>JAGFNQ010001387.1:57262-100797 GCA_024364735.1 Boesenbergia rotunda
TTTGTAAGCTTGTAAGAGGTTTCTCCACCTCAAGAAGGAGACTTTCATAGTGTATGAGAGTGTGAGGAGAGTGGACCCTTGGATTAGTCACCCGACCGGGGTGGATACCAAGTAAAATCCAAGTGTTAGCGATTGCTTGAAGTCTTCCGCCGCGACAAATCATCTACAAGTGAATCGAAGCTAATCACCCCCCCTCTAGCTCATCTACCGGTCCCAACAAGTGGTATCAGAGCGAGGTTGCTCTTCATTGGACTCATTGCCAAGAGGGCAAGAGCTAGAGGAAGAAGAAGAAGTTGGAAGAAACCCCTAATTTCAAGAAGTCATCATCAAGAGGGTTCAACTTCAAAAATGGAGTTGGCTATGACACCCGGGCACCTCCACCATTCGACAAGGCAAATTTCGAATCTTTGGAAGTCAAAGATTGAAAATTACTTCATGATGGAGATAGAGCAATGGTTTGCTCTAATGGAGGGTTTTGAAGCTCCAACAAGCACCAAAGGAAAGCTCCTCAAGAAAAGCAAATGGAATGAGGAGCAAATCAAGAGATGCGAGGCCAACGACAAAGTGACCAAGTTATTGGTCAATCTATTGCCAAGCACCATATTGAACAAAATTGGAGAATTTCAAGATGCCAAAGAGCTTTGGAGCAAATTGGCAAAGCTTCATGAAGATCCCTTCACTCTACAAAATCAAGACAAATCCGAAGAGGGAGATTCATCAAGTGAAGATTCGGAAATTGAGAGGTGCTCAACATCCGAAGATAAAGCTCAAGAAGCCTCCACTTCAAGAGTTGAAGAGGAGCAAGATGTGCCATTGGTATCGGATCAAAGAGAAGCGTCAACATCATCATCCGAGGTCAATGAGGAGAAAGAAGAAGTCTCCACCTCTAGGATTGAGGGGGAGCGAAGGTCATTGACTCCGGAAGAAGAAGAAGTATCTACTTCCGGATCAAGTGAAGAGTCATGCCACACCCCTAAAAGCAAAGGTATAAAAATTTCAATTTGTAAAAATAAAGATCATATTATTTGCTTTGAGTGTAGGGAAAGAGGACACTATAAGAGTAAGTGTCCCAAATTGGTCAAGAAAAAGGTGCTAGTGGCACCCAAGACCAAAGAGAAGCCAAAGGAGGTCGGCCCCGTGGCAAAGAAGGATAAGAAGCACATTGTGTGCTTCACATGCAAAGCAAAGGGACATTATCGAAATCAATGTCCAAAGGGGAAGAATCCGACCAAGGCTAAAAGGAGGAGCTCAAGTCAAGGGGGAGCCTCCAAGAATAACACTAAGGTACCATTAGGTAATGGTACTTATTTAAATCATGATAATATGCATGCTAGAGATAACTATTATCATTTTAATGCTATTTATCATGAAAATAGGAGGTATAAAAACCCTAAGGAAAACTATAGAGCTTTCCATGCTAGGACTACCACCTCTAAGGATAGGGAACAAATTAGGAATTTCCAAGGTAGACCTACCCAATCCAAGGCTAAGAAAAACAATCACCAAGGCTATATTAGAAAACCAAGCCTTGAGGAGGTAATGATTGAAAATCAAGTTTTGAGGTCAAAACTTGATAAGCTAGAAAAATCCCTCAAAAGAATAGAAAATCTATTTAAGGGATCTAAGGCTCAAAACCTAGATTTAGGAAATCAAGAACCCTCTAAGAGCAAGAAAGGTTTGGGGTACAAACCTAAAACTAAGGATAATGGTCCATCCTACCATAGAGTTCCATATAGGTATGGAACTCAATCTAGGTCTAGAAGTCAAGTCAAGACCACAAGGGAAGCCATCCCTATGGTTGACCAAGATAAGATCAACATGACTAAGGCTTCGGAAAAGCCTAAGAAAGTCTTTAGGAAGGTATCAAGGGAGGTCATCCCTAGTGAATACCTAGAACACCCTAGGAGCACCAATAGGTGTTGGGTTCCTAAGAGTGTGTTTGCCACACCCTAGATAGGTCTAGGGAGTGTCAACTCAAATGGGAAGGGTAGTTAACCCAACCTTGATGAAGTTGGCACTTTGGGACATTTTCAAGGAATTATCTTCCTTGAAAATGAAGGAATCAAGTGTTTACTCTAGGAGGAGTAAAATTTGTGCCAAACTATATTTTTGGAAGATTGAACTTAATAAAAATTGGCACAACTAGGATAGAATCCAAAGATAAGCCAAGTTGGGGAGTTTTGGCATTATCTTGGAAATTAGGGCAAATTTAGGGATATCAATGGCTTAGCGATGAGTTATTGATACTTAGATAGGAAATCTAGGTATATTCTTTTATGACACTATGCCATGTTTTGTATGCCCTATCACATGCCATGACATCATATTTCATCATTCATATTTATTATGAAAATATTATATGTCATGTCATACATGCATCATCTAGTTATAATTTCTTTTGAAAATCCTAATATGATGCATGTCATAGTCATTAATCATGCATAAATCAATTTTTATTGAACTTAAGGACATTGGCGTTAATTGACATCCTAGGTGGATGATCAAAGCTTATAATGTCTAGATAGAAATGCATGAACCCTTAGTTTAGGGAGAATATGACTTTTACATCTCACTAAGACCATAAGTTGACTTGTGTGTATTTTTGAGACACATTAGAAACAAGTGAGATGTTAGGGTGATGAACAAAACTCAAGGTGTTGATAAAGTGCATCAAATTGAGTTTTAGATTCATCAAAACAAGAATTTCAATGAACTCCAATCATTGGGAAAGCTAATGTACAAGTCATGTGCATTTAGCCCAAGGAACATGGTTGGAAATTATTTTTGAAAAACATTTTAAAACTATCTTGGAAAACCTTGGTGAAGACTATCTTTTGATAGCACTCATCATTGATGAATTGGATACAAAATAGAGTAAAACATTGAAGTATTTCAATGGTTTCCAATTTTGTGTCAATCTTTGGAAATGAAGGTTATTTTCATAGAAAACTATTTTTCCTTGATAGTATATGGTATAAATAATGTCTACACAAAATTTTAGAATTTTTCGAATTTTGTAGAATTATTTAGGAGTTTCTGAATTTCGAATCTGAAATTGTTTTCAGAATTCAGAAACTCCCAATCGATCGGGTGATCGATTGGGACAATAGCCAATCGATTGGTCAATCGATTGGTAGGTCTGTTTTGCAAGCACAAAAGCTTGCGTAATCGATCCTTTGATCGATTACAGTCATTCGTAATCGATCAGTTGATCGATTAAGGCTAGTTTAATCGATTGGTTCCCAACACCAATCGATTAGTAAGTCTGAAACTGTCTAGTTTCAGTCCGTTAACCCATTTTTGAGTAACCTAACAATCCCTAGACCCTAGAATTACTTTTATAAGTATATTTGGGTAAATTTCATTGTGAAATCAAAAAGGGAAATGGTTTGGTGAACATCTAAGGGTTAAGGAGAGGTTTTGGTTCAAGTTTTGAATCCCAAAATCTCAATCACCTCAAGTTGAGTTTTCCTAAAGGTTTTAGGAACTCAAAAATCATTGTTGGTGCAATGATAGAGGTTTAGAGCATGTTTTGAGGGGGAGGTCTTCCTTAACAACATGTGGTTATATATTTCTTTTTGGAATAAGTGAATGAATGGAGATTGGGAATCTTCATGAATGCTCATGGGTGAGCATGGGTTTAAAATGAAAGGTATGGGACTTTCATTGGATTTGCCTTTGACCATACAGACTCTCGGGGAGCGGTTTGATGTGTGTCAAAGGGGGAGAAATATGGGAGAGATTGAAAGGCTAATAGGGATTAGTCATTCTCAAACATATTGCCAAACATCAAAAAGGGGGAGATTGTTGGTGCAATCTTGGTTAGGTCAGGGTTGACCTAGGTTGACAAAGCTCAGGTGAGCTTGAGTCTAGCAAGCTCGGGTGAGCTTGAGGTGTATGTTTCGATGTTTGACATTGATGTTTGAGTTTGATAATGATGTTTGAGTGGTCATGATGTGTGAGTCAAGTGGGTTAAGGTTGACTGGAGGCTTGACTGGACCTAGTGGGACTAGGTGAAGTCCAGCTGGATCGGGGAGATCGCAGGCTGGCAAGGGAAAAGACCTAGTGGGACTAGGCACACCTCCAGCTGGATCGGGGAGATCGCAGGCTGGCAAGGGAAAAGACCTAGTGGGACTAGGCACACCTAGTGGGACTAGGTGAAGTCCAGCTGGATCGGGGAGATCGCAGGCTGGCAAGGGAAAAGACCTAGTGGGACTAGGCACACCTAGTGGGACTAGGTGAAGTCCAAGTAGATCGGGGAGATCGTACGCTGGCAAGACAAAAGACCTAGTGGGACTAGGCACATCTAGTGGGACTAGGTGAAGTCCAGATGGATCGGGGAGATTGCATGCTGGCAAGGTGGAAGTCTACCGAGAGACTAGACCTAACTCGAGGGTTAGGCGAATCTGGTTGGGAACCAGGTTAAGTCCGAGCTGGGAGCTAGGCAGTAGAAATCCAGGTTGGTCAACGGGGTTGACCGGACACTTGGTAGGGGTTCCTAGACTTGTAGGAACAAGTTAAGGTGGACTCAATCGATTGGGCAATCGATTGAGTCAATCGATCAGGTGATCGGACTTGTAGGAACAAGTTAAGGTGGACTCAATCGATTGGGCAATCGATTGAGTCAATCGATCAGGTGATCGATTAAAGTGGTTTTCGCGAGAGGACAGAAGGGTCCTGAATCGATTGGGTAATCGATTCAGGGTATCGGTAATCGATTGGCTAATCGATTAGGGCAATCGATTAGGGCAGCTTGCGCGAAAGAACAGAGAGGCTCTGAATCGATTGGGTAATCGATTCAGGGCGATGGTAATCGATTGGCTAATCGATTACGGTTCGAAAACTAGCCGTTGAACGGCTAAGTGTGACGTGGTAATCGATTGGGTAATCGATTACCAAACCCTAGGCGACGGGTATAAGGTCTGTCGCGCAGGTTTGGCCGAATCTCTTCTCCCCTTTTTCCTCCTTCATTGGTGCCATCTCAAGGGAAGTCTTGGAGGTTTTTGCTGCTGCATTTCCAAGGTTCTAGAGGCAACCACAAGCTTGAAGATAGCAAGGAAAGCAAAGTGAGCTTAATATTGTAAATCTTGTAAGATTTTCCATTGTATTTTTGCTTCCTCTTGTTGTATCTCATTGTAAGCTTGTAAGAGGTTTCTCCACCTCAAGAAGGAGACTTTCATAGTGTATGAGAGTGTGAGGAGAGTGGACCCTTGGATTAGTCACCCGACCGGGGTGGATACCAAGTAAAATCCAAGTGTTAGCGATTGCTTGAAGTCTTCCGCCGCGACAAATCATCTACAAGCGAATCGAAGCTAATCACCCCCCCTCTAGCTCATCTACCGGTCCCAACAATACATGCATCATCTAGTTATAATTTCTTTTGAAAATCCTAATATGATGCATGTCATAGTCATTAATCATGCATAAATCAATTTTTATTGAACTTAAGGACATTGGCGTTAATTGACATCCTAGGTGGATGATCAAAGCTTATAATGTCTAGATAGAAATGCATGAACCCTTAGTTTAGGGAGAATATGACTTTTACATCTCACTAAGACCATAAGTTGACTTGTGTGTATTTTTGAGACACATTAGAAACAAGTGAGATGTTAGGGTGATGAACAAAACTCAAGGTGTTGATAAAGTGCATCAAATTGAGTTTTAGATTCATCAAAACAAGAATTTCAATGAACTCCAATCATTGGGAAAGCTAATGTACAAGTCATGTGCATTTAGCCCAAGGAACATGGTTGGATATTGTTTTTGAAAAACATTTTAAAACTATCTTGGAAAACCTTGGTGAAGACTATCTTTTGATAGCACTCATCATTGATGAAATAGATACAAAATAGAGTAAAACATTGAAGTATTTCAATGGTTTCCAATTTTGTGTCAATCTTTGGAAATGAAGGTTATTTTCATAGAAAACTATTTTTCCATGATAGTATATGGTATAAATAATGTCTACACGAAATTTTAGAATTTTTCGAATTTTGTAGAATTAGTTAGGGGTTTCTGAATTTCGGATCTGAAATTGTTTTCAGATTTCAGAAACTCCCAATCGATCAGGTGATCGATTGGGACCATAGCCAATCGATTGGTTAATCGATTGGTCGATCTTTTTGCGAGCACAGAAGCTCGCGTAATCGATCATTTGATCGATTACAGTCAGCCGTAATCGATTCGTTGATCGATTAAGGCTAATTTAATCGATTGGTTCCCAACACCAATCGATTGGTGAGACTGAAAATGTCTATTTTTAGTCCAATAACCCATTTTTGAGTAACCTACCAATCCCTAAACCCTAGAATTACTTTTATAAGTATATTTGGGTAAATTTCATTGTGAAATCAAAAAGGAAAATGGTTTGGTGAACATTTAAGGGTTAGGGAGAGATTTTGATTCAAATTTTGAATTTCAAAATCTCAATTACCTCAAGTTGAGTTTTCCTAAAGGTTTAGGAACTCAAAAATCATTGTTGGTGCAATGATAGAGGTTTAGAGCATGTTTTGAGGGGGAGATCTTCCTTAACAACATGTGGTTGAATTTTTATTTTTAAGTGAATGAATGGAGATTGGGAATCTTCATGAGTGCTCAAGGTTGAGCTTAGATTCAATGAAAAGTATGGGATCTTCATTGGATATACCTTTGACCATATAGACTCTCGGGGAGAGGTTTGATGTGTGTCAAAGGGGGAGAAATTTGGGAGAGATTGAAAGGCTAATAGGGATTAGTCTTTCTCAAACATATTGTCAAACATCAAAAAGGGGGAGATTGTTGGTGCAATCTTGTTTAGGTCAAGGTTGACCTAGTTTGACTAAGCTCGGGTGAGCTTGGGTCTGGGGGAGATTGTTGGTGCAATCTTGTTTAGGTCAGGGTTGACCTAGTTTGAGACTAAGCTCGGGTGAGCTTAGGTCTGGTAAGCTTGGAAAGCTTATGGTATGGTCGTATGTTTCGATGTTTGATAATGATGTTTGAGTGGTCATGATGTGTGAGTCAAGTGGGTCAAGGTTGACTGGAGGCTTGACTGGGAAAAGACCTAGTGGGACTAGGCACACCTAGTGGGACTAGGTGAAGTCCAGGTGGATCGGGGAGATCGTACGCTGGCAAGACAAAAGACCTAGTGGGACTAGGCAGACCTAGTGGGACTAGGTGAAGTCCAGGTGGATCGGGGAGATCGTACGCTGGCACGTGAAAAGTCCTAGTGGGACTAGGCACACCTAGTGGGACTAGGTGAAGTCCAGGTGGATCGGGGAGATCGTACGCTGGCACGTAAAAAGACCTAGGGGGACTAGGTGAAGACCAAGTGGATCGGGAGATCGCACGTTGGCAAGGTGGAAGTCTACCGAGAGACTAGACCTGACTCGAGGGTTAGGCGAATCTGGTTGGGAACCAGGTTAAGACCGAGCTGGGAGCTAGGCAGTAGAAATCCAGGTTGGTCAATGGGGTTGACCGGACACCTGGTAGGGGATCCTAGACTTGTGGAAACAAGTTAGGTTGGAGTCAATCGATTGGGTAATCGATTGGGTGAATCGATCAGTGAATCGATTCAACCTTCCCTTAATCGATTGGTCAATCGATTAAGGTGCTTCGTGATCGATTGGGGTAATCGATCACAGAGGTTTGTACGAGGGAGCAGAAGAGTTCTGAATCGATTGGGTAATCGATTCAGGGTATCGGTAATCGATTGGGTAATCGATTACGGCAGCTTGCGCGAGAGAACAGAGAAGCTCTGAATCGATTGGCTAATCGATTCAGGGAACTGGTAATCGATTGGCTAATCGATTACGGTTCGAAAACTAGCCGTTGAACGGCTAAATCCTACGTGGTAATCGATTGGGTAATCGATTACCAAACCCTAGGCGTCGGGTATAAGGACTTTCGCGCAGGTTTGAAGCGGCGTTCTTCTCCTCTTCTTCTCCAACTTCATTGCCATTTCAAAGGGAGTCTTGGAGCTCAGTGCTGCTGCATTTCCAAGGTCCAAGAGGCAATCACAAGCTTGAAGATAGCAAGGAAAGCAAAGTGTGAGCTTATTTTGTAAATCTTGTAAGGTTTAATCTTGTATTTGCTTTGTTCTTGTTGTATCTCTGTAACAAGCTTGTAAGAGGTTTCTCCACCTCAAGAAGGAGACTTTCATAGTGCATGAGAGTGTGAGGAGAGTGGATCCTTGGATTAGTCACCCGACCAGGGTGGATACCAAGTAAATCCTTTGTGTTAGCGTTTGCTCGAGTCTTCCGCCGCGACAAATCATCACGAAGCAAATCGGAGCTAATCACCCCCCCCTCTAGCTCGCCAATCGGTTCCAAACAATATCTAATATATAGATGTTTGGACACCTAAAACATCATCTCCTACCTCTAACCTCTCTATTCATATGGAGTTTTTAGAAATCCAGATATGGTAGGTCCATCAGTGGGTTTTGGTCAAAACCCACTGATATTTCTAAACTACTCCTATTTGATTAGTGATATCTAATATATATCTCCTACCTCTACCCTCTCTATTCATATTGAGTTTTCAGAAATCCAGATATGGGAGGTCCATCAGTGAGTTTTAACCAAAACTCACTGATATTTCTAAACTACTCCTATTTGATTGGTGATATCTAATATATAGATGTTTGGACACCTAAAACATCATCTCCTACCTCTACCCTCTCTATTCATATGGAGTTTTCAGAAATCCAGATATGGAGGTCCATCAGTGAGTTTTGACCAAAACCCACTGATGGACCTACCATATCTGGATTTCTGAAAACTCCATATGAATAGAGAGGGTAGAGGTAGGAGATGATATTTTAGGTGTCCAAACTGTTGGTGCAGGAAGCACCATATCGAACCTTGTTTTGATATTGGCAAAGGATTCAAAGTTAAGTATTGTGTGTGATCTAATGTTGTTACTCAAGTGTGCAGATACAAAGTCCTAGCGAAGGAATGCTAGGCACCTGGCGAAGGACTGCCAGGATACAAAGCCCTAGCGAAGGACTGCTAGGCACCTGGCGAAGGACTGCCAGTATCCAAGCCCTAGCGAAGGACTGCTAGGCAACTGGCGAAGGACTGCCAGTATCCAAGCCCTAGCGAAGGACTGCTAGGCAACTGGTGAAGGACTGCCAGTATCCAAGCCCTAGCGAAGGACTGCTAGGCAACGGGCGAAGGACAGCTCGGCATCCAAGACCTGACAAAGGACCGTCAGGCAAAAGTCCAACCAGAGGAACGGTTGGCATCAGGTAAATTCTCCCGAGAGGAGTAGGTGAGGACGCGTTCCCCGTCGAGGGAACAGTAGGCGTCGGTTCGACCTAGGGCTCCATTTTGGAGACCAAAGTCAGAACCAAGACAGCTAAGGCTGTATAATCTAATAATTTATTATGTTATTGTGTTTTGGACTAACCTTAGATGCAGGACCGAAGGAACGTGTGTCTGCAGCTCAGAAAGCCTCAAAGGAGAGAGGCAATGGCTGAGTAGGGCGCCCGGAGTGTCCCGGGCGCCCCCAAGGTGCATACAAAACAAAGTCAAGTAAAAGGGGTTCGAACAGTTGCTGGGCCGGGCGCCCCCATGCTCCCAGGCGCCCCCGCTGCTCCCGGGCGCCCCCAGCGTCCCGGGCGCCCCCAGCGTCCCAGGCGCCCCCATGCGCATACCTCGAACCAAAAGCCCTCGAAGCCAAGCGGATAATGTTTGACCCGGTCAATCCGGGCGCCCCGAGCGCTCCGGGCGCCCCGGTCAAAGCGGATCCAGAGGATAGACGCTGACCGAGACCTCTGCGGATCAAAGGCCACGTGGGGGGCACGCCCGACGTCCCGGGCGCCCCCAGGCCCTATATAAAGGGCCTTCGACCAAGGCTTCAGGACAACAGTTCTCTCAACGCCTCAAAGCTCTTCTACGCTCGTGCCTTGCTCCGGAAACACTCCAACTCGAGCCGACGATGTCCCGCTGCCCCGAAAAAGTCAATACACTCCGGACGTCAGTAACGAAGAGCGCAATTCTTTATTATTATTTTCGTGCACTTACTTTGTAACTAAATTCTGTAACTATCATTGCGCTTCATATAGAATTGCCCAAAGTAAACGGTCAACGACCATGGGCCTTGGAGTAGGAGTCGACACAGGCTTCGAACCAAGTAAATCGACTGTGTCTTTGTGCTGTGATTGCTTTTATTTTATTTCCGCTGCGTACGTGCTCTTTACGAAAATCCGAACGATTTCCGATATTCACCCCCCCCCTCTATCGGTTTTCTCGATCCAACAAGTGGTATCAAAGCGGGGAAGTTCAAACCTGGTGCAACCACCAGTTTGAAAGTTTTTTCAGATTTACGAATTTTTTATTTTATTTTATTTCTTTTTCTTTAATCGAGGTGATGCAACACCACTCAATTGTTATTTCAAATAAATAATATCTGTACCATAAGACAGAATTGATAAAACAAACAATTTTTGAAAATTTGTCATAAACTTTTTTTTAATATTATTTTAATATTTTTTCTCGAAATTTCGTGCCACCTTAATTCGAGCAATTTTTTTTTAACTCCTATTTTCACATTAATCAGAATATTCATTTTCTAAAAATTTATCTCAAAAGCTTTTATTATTATTTTATTATTCTTCCTCGAAATTCGTGCAATATTTATCTTAGGCTATTTTCTCTCTCCCGCACTACTAATCCAAGACCAAGTCTTAGTACATTTCTGTTAATTCTCCTGTGTGCAAGGTATAAACTAAATGGCTAACCAAGAGTGGAACAGTACCCGTCCACCGCTATTCTCCGGCGAGAACTTCAATTCGTGGAGAAGTCAAATGGAGTCCCATCTGAAGGCCCACATGAACTTGTGGATGATCATCCAAACAGGATTCTCTCTTCCCGTAGAGGATGAGTCATCAATCGAGTGGGACAAACTGGATGAGGAAAGCCTCAACCAAATCGAAACCGATGCAAGGGCAACTGCAATCCTTTAATGTGGCCTAACCAAGGAGCAACTCAAACTAGTAGGTCCATGCAGATGTGCTAGAGAGATTTGGGAAAAATTGATCAACCTTCATCAGGAGATCTCAGATGAAGAAGAAGATCGGGTAAGTTATCTTGCACTTTCGGTCCAAGCACAAACAGCCAAGTCAGAGTTTGAACCCGAATCCAGAGTCGAAATCGAACCAAAATCAGACGACGAGTTGACTGAGACAAAAATGGTAACCAATTTCAAATCTTCTTTTAAATTAAGGTTAAATAATCAAGTTGATACTGCAATGGTCGAGGAAGGTATAGTTTTTATTGCAAGGAAAACCCCAAGAGAACCACCAAAGAAGAAGATTCAACCTGTACCTGAGTCCGACTCAGACTCAGAATCTGACGACGAAGGAAGGGATCCTTGGAAACTGGTCTGGTTGGCTCGCGACCGCTACAAAATACCAAAGAAACAATCAAGCAAAAGAAAGATGGCTAGAATCAAGGGGGAGATTCCCAACCGGGAATCAAAAGGTAAATTTACAGTAGTTGAAAATCCATTATTTACCATGAATAATATGATTGAATCCTATAAGGCTAATGTGTTAGAAATTCATAATATTGCTGTTTTTGATAATCCAGAATATTATTACGATTATGATGTAACTTAGACAATGTTTTTTTTTCTTTAATTGTATGTTTCTTTTTATTTCATTTTTATTTTTTTTAAATTAGGATTGATTAGTTTAAGGATAAAATGATTAATTGAAGTTTGAACAACTTAGTATTGGGTGGAGGTGAGATGATAGTACGTTAGGGAAGCCATTTTGGTGGAACTAGCCGAAGCTACCGATCCAATACCCAAATTAGTTAGACTAGAATTTATCAAAAAATGATTTGAAAATGATCTTTCTTTAAAAGGCTTTATCTAGGAAAGGATTGTTGATCCAATAAGGCTACGGCCAAAGAAGGCCTCTGTGCCTCGCCAAGACCTGGAAGCCAATTATCGAAACTCACTTTTAAATTATTATTTGTTAAACTCGAATCTAACACAAGCTTCAATTAAATCATAGTGTTAATATCAAAAATAAAATTAATGCATCTCACAAAACAGTTAAGGATATCCTGTTTTGTCACTTAGAAATGAGTGAGATGCTTAGGACCTAAAAGTTGAGTCCAACCCAACCAACTAAATCAATCAAATCTTAATTAAATCAATTAAATTCAATTAAATCTTAATTAAATCAATTAAATTCAATTAAATCTTAATTAAATCAATTAAATTCAATTAAATCTTAATTAAATCAATTAAATTCAATTAAATCTTATTTAAATCAATTAAATTCAATTAATCAATTAAATTCAATTAAATCAAATTCAAAATAATTTAATTAATTATTCTCAAATTCAACTGAATTAATTATTCTCAAAATTCAATTTAATTATTGCCAATCATTTATTTTCAAAATTAAAATATTTGTCTCACACAACCCATAAGGTTAACATGATTGACCACGTAGAACTGGGTGAGACATCTAGGACCTAAAAGCATAATTCACTATCCTTTTAAATAAAACAAATGTTTTCAAAAGTTATTCAAAATTATCTCTATTTTTTTCAGTTTACGGTACCCTACTCTTTCAATTCTAACGTTTTTTTAATTTCATGTTTAATATCTCCATAGACTCGTTTTAAATATAATCTAGGGCTTGTTTTGTTTTAGTCATTGATTGGTCAAACTTGGTCAAAACAGTCAACCCTAGTCAACATAGTCAAACCTGCACACTGAAACCCCTTAAGGAACTTAGATAAAAATCAGATTGGGTCAGATACAGGGGGAGTTTCTTTTAATACTTTTCAAAAAAAATTTATATTTTTTTCAAAACCTTATGCTCTAAATCTTACTATCATCTCGATAAGGTTTTCAAAAATTGATTCAAAAATCTTCGTATACTACTATGTGTTTAAAAAATTATCATCATTTCAAAATATTTTTTCGAAAACTGTGTTATCATTTCAAGTTATGTTTTCAAAAATGTATCTCCTTGAATGTTATCATACTCAAAAGGTTGGTCAAAATTATTCTTTTGATTTTAATAAACTCTAAAGACACAGAGGAAAGTCCACTTGATGATCTATAAGGACTCCTAGGATGTGGCAAATTTAGGGGGAGTTTGAGTCAAAAGAAATTATTTCTGACAATCATTTTTCAAAATTATTAGATAATTCTTATAGTTTGAATCAAACCTTAAGACTCAGAGGAAGATCGCTTGTAGTCAACAAGCTTCCTAGGACTGGGTCAAGCTCAGGGGGAGATTAAATTTAAAGAATTATTAAATATTTTTTAAAAATTATATGTTTTCATGCATTGCAATTTTAAAATCCTGTTGAAAACATAAATAAATTGTCTTTCAAAATACTATTCTTTTAAATCATTTTGCTTATATATACTATCCCTTTCAAAATTTTGCTTGACTTTAGAATACTTTTGAAAATAATATTAAAACTTTTCAAAAGTACTTATATTTTTTTTTCAAAAATGCATAATATGTTTCAAAAGTACTTATATTTTTCAAAAATGTATAATTTTCAAAATATGCATCTTTTAAAAAGTAATACTAGTCTTCAAAAAGTACTAATACTTTTCAAGGCAATAGTGTTCTAAGTGCATGAAGTTTCTAAAAGACTTGCCTACACATACAAAATATTTTTCTTAAGTGGAGTTTTTGTTGGTGCAATTTAAAGCTTTTTGCTATGCTGTCAAGAATTATGCTAAGTAGTTTCATGTTTTCAAAACTCATAGGCTCTGATACACAAAGTTTCTCTTTCAAAATATATCTTTCAATTCTTAATTGATATATGTCCAAGGGGGAGAGAATGAAAGAGAAAAAGGATATTTTTTTTAGAACAAAAATCTCTAAGTATCTAAGTGTTTCAAATTTTTTAAGTGAAATTTTCCTTAGTAAACAAGATTTGTCTGAGCAAAACTTCTTGAAAATTTTGGCAAATATTTCTAAGTAAAGTCTTCTTTGGGGAAAAGCTTGCCTAGAAATTTCTTAAGAATTATGTTTTTCAAAATGCACAAAGTGTTTCCAAGTAAATTCATCTAAATGTGCAAAATTTTCTTTAGTAAACAAATTTTTTTCCAAACTCTAAAAGTTGAACTTTTTTTTGGAAATTTGGCTTCAAGAATGGAAAATTTGCCTAAGTAAATTTTTTTTAAAGTCTTGTAAGTAAAAGTTATTTAACAAAATTTAGGTTTGCAAAACCCTTCAAAATTTTACCTTATCCACCCATGATTGTTTTTGATATATGTCAAAGGGGGAGGAAAGGTTAAAGTTAAGTTAAGTGGTCAAAGTTAAGTTAAGTGTTTTATATCACAATTATTCAGGGGGACTATGAGAAATTTTTTTTAGACTGTTCAGAATTGCTATATTTTTTGGTTTTAGACTGTTCAGAATTGCTATATTTCATTGCTCCTAACTGTCATTTCTGAACTGCTATAAATTTTCACTTAACTTTGAATTGTGTTGTCATAAATCAAAAAGGGGGAGATTGTTGGTGCAGGAAGCACCATATCGAACCTTGTTTTGATATTGGCAAAGGATTCAAAGTTAAGTATTGTGTGTAATCTAATGTTGTTACTCAAGTGTGCAGATACAAAGTCCTAGCGAAGGAATGCTAGGCACCTGGCGAAGGACTGCCAGGATACAAAGCCCTAGCGAAGGACTGCTAGGCACCTGGCGAAGGACTGCCAATATCCAAGCCCTAGCGAAGGACTGCTAGACAATTGGCGAAGGACTGCCAGTATCCAAGCCCTAGCGAAGGACTGCTAGGCAACTGGTGAAGGACTGCCAGTATCCAAGCCCTAGCGAAGGACTGCTAGGCAACGGGCGAAGGATAGCTCGACATCCAAAAACTGACAAAGGACCGTCAGGCAAAAGTCCAACCAGAGGAACAGTTGGCATCAGGTCTCCCGAGAGGAGTAGGTGAGGACGCGTTCCCCGTCGAGGGAACAGTAGGCGTCGGTTCGACCTAGGGCTCCATTTTGGAGACCAAAGTCAGAACCAAGACAGCTAAGGCTGTATAATCTAATAATTTATTATGTTATTGTGTTTTGGACTAACCCTGGATGCAGGACCGAAGGAACGTGTGTCTGCAGCTCAGAAAGCCTCAAAGGAGAGAGGCAATGGCTGAGTAGGGCGCCCGGAGTGTCCCGGGCGCCCCCAAGGTGCATACAAAACAAAGTCAAGTAAAAGGGGTTCGAACAGTTGCTGGGCCGGACGCCCCCATGCTTCCAGGCGCCCCCGCTGCTCCCGGGCGCCCCCAGCGTCCCGGGCGCCCCCATGCGCATGCCTCGAACCAAAATCCCTCGAAGCCAAGTAGATAATGTTTGACCCTGTCAATCCGGGCGCCCCGAGCGCTCCGGGCGCCCCGGTCAAAGCGGATCCAAAGGATAGACGCTGACCGAGACCTCTGCGGGTCAAAGGCCACGTGGGGGGCGCCCCCGACGTCCCGGGCGCCCCCAGGCCCTATATAAAGGGCCTTCGACCAAGGCTTCAGGACAACAGTTCTCTCAACGCCTCAAAGCTCTTCTACGCTTGTGCCTTGCTCCGGAAACACTCCAACTCGAGCCGACGACATCCCGCTGCCCCGAAAAAGTC
Source organism: Boesenbergia rotunda (assembly GCA_024364735.1). Classification (NCBI taxonomy): domain Eukaryota; kingdom Viridiplantae; phylum Streptophyta; class Magnoliopsida; order Zingiberales; family Zingiberaceae; genus Boesenbergia; species Boesenbergia rotunda. Next base: position 72,858 of record JAGFNQ010001387.1, read on the forward strand.
AATACACTCCGGACGTCTGTAACGAAGAGCGCAATTCTTTATTATTATTTTCGTGCACTTACTTTGTAACTAAATTCTGTAACTATCATTGCGCTTCATATAGAATTGCCCAAAGTAAACGGTCAACGACCGTGGGCCATGGAGTAGGAGTCGACACAGGCTCCGAACCAAGTAAATCGACTGTGTCTTTGTGCTGTGATTGCTTTTATTTCATTTCCGCTGCGTACGTGCTCTTTACGAAAATCCGAACGATTTCCGATATTCACCCCCCCTCTATCAGTTTTCTCGATCCAACACAAACATCTATATATTAGATATCACTAATCAAATATGAGTAGTTTAGAAATATCAGTGAGTTTTGACAAAAACCCACTGATAAACCTACCATATCTGGATTTCTGAAAACTCCATATGAATAGAGAGGTTAGAGGTAGGAGATGATGTTTTAGGTGTCCAAACATCTATATATTAGATATTACTAATCAAATAGGAGTAGTTTAGAAATATCAGTGAGTTTTGACCAAAATCCACTGATGGACTTACCATATCTGGATTTCTGAAAACTCCATATGAATAGAGAGGTTAGAGGTAGAAGATGATGTTTTAGGTGTCCAAACATCTATATATTAGATATCACTAATCAAATAGGTGTAGTTTAGAAATATCAGTGGGTTTTGACCAAAACCCACTGATTGACCTACCATATCTGGATTTCTGAAAACTCCATATGAATAGAGAGGTTAGAGGTAGGAGATGATGCTTTAGGTGTCCAAACATCTATATATTAGATATCACTAATCAAATAGGAGTAGTTTAGAAATATCAGTGGGATTTGACCAAAACCCACTGATGGACCTACCATATTTGGATTTCTGAAAACTCCATATGAATAGAGAGGTTAGAGGTAGGAGATGATGTTTTAGGTGTCCAACCATCTATATTTAGATATCACCAATCAAATAGGAGTAGTTTAGAAATATCAGTGAGTTTTGGTGAAAACTCACTGATGGACCTCTAATATCTGGATTTCTGAAAACTCCATATGAATAGAGAGGGTAGAGGTAGGAGATGATGTTTTAGGTATCCAAACATCTATATATTAGATATCACCAATCAAATATGAGTAGTTTAGAAATATCAGTGAGTTTTGACCATAACCCACTGATAGACCTCCCATATCTGGATTTCTGAAAATTCCATATGAATAGAGAGGTTAGAGGTAAGAGATGATGTTTTAGGTGTCCAAACATTTATATATTAGATATCACAATGCAATAGGTGTCCAACCATTTCAGGCCCAATGACCATAAAAGGCCTAATGTGTGATTTCTTCTCGGTTCTTCATTTTTAACACCTCGGAGAAGTCCAAATAAATAATGGATAGCAAATTTGAACTCCTTGTAACCTCAGAAATCCACAAGAACTGAAATTTTTACAATCGGAGCTCTCTAGGTCAATAAGTGGGTTTTGACACATTAGGCCTTTTAAGGTCATTGATTCATGAACCATTTCACGCCCACGTTGGGCCTGAACGTGGGCCTGAAATGGTTCTATTTCAGGCCCAACGTGGGCCTGAAATATTTTCATTTCAGGGCCAACGTGCCCATTTCAGCCCCAACATGCCCAATATTATAGGTATTTTCTTGGTTCTTCATTATTACATTTTAACACCTCAAAAGTCCAAATAAACAATGGATAGCAAATTTGAACTCCTTGTAACCTCAGAAATCCACAGGAACTAAAATTTTTACAATCGGAGCTCTCTAGGTCAATCAGTAGATTTTGACACATTAGGCCTTTTAAGGTCATTGGTTCATGAACCATTTCAGGCCCACATTTGGCCTGAAATGGAAACATTTCAAGCCCAACGTGGGCCTGAAATGGTTCCATTTCAGGCCCAACGTGGGCCTGAAATGTTTTCATTTCAGGCCCAACGCGCCCATTTCAGCCCCAACATGCCCAATATTAAAGGTATTTTCTCGGTTCTTCATTATTACATTTTAACACCTCAAAGATGTCCAAATAAATAATGGATAGCAAATTTGAACTCCTTGCAACCTCAGAAATCCACAGGAACTGAAATTTTTACAATCGTAGCTCTCTAGGTCAATCAATGAATTTTGACACATTAGCTCTTTTAGGATCATTAGGCCTAAAATGTTTCCATTTCAGGCCCAACATGGGCCTGAAATGGTTCCATTTCAGGCCCAACGTGGGCCTGAAATATTTCCATTTCAGGCCCAATGACCCTAAAAGGCCACTGATTGACCTAAAGAGCTCCGATTGTAAAAATTTCAGTTCCTATGGATTTCTGAGGTTACAAGGAGTTCAAATTTGCTATCCATTGTTTATTTGGACTTCTCCGAGGTGTTAAAATATAATAACAAAGAATCGAGAAAAGACCCTTAATATTGGCCACGTTGGGCCTGAAATGGAAACATTTCAGCCCCACGTTGGGCCTGAAATGGAACCATTTCAGGCCCAACGTGGGTGGCTGAAATGTTCTTTTAGTTTTAATTTAATAAAAATATTTTAATTAATTTCAATCTTTTTTTGTTTTGAGAAAGGTTCCATAATATAAAAATTAAAATATAAAGTAACATCTCTTTATGGTCCGTCTCGAAATTCGTTACTGACAACGAGAAAGAGAAAGAGAATGAGAATGAGAAAGAGAAATGCATGCAGTACTTGACGGTAGGGGTATAAGAGGAAGTTTACTAAAATATGTGCGCCCTTTGATAACTTTGAAACCATAGTATGCCTTTTGGTAAATACCAATACTTAGGTACGCCCTTTGGTAAATTACCAAAAAAAAATCCAAAAAATATTAAAATTTATAATTTGATTTTATTATTATTATTTTTCCAATGTATGATTTTCTTTTTCATAATCCAGCGGGGCGGTCATGCCCCTCTGCCACCACGTAGCTACGCCTCTATCTTGCCGACACCACTTGTATTGATAATCCATCAATCCCCTCCCCTCATCACACCAATGAATGATCCTATCGGCCGCTCCCCCATCGTCGGCTCCACATGGTGCAATTATCTTGGAGATGCTGATTGACCGGATGCTATCGCCATCGGGAGACCATTACCTTAGTTATGTGATTACTTGATAATCACATAACCAAGGTTATATATGATAACTTGAACCAAATGCATCCTTAAAAAGTGATGGATTTAGTGATGAAATTTTTTTCCATCACTAATTAGCAATCAAAAGAATCTCCAATCGCTAATCAGCGATGGAAAAAAATTTCCGTCATTAAATCCATCACTATTTGAGTATTTTCATGATAATTCTATTTAATTAGCAATGGAAATAAACTTCCGTAGCTAAACTAGCGATAGAATAAACCTCCTTTGTTAAAATAGCAATAAAAAATTAACTAGCTATTTAGCAATGGAATAAAAATGTCATCGTTAAAATAATGAAAATTACGACAGGAGTTTATTTCCGTCACTAAAATAGTGACATAATTCTTTCCGCCGCTATTTTATTGACGGAAATAAATTATGGTCGCTATTTTAATCTGAATTAAATATCAGTCACTAAATGAGTTTCTAATTAGGGATTTAGGTTTAGAATATTTCTTTCAACCCACATGATCACGATCTCTCATCTCTGGCCAGATCTAGTTCCTCTCTGACTACAGCATAATCTTGATCCTCTCTGGCATCAGGCCAATTTCGATCCTCTCCAACAAGGACGATCTACTCTCCTCATCACATAAGCTCCCCCCTAACCCCATCGGCAAGGCTGCAACCTTAGTCGTAGCCTCAGCCTTGGCTGTGCTGCCACGGCCAACCACGAGCCCTCGGTCGATCGCAGCTTCAACCCTGGCGGGAGGCCTCCAGTGGCCATGGCCTCAACCTTGTCTATGAGGCCTCAGCCGTCTGCGAGATGTAGGGCTTAGGAAAAAAACTCCTCCATACCATAAGTTAGCTTTTAACCTAGATTTTGGCGAGTTGTAAGGTTTAGTGTTGCAATTCTAACTTAGAGGCCCTTTATATATTTTTGATTCTTTTGATTGAGCAACTTTTTATATACTTATACTTTATGTGTTCATGGAATACTTAGTTAATATATAGATTCATGTTTGTAGTGTCTTTCTTGTACCGATGGATGCATGCTATGCATGCTTAAGAATATGTTTATATTGGTTATTCATCTTTTGAGATTATTGTTATTATTTGTTTGACATGCCGATGTGATAGTTTTGCCCTTAACTTAGGGAAATTATTGCATAATTATTATAGAAGATCCATCAGTTAGTTTATTTGCATGAAATAAACGCATATATACTTGTTATGCATAATCCATATATATGTTAGGTATATAATGAATGATTATTTATTGATAGCTAGTATTAGGTTTTAATGATTTACTTAAGATTATGTTTAAACTATATGCATACTTAGTTTTACACATTTAATAATGTTATAAATTTATTTCTCATTAGATTACAATATTTATGAATAAAACTTGGATGTATAATAAGTAGAAAATGAATCTATTAATGAAGAATATTTGATGAAGTTGAAGAGTTTATGAACTTTGTTGAGCATCATCCAAACTGTATGAATGGTGACAAGTTACGTTATTCGTATAATCATTGCAAATGTAAAAATATAACTTTCTACGATGAGGATATGGTGAAAGTACATCAAGATAAATATAGTTTTATTCCAAATTACTATTGATACTATTATGGAGAGCATTATTTGTTTGAGCCAATTGAACCTTCTATTGCTTCATCATCTAGCCCTATTACTCAAGAGGAATTATCATCTGATGATAATGTAATGTAATCAATAGTTTACGATCCGATAAATGCACTTGATCATTCAAATCCAGATGGAATATCAATACTAAAAGTTCAAAAACTATATAACATGTCAAAAGTTAATTAAAGAGAAGTGTGGTAAGATATTCCTTTTGATCATTCTCAACTATCAGGTACTACAAGGTTATTGAATATCAAGGTAAAACATCATTTCTTAGAACGATGTTATGATGACATTTATCTTTTGATGTCAGAGTTGCTCCCTGTTGATAATATAATGACTGATAACTTTTATAGTACAAAGAAATTAGTTATTAGGGAGTTAAGTTTATCTGTAGAAAAGATTGACTGTTGTATAAATAACTATATGATCTTTTGGAATATATATTGTATTATAATGCTATTTTACAGATATAATCATGTCAAATATTGCAACAGTACAAGGTAGCCTAATTATTTTGAGAAGCATTAGGGATTGGTAAGTTTTGATATTATTAGTATTCCAATTTATCTAATCTTTTATTTATTATTTCTAAAATTAAAGGTTTTTTATGCAATTTTACTCTCGATAGGCATAGTCTAGTTACTTACATAAGTAAAAAATTTAAAGAGTGTTGGTGCATTTTTGGTTCTACATGGAGGCAAGTACACCAAAATCTTAAATATGTTTATTATCAAAAAGTTTTGGTAAGTAATTTAAATATTATTGATACTATATAATATAACATCCTTTTATACTAATTTTCTTGACATTGTTACGGAAAAAATATATTTGAAAGTCTGGACACGAGGAAAAATTTAAGAAATATGGAACAATTATTATGTAAAACTATACAAGGACTTATTATACAAGTGAAGAGAGAGGAGAATAAGGTCATCCCATGGCCCAGATGAGGTTTGGGATGCATAGAAGAACATTGCAGAAAAATGGTAGTAAAATTCATTGACGGTTTAAAAATATTAGAAATACTGAGCACGTTGGCACAAGCATCGGATTCACAAAGCATATAGTTAGATCATGATCTATTGTAAAGCATGCAATAGGCTTGGTAAGTTTACTAAAATGTAATGTAATATAAGCATTTTTTAATTATTAATGTATTTTATTTTATAAAAATGGTGTATATAGATAGATACTTTACAAAAACGCCCCATTTATTGGAAAGGTATTTCGCAATACACACAAAAAAAAAAGATGACACTTTTATCGATATTCGATCAAATTAATGCCATAAACATAAGTAATAAACTTTATTACCATTTATATTTAATAATGACTAGTTTTATTAATTCTATTAGATAATAATAATATTTTTTTTACATAAGATGAAATTACTAATCGAGTTGNTGGTCAAAGGGTTGACCGTGAACACAAGTTAGGTTGGTCTCAATCGATTGGGTGATCGATTGGGTTGTTGTCTCGCGAAAACAAGAAGGATTTAATCAATTGGGTAATTGATTAAGAAGGATGGTAATCAATTAGGTAATTGATTAAGGAGGATCTTAATCAATTAGGTAATTGATTAAGGAGAAAGTGAATCGATTGGGTAATCGATTAAGAGAGTTTGTTGCGAGAACAGAAGGTGGCTGAATCGATTGGGTAATCGATTCAGCCTTCTCTTAATCGATTGGTCAATCGATTAAGGGCAGTCTTAATCGATTGGCTAATCGATTCAGGTTCAAAAACTAGCCGTTGAACGGCTAGTATGACGTGGTAATCGATTGGGTAATCGATTAGGGAACCCTAGGCGTCGGGTATAAGGGTTTTCACGCAGGTTTTGAGCCACAACTCTTCTCCCCTTTTCCTCCTTCATTGGTGCCATCTCAAGGGAAGTCTTGGAGGTTTTTGCTGCTGCATTTCCAAGGTTCTAGAGGCAACCACAAGCTTGAAGATAGCAAGGAAAGCAAAGAGCTTAATTATTGTAAATCTTGTAAGATTTCCATTGTGTTTGCTTTGCTTCTTGTTGTATCATTGTAAGCTTGTAAGAGGTTTCTCCACCTCAAGAAGGAGACTTTCATAGTGTATGAGAGTGAGGAGAGTGGACCCTTGGATTAGTCACCCGACCGGGGTGGATACCAAGTAAAATCCAAGTGTTAGCGTTTGCTGAAGTCTTCCGCCGCGACAAATCATCACGAAGCAAATCGGAGCTAATCACCCCCCCTCTAGCTCGCCTATCGGTCCCAACAAGTGGTATCAGAGCAAGGTTGCTCTTCATTGGACTCATCGCCAAGAGGGCAAGAGCTAGAGGAAGAAGAAGAAGTTGGAAGAAACCCTAATTTCAAGAAATCATCATCAAAAGGGTTCAACTTCAAGAATGGAGTTTGGCTATGACACAAGGGCACCTCCACCATTCGACAAGGCGAATTTGGTCTTTGGAAGTCAAAGATCGAAAATTTTTCATGATGGAGATAGAGCAATGGTTTGCTCTAATGGAGGGTTTTGAAGCTCCAACAAGCACAAAAGGGAAGCTCCTCAAGAAAAGCAAATGGAATGAGGAGCAAATCAAGAGATGCGAGGCCAACAACAAAGTGACCAAGTTATTGGTCAACCTATTGCCAAGCACCATCTTGGACAAGATTGGAGAATTCAAAGACGCCAAAGAGCTTTGGAGCACATTGGCAAGGCTTCATGAAGATCCCTCCACTGTACCAAGTCAAGAAAAATCCGAAGAGGGAGATTCATCAAGTGAAGAGGACTCGGAAGTTGAGAGGTGCTCAACATCCGAAGATGAAGCTCAAGAAGCCTCCACCTCAAGGGTTGAAGAGGAGCAAAATTTGACATTGACACCGGAACAAGAAAAGGTTTCAACATCATCATCCGAGGTCAATGGAGAAGAAGAAGAAGTCTCCACCTCTAGGATTGAGGGGGAGCAAAGGTCATTGAATCCGGAAAAAGAAGAAGTATCTACTTCCGGATCGAGTGAAGAGTCATGTGCCACCCCTACAAGCAAAGGTATAAACATTTCAATTTGTAAAAATAAAGATCACATCATTTGCTTTGAGTGTAGGGAAAGAGGACACTACAAGAGTAAGTGTCCAAAATTGGTCAAGAAGAAGGTGCAAATGGCACCCAAGACCAAGGGAAAGGCAAAGGAGGTCAACCCCGTGGCAAAGAAAGATAAGAAGCACATTGTGTGCTTCTCATGCAAGCAAAAAGGACATTATCGAAATCAATGTCCAAAGGGGAAGGATCCGACCAAAGTCAAAAGGAGGAGCTCAAGTCAAGGGGGAGCCTCCAAGATTAAGCCTAAGGTACCATTAGGTAATGGTAATTCTTTTCATCATGATAATATGCATGCTAAAAATAATTATTATCATTTTAATGTAATTTATCATGAACATAGGAGGTATGAGAAACCTAAGGTAAACTATAGAGCTTTCCATGCTAGGACTATAAAATCTAAGGATAGGGAACAAATTAGGAATTTCCAAGGAAGACCTACCCAATCCAAGGCTAAGAAAAACAATCACCAAGGCTATATTAGAAAACCAAGCCTTGAGGAGGTAATGATTGAAAATCAAGTTTTGAGGTCAAAACTTGATAAACTAGAAAAATCCCTCAAAAGAATAGAAAATCTATTTAAGGGGTCTAAGGATCAAAACCTAGATTTAGGAAATCAAGGACCCTCTAAGAGCAAGAAAGGTTTGGGGTACAAACCTAAAACTAAGGATAATGGTCCATCCTACCATAGAGTTCCATATAGGTATGGAACTCAATCTAGGTCTAGAAGTCAAGTCAAGACCACAAGGGAAGCCATCCCTATGGTTGACCAAGATAAGACCAACATGACTAAGGCTTCGGAAAAGCCTAAGAAAGTCTTTAGGAAGGTATCAAGGGAGGTCATCCCTAGTGAATACCTAGAGCACCCTAGGAGCACCAATAGGTGTTGGGTTCCTAAGAGTGTGTTTGCCACACCCTAGATAGGTCTAGGGAGTGTCAACTCAAATGGGAAGGGTAGTTAACCCAACCTTGATGAAGTTGGCACTTTGGGACATTTTCAAGGAATTATCTTCCTTGAAAATGAAGGAATCAAGTGTTTACTCTAGGAGGAGTAAAATTTGTGCCAAACTATATTTTTGGAAGATTGAACTTAATAAAAATTGGCACAACTAGGATAGAATCCAAAGATAAGCCAAGTTGGGGAGTTTTGGCATTATCTTGGAAATTAGGGCAAATTTAGGGATATCAATGGCTTAGCGATGAGTTATTGATACTTAGATAGGAAATCTAGGTATATTCTTTTATGACACTATGCCATGTTTTGTATGCCCTATCACATGCCATGACATCATATTTCATCATTCATATTTATTATGAAAATATTACATGTCATGTCATACATGCATCATCTAGTTATAATTTCTTTTGAAAATCCTAATATGATGCATGTCATAGTCATTAATCATGCATAAATCAATTTTTATTGAACTTAAGGACATTGACATTAATTGACATCCTAGGTGGATGATCAAAGCTTATAATGTCTAGATAGAAATGCATGAACCCTTAGTTTAGGGAGAATATGACTTTTACATCTCACTAAGATCATAAGTTGACTTGTGTGTATTTTTGAGACACATTAGAAACAAGTGAGATGTTAGGGTGATGAACAAAACTCAAGGTGTTGATAAAGTGCATCAAATTGAGTTTTAGATTCATCAAAACAAGAATTTCAATGAACTCCAATCATTGGGAAAGCTAATGTACAAGTCATGTGCATTTAGCCCAAGGAACATGGTTGGATATTGTTTTTGAAAAACATTTTAAAACTATCTTGGAAAACCTTGGTGAAGACTATCTTTTGATAGCACTCATCATTGATGAATTGGATACAAAATAGAGTAAAACATTGAAGTATTTCAATGGTTTCTAATTTTCTGTCAATCTTTGAAAAAGAAGGTTATTTTCATAGAAAATTATTTTTCCTTGATAGTATATGGTATAAATAATGTCTACACGAAATTTTAGGATTTTTCGAATTTTATAGAATTATTTAGGAGTTTCTGAAATTCGAATCTGAAATTGGTTTCAGATTTCAGAAACTCTCAATCGATCAGGTGATCGATTGGGGCAGTAGCCAATCGATTGGTCAATCGATTGGTGGATCTTTTTGCGTGCACAGAAGCTCGCGTAATCGATCATCTGATCGATTACAGTCAGCCGTAATCGATCTGTTGATCGATTAAGGTGAGGTTAATCGATTGGTTCCCAACACCAATCGATTGGTGAGACTGAAACTGTCAGTTTTCAATCCATTAACCCATTTTTTAGTAACCTACCAATCCCTAACCCCTTGGAATACATTTATAAGTATATTTGGGAAAATTTCATTGTGAAATCAAAAAGGGAAACGGTTCGGTGAACATTTAAGGGTTAAGGAGAGGTTTTGGTTCAAGTTTTGAATCCCAAAATCTCAATCACCTCAAGTTGAGTTTTCCTAAAGGTTTTAGGAACTCAAAAATCATTGTTGGTGCAATGATAGAGGTTTAGAGCATGTTTTGAGGGGGAGGTCTTCCTTAACAACATGTGGTTGTATTTTTATTTTTGGTAAAATGAAAGGATGAAGATTGGAAATCTTCATTATGATGAATGCTCAAGGTTGAGCATAGGTTCGATGAAAAGTATGGGATTTTCATTGTGTATACCTTTGACCATATAGACTTTTAGGGAGAGTGTTTGATGTGTGTCAAAGGGGGAGAAAATTGAAAGGCTAATAGGGTTTAGTCTTTCTCAAACATATTGTCAAACATCAAAAAGGGGGAGATTGTTGGTGCAATCTTGGTTAGGTCAGGGTTGACCTAGGTTGACTAGGCTCAGGTGAGCTTGAGTCTAGCAAGCTCGGGTGAGCTTGAGGTGTATGTTTCGATGTTTGACATTGATGTTTGAATTTGATAATTATGTTTGAATGCCGTATGGTGTCAAGTGGGTCAAGGTTGACTGGAGACTTGACTAGGTGAAATCCAGGTGGATCGGGGAGATCGTGCGCTGGCATGGGAAAAGACCTAGTGGGACTAGGTGAAGTCCAGGTGGATCGGGGAGATCGCACGCTGGCATGGAAAAAGACCTAGTGGGACTAGGCACACCTAGTGGGACTAAGTGAAGTCCAGGTGGATTGGGGAGATCGCACGCTGGCATGGGAGAAGACCTAGTGGGACTAGGTGAAGTCCAGATGGATCGAGGAGATCACATGCTGGCAAGGTGGAAGTCTACCGAGAGACTAGACTTAACTCGAGTGTTAGGCAAACCTGGTGGGGAATCAGGTTAAGTCCTAGTTGGGAACTAGGCAGAAGAAGTCCAGGTTGGTCAAAGGGGTTGACCGTAAAATCGAGGTTGGTCAAAGGGGGTTGACCGTGAACACAAGTTAGGTTGGTCTCAATCGATTGGGTGATCGATTGGGTTGTTGTCTCGCGAAAACAAGAAGGATTTTAATCAATTGGGTAATTTGATTAAGAAGGATGGTAATCAATTAGGTAATTGATTAAGGAGGATCTTAATCAATTAGGTAATTGATTAAGGAGAAAGTGAATCGATTGGGTAATCGATTAAGAGAGTTTGTTGCGAGAACAGAAGGTGGCTTAATCGATTGGGTAATCGATTCAGCCTTCTCTTAATCGATTGGTCAATCGATTAAGGGCAGTCTTAATCGATTGGCTAATCGATTCAGGTTCAAAAACTAGCCGTTGAACGGCTAGTATGACGTGGTAATCGATTGGGTAATCGATTAGGGAACCCTAGGCGTCGGGTATAAGGGTTTTCACGTAGGTTTTGAGCCACAACTCTTCTCCCCTTTTTCCTCCTTCATTGGTGCCATCTCAAGGGAAGTCTTGGAGGTTTTTGCTGCTGCATTTCCAAGGTTCTAGAGGCAACCACAAGCTTGAAGATAGCAAGGAAAGCAAAGAGAGTTTATTCATTGTAAATCTTGTATGATTTCATTTTGTGTTTGCTTTGATTCTTGTTGTATCTTTGTGAAAGCTTGTAAGAGGTTTCTCCACCTCAAGAAGGAGATCTTTCATAGTGTATGAGAGAGTGAGGAGAGTGGATCCTTGGATTAGTCACCCGACCGGGGTGGATACCAAGTAAATCCTTTGTGTTAGCGTTTGCTCGAGTCTTCCGCCGCGACAAATCATCACGGAGCAAATCGGAGCTAATCACCCCCCCTCTAGCTCGCCTACCGGTCCCAACACAGGAGGCGGCTTTCTCGGATTCTGAGTCAGCCCGCTCTGCTTCTACCGCACCCACGTCGGATGTCGAGGAGATTTCCTGGTCTGGCTCGGAGGATGCCCAACCCCTGAGTATCCTGCTGGGGCGACCATGCGGCGATGGACCTGCACTTGACCCGACCGACCCGGCGGAAGCTTCTTCCAACCAGCCAAGCAAAAGGTGGAAAGGCAAGGAGCTCGTGACCGACTCCCCTGTGCTACCGTTTTCTTCCCCTCATGTGTCTCTGGAGGAGCCAGCTGCTGCTCCATCAAGGGGGGCCTCCCCAACTCGGTCGGAGGAGCCTACCGGGGAGCGCCTGATGCATATGTTGCTGCCCTCGCTATCCGACCTGCTCATGAGCATGACGGTGCCGAGCTGTACGGGTTCCATAAGGTCGCAGGACGTTCGGCTACACGGTGTGGTGGCGGACCAGTTTCGGTATGGTTTGCGAGAGAGTAGCCTCCTCGGCCCGAGTGTTTAGTCGGACAATTTTATGGCGACAGCCACACAGGTATACCCACACCACTTCTGCGGTTTACTTTGCGCTTCCTTTGGTCGAGGCTCTAACAAGTATTCCTTCCTGTCCTGCAGTTTTGGGCCACGAGCTACAGCATGTGCATATCCATGCTGGACCATGCCAAGGCTTGATATCGTGCAGAGCGGCGAGTGGAACATCTCAAGGCTCGACTTCGACACACCCAGCTGCTCTCTGGCGACACCTCTTTGAACAACTTGAGGGCAGAAGAGATTGACTTTCAAGACCTGCTGGGTCAGGCGAAGGACGAGATGGAGACTTCCAAAGTATAGATTGTCTCGGCCGATGTGGCAGCAGTTCAAGTGCAGCGCCGAGTTGCTCAAGCCGAACATACGCAACTCTGTGCTCAGAGGATCAAGGACCAGCTGCAAGCGGATCTCCTGAAGACTCAGGCCGAGCTCTAGGAGGCGAACCGTGCTGTCCAACCTTTACGCGCACAACTGGTGGCTAAGGAGCAGGAGGTCGGTTCGCTGACAAGCCAACTGCGCGCCCAAGCCGAGGAACTGGAGAAGCTGTGCGAATGCCAAGCGTCCTGGGATGCAGCTCAGGCGGAGCTGGAGGAGCTACAGGCGTATAAGTTGGGGGAAGAGGCTTGGTGGGTGATAAGTACCATTTTATTGATTATTTGAGTTGCTAAAATCCATGTTTGACCTATGTTTTTATTGCTTAATTGTGAAATTGCCCTAGGTTTTAGAACTTATTCTTATTTTGGACTTAATTGCAAATTTGTACATATTTGGATTATTTGACCACTAAATTTGTGATCTATCTTTGTAGGCATGAAAGGTTCATGGGCCTAGGGTATATTGGGTCAAACTTGAGTCGGAAGTGACCCGGATCGAGTTATCAAGATTAGGATTAAATCTGGGTCGTCCGATTCAAAAGCGGCTAGATCTGTGCCATTCGGGACCATCTGAAGCAATCCGAGTTAGGGTTAGGGTTGATCAAGCACTCTGATCAAGATCTGAAGGTTTCATCCCAATCAGAGCTCATTCAACCGTTGTATCAAGCTCGGAGGGCTCTAGATCGTCCATTCAAAGATTAGGTTGATCTGGACCATCTGTTGCACATCTGGAGGATCCGAGCTACCACGAGGCAGATCCTGACCCCTGATCAACATCCTCAAAGTTTGGCTCAAATCAGAGTAAGATCAGCCGTTGGATTTCCTCAAATCAATCTGGGTCGTTCATTCATAATTACTTAAGAAAATTTTCCCCGCAGCTGACCCTTGTCGCGTCTTCGCCGTTCTTCGTGTTCTTCAGGCATTTTTTTTCATCGCTTTTGCAATTTCTTCATCCAAGAAGGCGTGACCACCTCAATTCCAACCTTAGATCATCATATGAATCCTTGGAAGGCAGTTTCGATCGAGAATTCATCTCGAATTTCATCCAGACAGAGGTGTTTGAGGGTTTTGGCATCATCTGTGGTCCGAGCACTGAAATCTTAGCTACAACCCATTTCCGATGATCTGAGCCACTTGTAGGGGTTCTCAGGTGAGCTCAGGTTGTCTCTAAATCACCATCACAGCTCAATAAACTGAGATTGAAGAGTTCGGATCGGAATTCTCCCAGCTGAAGCAGTTTGAGCAGAATTGATCGATTGAGGCTGATTTCCACTGATTTGCTGAGCTTAGGGGTTCGAGGCCAGCCCTTGCTTGACGACCAAGGAGATTTGAAGCTCGGGAAGGGATCGAGGAGTAGTTTCTTTAGTTTAAATTCTGTTTTAGCTGTAGTTTTCATTTCTGCCGCAATCTGTCCTGTTTTGGAAACTTCTGAAATTAGTATAAGCTGTTTGATTTGGTTTTCTGAATTGTTTAGCCTAATTAGGTTTTAAATTCTGCAAGGAATGTCACGCCCCGAGACCCAAGAGCCGCTGATCCAATATAAAATCGGACAGCACCTCCCCTGTCCGGCGGACAATTTACAGATATATACAACATAATAGACATCACCACGCAGTTTAATTGGCCTCAGGCCTCAAAATATATATATAGACACTAAGAAAACCATAACACAAGGTAAATCATACCTGACTACAGACTGGTCCGACTTACTACTAAACAACCAATATACACAAAAACCCCTTAGGGCTTACGACACATAGGACATATACAAATCGTTAAAAGGAATATAAACAATGCACTAACAAATACAAAACAAAATCCTACGGTCGCGATGGGTAGGGACTGGCTGCTGGGCTCTTCTGGCGACTCCAAATATCTCAACCTGAAATAAAAATATATGGCAACGGGGTGAGTCCATAACTCAGCGAATACCCAGCAGATATGCATAGTATGTTATAATAACAATAAGCATCTACGTTAATACAGTCTCATATCAACAATATGGAAAAACTTGTCCTGAAAATATTGAGGTAGATACATACCAGAATCCAGCTAACCTGAAAAGAGGATAATAAGTACCAAGGGAATATCATTAGACATATAATCTCAAATAACAAGTCTCCAGAATATGCATGTCAAACAAGTGCAAGAATCAAGTACAGCAAACAATGCACGATGCAAAATATGCACATGGTGCAATGACATGTGTCACCCCTGACACCAGACAGATCATCGTACACCTGTCATAGGGACGTCTGAACGGGTAGGGCTATGACAACTGCACGCACCCTGCCATCACTCCTCCTGAGTGACCAAGTGGACAGGATGCTGGTGGAGACTCCGCTCCGACCCCAAGCAATGGGGGAGTCAAGCTCTCATCTCCTCGTGGCTCATTACGAGAAGGGATCCCTGCTTGCTACCACGCCTGCGCTCACCCTCCTCATAGTGGCCGAACGGAGCAATACAGGGCAAATGCGCACATCCTACGGTATCCACTAACCCATGGGTGGCCGTGTGCGCATATCATGTACCGGAAGACGATTAGGCTCAACCACAAGGGAGTCGCTGATCGCCGGCATGCAACAATGCAAGAATGATGTATGATATGCACACATACATCCCTCATGTCAAATACAAGAGATACATCCCGATATCTAAGTATACATATAGATATGGCAATACCTGAGACTGTATGAAACTAACAGCATAATAACTCAGGGATAAACAACAAGTATCCTGAACACGCATAATAACTCAGGGATAACTAACAAGTATCCAGGACAGGCATAATAACTCAGTGATAACTAATAAGTATCCAGAACAGGCATAATAACTCAGGGATAACTAACAAGTATCCAAGACAGGCATAATAACTCAGGGATAACTAACAAGTAACCAGGACAGGCATAATAACTCAGGGATAACTAACAAGTATCCAGAATATGCATAATAACTCAGGGATAACTAATAAGTATCCAGGACATGCATAATAACTCAGGGATAACTAACAAGTATTCAGGACAGGCATAATAACTCAGGGATAACTAACAAGTATCCAGGACAGACACAATAACTCAGGGATAACTAACAAGTATCCAGGACAGACATAATAACTCAGGGATAACTAACAAGTATCCAGAACATGCATAATAACTCAGGGATAACTAACAAGTATCCAGGACATGCATAATAACTCAGGGATAACTAACAAGTATCCAGGACAGACATAATAACTCAGGGATAACTAACAAGTATCCAGGACAGGCATAATAACTCAGGGATAACTAACAAGTATCCAGGACAGGCATAATAACTCAGGGATAACTAACAAGTATCCAGGACAGGCATAATAACTCTGGGATAACTAACAAGTATCCAGAACATGCATAATAACTCAGGGATAACTAACAAGTATCCAGGGCATGCATAATAATTCAAGGATAACTAACAAGTATCCAGGACATGCATAATAACTTAGGGATAACTAACAAGTATCCAGGACAAACATAATAACTCAGGGATAACTAATAAGTATCCAGAACAGGCATAATAAACCAGGCTAGCGTATAATCTTACTACTATCTATAACCAACCATGCATAGCAATATGACAATATCTAAAAGATAAGTCAAAGGGTACCCGCCTCAAAGTAGAAGTAGTTCGTATAGAGACTGAAGCCCCACGACCAAGCGGAGTAACCGATCAGCGTCCTGTATCAAAGGCATGATTATTTAGCTATTTACACAAATACCAAATAGCTAATATAAAACAACTTCATTAGGATCATCCTAATCCTAATGATCAATTCCAACATACACTAATCTCCAAAGATATACTCACAATTTGACATATTACCAATACAAATCCAACATAGAAGTGATCCCAAGTAGAGCTACTACCCGAACTACAATTGATCAAACCTATTTAAATCCCAAAGAAAGATGAACAACACCTCAAGATAAAACCTCATGATTCACAATCCCATCCAAACCCTACACCTTCCATTTGATCCACATCTTGTTAAGCTAAGAACAACCAAAGCATTTTATCCATTTCACACCATGCCAAAAATAGAATCAACATGTCATAGCTATGTAGCAATAAAAATTCCAATTCCATGAAGAATAGAATCTAGGCAGATTACTAACAAATATCTAATCAAAACCCACTCATCTATACCAATCTACCTCTTGATCAGAGATCTTCCAAAAATATATCACATGACAATCATCACAAGCTCCAAAAAGGAACTGAGATATAAACCTAACCCAACCAGAATTTAGCTTTAAAAAAAACAATCTATAACAGTAAACATCAACTCCAAACAACCTTATTCAACATATCCAGATTCAAGCCTGCCACTTCTAGAAACCGAAGACAAACTCCAATCATCATAGCTCATGGCATTAACACAAAACCAAGAAGAACAA
The DNA here is from genome assembly GCA_024364735.1 of Boesenbergia rotunda. NCBI lineage: Eukaryota > Viridiplantae > Streptophyta > Magnoliopsida > Zingiberales > Zingiberaceae > Boesenbergia > Boesenbergia rotunda. The sequence continues at coordinate 90,156 of JAGFNQ010001387.1, forward strand.
AACAGAACCTAATATATCCACATCCTAGCTCACAGCATAACTCCCAAATATGAACAAAATCGAAAACCAACGACCACAATATGAAAAGCGAGAGCTAAGGTAGAAAATCTCAACAATCCATGCCAAACAATCAAATGATACACCACCAAAATCTTACCTAAAGTTCACGCCACCAAAGATCCACAACGAAAAGGTCAAAGTGAAATCAGAGAGATAGGCGATGAATAGACCGTAGTGGTGGACGCGCAAGCTCTCCGACTCACATCAGCAATGATCAAAAGGAACAGAGGGGAACCACCAGTGTTGGTGGTTAGATTAGCCTCCACTGCTTGCGCCGAGGAGATCTCATGAGGGGAATACAAAAAAAAGTGGCGTCGGCGGTGGCACACCACGCCCTCAGCGACACAAGGAGATGGCGCTTCTTGATTCCCCGATGATCCGAAATAGGAAGGGAGGTCGGCACATAGATGGGGAGGAGGGGATCAGTGGTCGCGGCGGTGGTTCGCGAAGGAATGGAGAAGAGGCGTGGCTGCGGTTAGGGCTCAAGAGGCGTGGCTGCGTGCGAATAAAGAGAGGAAAGAAAACTTATAAAGGGATGGGTCTTTTGCGAACAAGTCTCTCAACTTTCCCAAATTCAAACCCTACCCTTAGGGTAAGGGTTTTAGCCATTTAACTCTCCAATGTATTGTAATCCACCTCACTAACTCTTTAGGATTAAATTATTTACCCATTCGTAATTTAAGAATTTACCTGTAAACCTTTGATAAGTTTAAGTTTTTACAATAAAGCCCCTTGGCTCCTCTCGTAGGGCCGGAAATCCTAGACTCTATCCGGAAAAATTCTGAAAAATTTTCTAGTCTGGATTTTCGAATTGTCATATTTTACAAGGAATCGGTTAGGAACTTGTTTAGTGAACAATAGTAGTTAATTTCAGTTCATTTAATGTTCAACAGCTTGCGTGCCAATTCCAGCTAGCGTGCCAAGTTTATTTCTGAATTCTCCAATTTGTTTCTGCCTTCTAAATTTTTGTTTCTGCATTTTAGATTTCAGCACGTCTAAAGGACCTTGTTTGGTGAATCATTGCTTCAGCTTTCCTCCTGATTGCATTCATTTTGCATTTGCTTTGTGGATGAATTTCTGCACATGCTTGTTCTGAATTTTTAGTTTCGATTCTGCCCTTTCTTTTCCTTGCTGCAGTTTGTATTTGAATTGTTAGGTTATTTCTGAATTACTAGGTTTATTACTACTTAAGCTATTTTCGAGCAGTGTTCTTAGTTGCTCAATTTGTTTTGCATCCAACTAGTTGATCTATTTCAATTCTGCTAATAACTTCTGAAATTTCTGCACTTGTATTTCTGCTTTAGCTTTTTTTTTTTAGTTGATCTTCCATTTGCTTCTGAATTTCCTTCCTTCATTCTTGTGTATCAGTTACTCTTAGTTTAACTTCCCAAGCTGATCTTGATTAGCCTCATTCTAGAATTAGCAGTCCTTGTTTCAGCAAGTTTCAAGCACATTGGCACAAAAATTTCAGCTTTGGCACAAGGGTTTCCTTTTGTGTGCCAAGCTGTTTTGGCACTGTTTTTCATCAGGAATTCACCTGTCTTCTAGTGAGCCATTGTGTTTGAAATTAGTTAGGGTTTGCATTCGAGTACTTTTGAGTTTCCTTGCATTGGTTGGCTTCCAAAAAAATTATAGCTAGTTGAGTTGAATTGCTTGTGGAATTACTGAATTTCCTTTGCATTGATTTGTGTCAAACTTGTTTGTTTCCGAAATCTGCCATCATTGAACTTATTCAGTTGTTTAGCATTTAGAGTGCATTTAATATCCATTGTGTTCCTTTTTAATTTCGATTTAGCTACCTTGGTTGAGTAGGTTTTCTCTTGGTTGAATTTCTTAGTTGCCATCACTTGTTTAGTGTATTTAGTTGAAATTCTTTTCTTTAACTTGCACTTTCATTTCTGAATTGCAAAACAACCCCAGATTTTATTCAAAACCCCAAAATTCACAGACGACACATAAATACAAGCTCGAATCACACAACGTCAACAGTCCCTTGGAAAAAATACGACCTGAGGCTCCTTTACTACATTTTCATACTTTGATTGCAAAAAGGGTTTCCAGCATTTTATAAATATTCTAAATTTTGATGGTCCCACAATTCGTGACAACTTAATCTAGTATTTCAGGTCCATCAGTGGGATGCTCGGCGAGTGAAGTATATCAACTCATCGGCCTTCTCTGACCAGGTATCCGAGCGTCTCCGAGCCGTATTACGATGCCAACACTCTAGTATTCTGAGGCAGCTTAGGCAGGGTGGACATATAGCCCCCAACCTGCTTGATTCTGTGGTCACGATGACGGGCATGTCTGAGCGTTTGCCAGAGGAGACCTACCGACCCTTCAAATAAGGGTCGGAATTTTGTTTTTTTCTCTCTTTCTCGTCTGTTGTTTTGTAGAGACTTGTCTCAGAATCCCTTGTGTGATATGTCTTTCCGTGTATCTTCCAAGCCTTGTTGACTCAGGTGATTTTAACGGGAGTGAGTCAAGCGCGAGGGTTATTAGCCAATTTGGCATTACGCGTGCCAGTTGGCGTGAGGCAGTCCCCGAGTGTCGGCCATTCGGGTGCAAGCAGGAGTGGGCAAGTTGACCCTACCAGTGGTCATACTGGGGCGTACGGGTTGTAGGCGAGATGCTCGGCCAGTCGGCATCAAGGGAGCGTGAGTCACCACGCGTTCGCTCGAGGGCCGATCCGAAGAGTTCATGGGAGCATTCCCACTTATAACTTGGGAGAACGAGAGTTTGTGATGCTCGGTTGGGCGAGGATCGGGGAGTGTGGGTCGCCACGCATCCGCCCGAGGGCAGATCCGAGGAGTTCGTGGGAGTATTCCCACTTATAACTCGCGAGAGCGAGAGTCTAGGATGCTCTGTTGGGCGAGGCTTGGGGAGTGTGGGTCGCCACGCGTCCGCCCGAGAGCCGATTCGAGGAGCACGTGGGAGCATGCCCACTTATAACTCGCGAGAGCGAGAGTCTGGGATGCTCGGTCGGGCGAGGCTTGGGGAGCGTGGGTCGCCACGCGCCCGCCCGAGGGCTGATCTGAGGAGTTCGTGGGAGCATGCCCACTTATAACTTGCGAGAGCGAGAGTCTAGGATGCTCGGTCGGGCGAGGCTCGGGGAGCGTGGGTCGCCACGCGTCCGCCCGAGGGTCGATCCGAGGAGTGCGTGGGAGCATGCCCTCTTATAGCTCGCGAGAGCGAGAGTCTGGGATGCTCGGTCGGGCGAGGATCGGGGAGCGTGGGTCGCCACGTGTCCACCTGAGGGCTGATCCGAGGAGTTCGTGGGAGCATGCCCACTTATAACTCGCGAGGGCGAGAGTCTGGGATGCTCGGTTGGGCGAGGCTCAGGGAGCGTGGGTCACCACGCGTTTGCCCGAGGGTCGATCCGAGGAATTCATGGGAGCATGTCCACTTATAACTCGCGAGAGCGAGAGTCTGGGATGCACGGTCGGGCGAGGCTCGGGGAGCATGGGTCGCCACGCGTCCGCCCGAGGGTCGATCCGAGGAGTGCGTGGGAGCATGCCCACTTATAACTCGCGAGGGCGAGAGTCTGGGATGCTCGGTCGGGTGTGACTCGGGGAGCATGGGTCGCCACGCGTCCGCCCGAGGGCCAATCCGAGGAGTTCGTGGGAGCATGCCCACTTATAACTCGCGAGAGCGAGAGTCTGGGATGCTCGGTCAGGCGAGGCTCGGGGAGCATGGGTCGCCACACATCCGCCTAAGGGCCGATCCGAGGAGTGCGTGGGAGCATACCCACTTATAACTCACGAAAGCAAGAGTCAGGGACGCTCGATCGGGCGAGGCTCGGGGAGCGTAGGTCGCCACGCGTCCGACCGAGGGTCGATCCGAGGAGTTCGTGGGAGCATGCCTACTTATAACTCGCGAGGGCGAGAGTCTGGGATGCACGATTGGGCGAGGCTCGGGTAGCGTGGGTCGCCACGCGTTCGCCCGAGGGCCGATCCGAGGAGTTCGTGGGAGCATGCCCACTTATAACTTGCCATGGTGACTGTTGGGACACTTGGTCGGTCCGTGTTCCTGGAATGTGGGCCGCCCCGTGCTCACCCGGGGGGGAGCCGAGCGGTGAATGATCTGTGGAAGGTCACCTTATGCACCAGGGCCCTAGATTGGGGCAGCTTTTTTGTCCCAGCCACCTGGTTGGTATGTCGACTGTCCCACTTGTCCACTCCGTACCTTTCCTCATGAGGACTGTATTAATGGCCAGGACACGTGTCCCCTACCTAGTGGTTTCTCAGGGGCCGAAGCGTTAACCACCTGTCACGATCGCCACGAGCGATGAAACGTCTGCCGCCGGGAGTGCATGCATCTTGTCGAGTCCCTACGTCTCCTCATGGATCCCATCGGAGGGTTCTGACGCGATCTTGCTTTTCCTTGCGGCCCTCCCCCAACGACTAGGATTGTCCACTGTTTCCCTATATATAGGTGCCAGCGGCGATCTTCCTCATAGCTTTCTTTCTCCTGGCACTCTCCTGCTTCCGGCGTCCTTCGTTTCTTAGTCAACTTCTCCAGTAACCCCATATCTTCTTCGGGTCAAAATGTTGGCGGAATCCCTGAAGGCAAGGTTCATTTTGGATGATGTCGCATTTGTAGCCGCCGCCGCCGCACTCGCTGATCCATCCGGCTCATCGTTAGCTACCCCGGTATCTACTTCTCCGGCGGTAGCTTCCACCGACGTGCCTCCTTCGAGTAAGGGGAAAGCGCCAGATTTCTGAGCTTTAAGTCTCAGACACGAACACCTGTCAACAAGATACCAGGCGCCGACGCGATCGATCGGGTGACCATTCGCCTACGTTTGGGACCACCACCACCCCTCTGAAGAGAACCCGCTTTGCGTCCCCTCCGTCGGTGACTCCTGTTCTGCCTGCGCCGACGACCAGTGCCCCAGTCTCTTCCGTTCAGGGAGTTCCTCTGCAGGCGCCCCCTTTAACCCAGCCTGGATCTTCGGTTGTGCGGATCGACGGGCCTCCCCCTTCGGTCCCCGAGGAAGCTACAGGCCCTCGTCCTTTGCATCTGATCCTGCCGTCTCAGGTGGACCCCCGTACTGCCTACTAGACTCCTATCCTCGAGCCGCTAGGGTCTGTAGCGACCCGCCTTCTCTACCTTAGACGGACCGTTACTTGCCTACTTCTTGACTCTAATGCACGACTAAAAATGCGGAACTTTCTTCTTTTTTTTTGTATTTAAATCTATCTAAGAATGATATTCTAACTTTAATAGTCATGCATTTAAACTCATCACGCAAGGTTCTATAACATTACCAAAGCATTTTGGAATATGAATGCAACTTTTCTAAGCATATTTAAAGCAATAAAAACTTAATTCAAAAGGAGACTAACAACATCTTGGCACATGCATCAAATAACTCCTAAGCATTTCTACCTAATTTACAAGCATTTTAAGCACAATTAGGACTTAGTCGAAGAGGGAATAATAAGCTCACGAATAAGTCTAAAATTCAATGTATCAACATGCTAAACTACTCATGCCCTTGCTCATCTAGTGCATTCATAAAAGTATGCATATTAATTGAAATGACATGGAATCTTCATTCTACAAAATTGAGCATGTAAAACTATTCGAAGCATAAATGTTTAATAAACTCCATAACATAATAACTTGGAACTTGGAAACCTTAAACATTGCATTTCAAATAAGCTAGACTGTCTCATCCCAAGGACCTCTCCAAGGTCAGCCACCACACACACGTCACTCAGCACCGCCTCGTCGTCTTCCTTCAGTATTGCTTGCCTTTACCTTTATCTGCAGCAAGAGGAAATGCAACTAATAAGCATAAAGCTTAGCAAGTACTATCTAGCTCACAAAATCTCGGAATGTGCAAGCATGCTTTTTAAACAATGTGAAATCACATGAGATACTTTTATGCTTAAAAGAAAACATTAAAACATGTATAACTCAAAACATGCATACTCAAGCATTAATAAGTCTTAACTCACTTTTTCTTGGCTTAACTTGAAACTTTAGCAATTCTTTAACTTTAAACCTTTCTTTAACTCCTAGAAAACTTCCTTAAACTTTAGAAAAACTTTGCTAAAGCATATACTTGAAAATAATAACTCACCTGGATCCACTTAAGACGTAAGTACCATCTTATGCGCGTTCCCTAAAAGGTTGGGGTAGCGAGCTGCCAATCCTAATAGAGCAGACCTTGGTCTACCAGGGCCAAGACCTTGGAATTGGACACCTGGATTTCTTTAACGACGCCCTTGGACGCCGGGTACTGGCCTTAGAAAATAAAATAGCTTTTCTCTCTTTTCTTTCTTATCTATAAATGCCTTGGCATTTTATCGAACACCTTGTGTGCCCAAATCCCTAAGTCTTGACTTTTGGGGATTTCGTATGGCCTTGGCCTTCCCTTTTCTTTTTCTTTATCTTTCTTTTCTTTTCTTATAGATTTCTGAGACCCTAAACTCACATAGGATACTCTATCAAATATATATAAGCATATAATGAACTAAGATCATATGCAAAAATCTTAAACTAAAAGTAAATATCTCTTTTAAAACTTTTAAGGGAAAATTCTTGCGGAAAACCGCCTCTTACTGCAGGTGAGCAGTACTTACCTTGATTTCTTGGACTTACAACCGAAATTAGATGACTAGGGCTCGGGTGAAACTTGAGATCTCTACGAACCGTCCGCGCCTACGTGTTCTTCTCGTCGAGACGAGCGAAACGCTCCGACTCCCTTTGAGATTCCCTTAGCCGGCGCCCCTTAGGAGAGGAGAGGGGGTTGGGTGTGGTTGGCGTGCGCACAAGAGAGGGGAGGGGGTTGGCGGATGGTTTGGAGGAGGAGAGGTTGCCGAACCAAAATAAAAAAACCCCACTTAAGTTCTTCTATTTATACCAAGGGGTATTTCGGTTCAACTTACTACGTAACTTAATATCTCTCTATTTTCTTTCAGCACACCCCTGCTGGGGCTCCTGGTTAACCCGACCAACTTAAGTCGTTGGTCCCATGGGGGGTCACGGGTTCAAAACTCGTCCAGGCAACTTTTTGCCGAAGACTCTATTTCTTTTAATAAAAATACTAAACAGACTCGGAAAATTCTATAAAAATATTCTAAAAATTCCTAAAAATATCTAGAATATTTCTAAAACATTTTTAAATATTTCTAAGGACTTTAAGAACTTCAATATGGAAATTTCGGGGTGTTACAATCCCCCATACCTTATAAAAAGTTCGTCCTCGAACTTAAAATAATTCTGGATATTTTTCTCTCATGCTGTCTTCACGTTCCCAAGTAGCTTCCTCATGCTTTTGATTCTGCCAGATGACCTTCACTAGTGGCACTTCTTTATTTCTTAATCTTTTAACTGCTTTGTCCACTATTTGTGTCGGTCTGCTCTCATAGCTAAGATCTTCTTGGATCTGTACTAACTGAGGCTGAATCACTTGGCTAGGATCGTGAATGCACTTCTTTAGCATAGAGACATGAAATGTACTGTGGATAGCTGACATATCCTCTGGCAAGTCCAGCTCATATGCTACCTTACCAACCCTCTTTATGATCCTGTAGGGTCCTATGTAGCGAGGACTTAGCTTGCCCTTTTTGCCAAATCTCATCACTCCCTTCATAGGAGCGACCTTGAGGAATACTGAATCTCCAACTTGGAATTCCAGTGGCCTACGGCGTGTGTCAGCATAACTTTTCTGTCTACTCTGGGCAGTTTCAATCCTCTGGCGGATCGTCTGGATAGCCTGAGTGGTCTCATCTACAAGCTCAGTCTGGCTGCCTATTTCTGACTCCGTGTCTTTCTTTTCACCAGCTTCTTGTCAACATATGGGTGATCTGCATTTCCTGCCATACAATGCCTCATATGGTGCCATCCTGATGGTGGCCTGATAGCTATTGTTGTAGGCAAACTCAGCTAAGCACAGAAATTTGCACCAATTACCTTTAAAGTCCAACGCACAAGCCCTGAGCATGTCTTCTAAAATCTGATTTACTCTCTCTGTTTGTCCATCTGTCTGGGGATGGAAAGCTGTGCTGAACTGAAGTCTGGTGCCTAGGGCGTCCTGAACACACCTCCAAAAATGGGAGATGAACCACCCATCTCTAACAGAAACGATCGACTTTGGAACTCTGTGAAGCCTGATCACTTCTTTCACGTACAGCTGTGCTAACTGCTCTACCGAATGCGATAACTTGATGGCTAGGAAGTGGGCAGACTTGGTAAATCTGTCCACTATCACCCATATTGCATCGTGTCCATGGGTGGTCCTTGGGAGACCTGTGATAAAATCCATGGATATCTCTTCCCACTTCCACTCTGGAATGGGAAGAGGCTGAAGAACTCCTCCTGGTCTCTGGTGCTCTACTTTGACTCTCTGGCAGGTCAAGCAGGTACTGATATATCTGGCCACGTCTCGCTTGAGTCCAGACCACCAGAACCTTTGCTTTAAATCTTGGTACATCTTGGTAGAACCAGGATGCATAGAGTACGGGGTACTGTGGGCTTCTTCTAAAATATTCTTTCTTAGTTCCTCATCATTAGGGACGCAAAGGCAGTCTCCAAGATAGAGGATGCCACTATCTGATACTCGAAACTCTGGATTTTCTGCCTCTTGGATCTCCTGCTTGATCTTCTGGATCTCTGGGTCTTGACTTTGCTTTCTTTGTATATCCACAAGCAGGGTTGACTCTAGAGTCAATGCAGAAAGTTGCCCAATTATTATCTCGACTCCAAAATCCTTTATTTCTTTCTGAAGTGGTAGGGACAGTGATGATAGGGACATCAGTGCTGCACAGGATTTCCTGCTCAGTGCATCTGCCACTTTATTAGCTTTACCTGGGTGGTAGAGGATTTCACAATCATAATCTTTGACCAACTCTAGCCACCTGCGCTGCCTCATATTCAGATCCTTCTGAGTGAAGAAGTACTTCAAACTCTGATGGTCCGTGAAGATTCTGCACTGCACTCCATACAGGTAGTGTCTCCAGAGCTTCAGTGCAAAAACCACAGCTGCTAGCTCAAGGTCATGAGTAGGGTAATTCTTCTCATAGTCCTTGAGCTGTCTGGAGGCATATGCTATTACTTTACCGTCTTGCATGAGGACAGCTCCAAGGCCCATCTTGGATGCATCACTGTAGATGTCAAAGGCCTTGTCACTCTCTGGAACAGTCAGGATGGGAGCACTAGTCAATCTTTTCTTCAGTTCTAGGAAGCTGTGCTCGCATTTATCTGACCACTCAAACTTCTGATTCTTTCTGGTCAGGGCTGTGAGTGGAGAGGCTATTCTGGAAAAGTCCTCCACAAATTTTCTGTAATATCCTGCCAGGCCTAAGAAGCTTCTGATTTCACTGGCATTCTTGGGTCTACACCAGTTGCTGACTGCTTCTATCTTGGCTGGATCAACTTGAATGCCTTCTTTGGATACAATGTGGCCTAGGAAGGTCACCTGATCTAGCCAAAACTCACACTTCGAGAATTTTGCATAGAGCTTCTCCTGCTGAAGGATCTGCAGCACTATCCTTAAGTGTGTAGCATGGTCCTCTGGAGTCTGTGAGTATATGAGAATATCATCAATAAATACAATGACGAATTTATCGAGATACTCCCTGAAGATGTGGTTCATCAGCTCCATGAAGACTGCTGGAGCATTGGTTACTCCAAAAGGCATCACTACAAATTCGTAGTGGCCGTATCTTGTCCTGAAGGCCGTCCTGGGGATGTCACTTTCTTTAACCTTTAGCTGATGATACCCAGAACGCAGATCTATCTTCGAGAACACATAGCCCCTTGGAGTTGATCAAATAAATCATCTATTCTAGGAAGGGGGTACTTGTTCTTGATGGTTACCTTGTTCAGAGCTCTGTAGTCTATGCACAGACGCATAGACCCATCCTTCTTCTTGACGAATAGTACAGGAGCTCCCCAGGGTGAATGACTCGGGCGAATGAAGCCCTTGTCTAGTAGCTCCTGGAGTTGTTCTTGTAATTCCTTCAACTCTGCTGGAGACATACGATATGGGGCCTTCGAGACCGGACCGGTACCTGGTACTAGCTCGATCTCGAATTCCACTTCTCTGTTGGGAGGTAGTCCAGGTAGTTCTTCTGGGAATACTTCTGAATACTCACAGACTACCCGTACATCCTCCTGCTTGCGCTCTTCCTTTGCTTCTATGCCCACTATGCGTGCAAGAAAACCAGCACACCCTTGTTCTAGCATCTGGTGGGCTGCCAAGGCTGAGAGGAATTTCTGAGTCTTCCTCCTTGGGGCTCCTTGAAATTCGAACGGTGGTTCTCCTTCTGGACAGAAAACCACCTTCCTCCTACGACAGTCCACTGAAGCGCTGTACTTACTGAGGAAATCCATGCCCAGTATGACGTCGAAGTCTTGCATCGCAAGGACTATTAGATCGACATATAGCTCTCGGTCTGAAATCTTGTTTGACACAGCCCGGAGCCGCTGGGTGGATTCCATGATTTCCTCGGAAGGGAGAGTTGTCAGGAATCTGGACTCCCAACTCTCTGCAGGCACCTGTAACTTACTAGCAAAAGGTACTGATACGAAAGAATGGGTCGCCCCAGTGTCAAACAGTGTAGTAGCT
>JAGFNQ010001387.1:104830-186599 GCA_024364735.1 Boesenbergia rotunda
TATTGTAGAATTCAGAGACCAAATCAACATTGATTGGCCTCTCTAAGAAAAGGATGTTTTGAAGCCCATAGTACTCAATGATTCCTCTCACCGTAGGACAATGTTCATAAAAAAAAAGTTTGGTCCACTGACCGACATGACATTAGTTTGAAGTTGTGCCAATGAAAGTTTAGGGCATAGTGAATGTTTCTGAAATCTAGTATGCGGGGGAGGTGGAGGCCTCGGAGGAGGTGTAGAAGATGAAGGGCTTTTGCCCTTAGAACTATCCTCCATAGGTTCCTTACCCTTAGAAGACTTTCTATAGATTGGATTCAAGAATTGATCATACAAACATGATTGAATCAATTTGGCAAGGTGAACATAGACCAAATCAAGAATTTATCATATAAGATAACACCCAATCAGAGATAGAAAATGAGATGAACGATAGATTTATTCATATGATAAAGTATGGAAAGAAGGTTCACGGCAAGTGCAATAGGGTCACGGTACAACAGCCAGAACAAGAACCAAAACATGGTTAGCTTCACAAACAAACACTATAGACTGATTTGAAGGAAGAAATCAAGGCAAGAACTTACTTTGGCGCCATTAGAGGAGCTTGTGCAAGAGAGGAAGAAGCTGGTTTCTGCAGGTTGAGAGGAAGGAGTCTGCACAAGAGAAGCCCTCGTACGCAGAGAATTCGAGGCAGGTAGGGAACTCGCAGGGAACAGAGAGATGCTCTTCGCAAGAGCTCACACGCACGAGAAAGAGGGAGACGCCGGAACACTCTCGCTCACACAGGGTCGCGCCAAGAAGGTTTTCGGCGCTAGGGTTCGGGAGATGGAAGTGTTTCACGAAGTTATTTGGTTGGTGGATCGGTCCACCAACCAGAATTTAATGCGATTGAATGGATCACTGTTCGATCTGGAGTCGCTCAGACTGATCAGGCTCGCCCTGATCGGACTGACAGGTCCTGATCGGTCGGGTGACCGATCAGGCCAGCCCTGATCGGTCGACTGATCGATCAGGACACGAACAGTAGGGTTCAGGAGAGGAACCTCTGAGCTCCCTGATCGGTCTGTGGACTGATCACTATAGGGTGCCAGATCGGTCTGGGGACCGATCTAGGCTAGCTCAGAACACTTGGTCAAAATTCTGGAAGGTCACGGCTTGCCTCGCTGATCGGTCTGTGGATCGATCACCACAGGAAGGAGCCAGATTGGTCCGGGGACCGATCAACCCTATGCCTAATCGGTCCGGTGACGATCAGGGTTCCTGATACTCCCTGATACGAACTGAAATGTTCAGTTTCAGAATTTCTGAAACTTTCCAATGAGATCTGGTGAAGTTTATCGAACTTGGACATGATCTCATGACTAGAATTGATCCCTGAGCAAGGATCAAAGGTCCTTATAGGTTCAACAATCACTTTGACCCATCCAAATGGAATCAACTCAATCAACAATCATTCAAGCAATTTCAATTAAATTTTTAACAAATTCGGGTTTCCAATCAAGTTTCCTTGATTGGAATGTCCAAGTATGATCATGGAGCCAAATACACATATGTTATGCATTGGTTTTCCCCATACTTGGTCACCACCGTGATTGTTATCTCGTCATCTTAATTTCTCAAGGGATGCATCGACATTTTGAGAATTGAGTTGATCCTAACATCTCACCCCATTTCTAGCAAGCAAAAACGTTTTGTTAAACCTTATAGTTTGTGTGAGATGTCCCCAAAGTTACCCAATTGTTCCCCAACAATTTGAAATAATTATAGAGGGTTTGAATGCAAATAGAAAAACTATGAAGCGCGACACATTCCCAACTCCCGTCTTAGAAAACTAAATTCATTTTCGGGGAGTGGTTTAGTGAAAATGTCAGCTAGATTTGATTTGGACTCTACATGTGAGAGTACAATATCTCCCCTAGCTACATGATCCCTAATGAAGTGATGACGCACCTCAATATGTTTGGTCCTAGAATGATGAACTGGATTCTTGGTTAAGTTAATTGTGCTAATGTTATCACATAACACTTGCACACCCTTGTAACTCAATCCATAGTCCTCTAGAGTGTGAATCATCCACAACAATTGTGATACACTCTCTCCCATGGCGATATATTCTGCCTCGGTCGTGGAGAGAGCAACACAATGTTGCTTCCGACTCGACCAACTAACTAAAGATGACCCTAAGAATTGACAACCCCCACTTGTGCTTTTTCGGTCCAACTTACATCCAGCGTAGTCAGAATCCGTATAGCCAATTAAATCAAACGATTCGGTACTGGGGTACCATAGACCGACTCCAATTGTGCCCTTGAGATATCTCAAAATTCGCTTAACAGCGATTAAGTGAGATTCCTTGGCACACACTTGATACCTAGCGCACATACCCACAGCAAATAGTATATCAGGTCGACTCGCTGTAAGGTATAGCAAACTGCCTATCATGCTTCGATATTGAGTCAAGTCAACGGGTTTACCACTCTCATCATTGTCTAATCTTGTGTTTTGTGGCCATGGGAGTGGTTACCTCTTTTGAATCACTCATATTGAATTTTCGAAGCATTTCTTGTGTATACTTTGATTGGTGCACATGGATACCATCGCGAGTTTGCTTGATTTCAAGTCCAAGGAAGAAAGTCAACTCTCCCACTAGACTCATTTCAAACTCACTCTCCATGTGTCCAATGAACTCATTTAAATAGCCCTTATTATTTGAGCAACAAATTATGTCATCGACATATACTTGGGCTACAAATATATTGTCACTATCCCTTCGTAGAAATAGTGTAGGGTCTATTTGGCCTCTAACGAAGCCCTTCTCAATCAAGAATGTCGACAACTGCTCATACCAAGCCCGGGGTGCTTGTTTAAGGCCATAAAGTGCCTTTTTGAGCTTGAACACATGGTTTGGGAATTCGGTACTCTCAAACCCTGGAGGTTGTTCAACATAGACTTCTTCTCTAATCAAACCATTTAGAAAGGCCGATTTGACATCCATTTGATATAACTTGAAGCCACGATGAGCTGCAAATGCAAGCATCAATCAGATGGACTCTAATCGTGCCACGGGAGCATAAGTTTCATCATAATCAAGGCCTTCAACTTGACTATAGCCCTTGGCTACCAAGTGTGCCTTGTTTCTAATGATTTCTCCCTTATGGTTCAACTTGTTCTTGAAGACCCATTTGGTTCCAATAATGGTGGTCTTCTTGGGTCGAGGGACTAAGTCCCAAACTTGACTTCTCTCAATTGACCTAGCTCATCTTGCATTGCAATGATCCAATCGGGATCATTTAATGCTTCATCAATTTTTCTAGGTTCAATTTCGGAAATTAGGGCAACTTCATTAGCCTCATTCCGGAAGAATGACCTAGTCCTAACCCCATGGAGGATGTCTCCAACAATTTGGTCCTGGGGATGACTAGAGGCTAATCTAGTTTGCCTAGGAGTTGGTGGTGCTTCTTGAATGGGTTCACCAGACACAAGTTCAGCCTCAGGATCCGGCTGATCTATGGATTATCTAGGCTCACCGTCATCGGATTCATCACCATCAATAACACTTGGAGTTTCATTCAAACTTTGTCTCCTAAGTTTAAGTTGGACTCCTTCTACATTTTCTGATTGGTTACTTGATTTTGGAACATCTTCAAAAACCACATCAGAAGACTCTTCAACTAATCTAGACTTCTTATTGTAGACTCGATAGGCTTTGCTAACGAGAGAATACCTGACTAGTATCCCTTCATCAGCCTTTGCCGTGAACTTTCCAAGATGATCCTTAGTGTTTAGGATGAACACCTTACAACCAAACACCCTAAGGTGTTTAACCGTAGGTGGTTTTTCAAACCAAAGCTCATGGGGAGTCTTTCCTAGAAACCTATGAATGAGGGCCCGATTTTGCACGTAGCAAGCTGTATTTACAGCTTCGGCCCACAAGTAACTCGGGAGTGAGTACTCATTAAGCATGCTTCTGCAGCCTCTTGAAGTACACGGTTCTTCCTCTCTACAACACCATTTTGTTGTGGTGTTCTAGGAGTAGAGAATTCATGCTTATAACCTCTATCTTGACAGAATTCTAAAAACCTTTGATTTTGAAATTCACCTCCATGATCACTTCTAATTGTCTTAATGGTTGATGATTTTTCATTTTCAACTCTTCTACAAAAAGAAATGAAAACATCTAAGGTTTGGTCCTTATATTTTAAAAAGTAAGTCCATGTATATCTAGTAAAATAATTAATGATCACAAAGCAATATCTACTTCCATTCAATGATATGATGGTACTACAATCAAATAGATTCATGTGAAGTAAATCTAATGCATTGGAAGTACTTACAGCGCTTTTACCTTTATGTGCAGATTTTGTTTGCTTACCCATTTGACATGCATCACAAAGTTTGTCTTTTTCATACTTGATGCTCGGTAAGCCACGGACTAGTCCCTTGTTGGCCAACTTCCGGATGTTCTTCATGTTCACATGTGCTAGCCTCCGGTGCCAAAGGGTGGTCTCTTCTTCTTTTGACATGAAACACTTAGCAGAAACATTAGTAGCACTTTTAAATGAAACTTGATAAGTATTGTCTACTCTTGTTCCTACTAGTACTGTGTCCAAGGTGTCATTGTGTCTAACTAGACATTGACTTGGTTGGAAGTCAATTGTGTAACCCGTGTCACACAATTGACTAACACTTAGGAGATTAAATTTCATCCCCTTGACTAGAAGGACATTTGAAATTCTAAGACATTCGGATATTTGAATGTCTCCTATTCCTATGACCTTAAGACTACCATTGTTACCAAATGATACATTACCTCTACTTTTCTTGTGAAGTGTGGTAAACAATGATCTATCCCCGGTCATGTGTTTGGAGCATCTACTATCAACGAACCAAGTTGATAGATGCTCCCCCTCAATCATAACCTACACAATTCGAAAAATAGAAGTTTTAGGTACCCAAACCTTGGGACCTAAAGCATCAACTAAACATGTCTTAGGCACCCATGCCTTGACAACTTTCTTTTGAGTCTTGGGTGTCCTAGATTGTCTCATATCAGTCCTAGACATCAAAGACACAAATGAGGGTTCTTTGGGTTGGTACCAATACCGACCCTATTGTAAACTGCCCTTTGGGCATTTAGGATCATGTCTAGGGTCTTAGAGCTAGTTGAGAATTTCCCAAGAATATTCTTGAGCTTCTCAACTTCACTCTTCAATGATTGGTTTTCTTCTACTAACAAGTTATCATGCAAATCATTTACTTCCTCAACCTTAGAGGATTTCAAATTTTCAATTTCAAGTTTCAATGATTTAATTTCATCTTCTAGCAATTCATCATGCAAATCATCAATGTTATCATCCCTAGAAGATTTCAATTGATCAATTTCTAATTGCAATGCCTTAACCTTATTCTTTGATTTCTTAAGCATACTAGTTAAACATGCAATTGCTCTATAACACTTTTCAAGCTCGGGAGAAGTTACCTCTTCATCATCCGAAGATGATGAAACCGCGTTTGAGGAACTTGAAGATTCATCACTGCTTTCCTCTCCAAGAGCCATGAGTGCCACGTTCCTTGTGCTCTTCTCCTCCTTCTCTTCATCGGATGAGCTTGAGGATGACTCATCCCAAGTGGCCTTCAATGCCTTCTTCTTCTTCTTGGATTTTTCTTCTTTCTTTTTGGACCTCTCCTTCTTCTTCTTTAGCTTTGGACATTCATTCTTGAAATGCCCTTTCCTACCACACTCAAAGCAAGAGGCATTAGTCTTATCAAGTTTGGATTCACTAGAGTTACCTCTACTCTTGAAGCGTCGATCCCTTCGCATCATTCTTCGCACAAAGTTCGCCATCTCGGAGGAAGAAGAGCCGCTGCCATCTTCCTCGGAATCGGACTCGGATTCGGAAGAGGATGAAGATGAGGAGACCTCCTTCTCCTTCTTCTTCTCCTTCTTCTTCTTGGTGGTTCGGTCCCCTGCAACTAAGGCAATCCCCTTCTCCTTGGGGCCTTTGTTAGCCATTTCATGCAATTCCATCTCACAAAATAAGTCATCTAACTTAACAATGGATAGATCCTTGGATACTTTGTAGGCATCCACCATGGATGACCACAAAGCATTCCTTGGAAATGCTTTCAAGACATACCTCACAAGGTCGCGATTCTCGACCTTTTCATCAATTGAATGAAGTCCATTGAGGACTTCCTTGAACCGGCTATGAAGCTCACTTACCGACTCATTCTCCTTCATGGAGAGATTTTGAAGTTGATTGAGGAACAAGTCCCTCTTTGCAATTCTAGAGTCTCGGGTGCATTCATGGAGCTCAATGAGTTTGTTCCACAAGTCCTTTGCACTTGTGAAAGGACAAACCTTGATGAGTTGGTCTTTGTTCATGCCACATTGTAGAGTGACAACCGCCTTCGCGTCGGCTTCACTCTTCCGAGTTTGTGCAGCAGTCCACCTCCACGACTCAAGCTCTTTGCCTTCGTCATCCTTAGGAGGGGTGAATCCCTCCTTCACCGCAAACCAAGTATGGATATCCATCTTCAAATAGTATTCCATCTTTGATCTCCAATATTGAAAGTCGGCGCCATCAAAGAATGGAGGTCGGGTGGTGGAGAAGCCTTCTCTCAACGCCATCTTGTTGAAAACTCTCGGATGTTAAGCCGTGTACAGAGCCCCAAGCTCTGATACCACTTGTTGGAAATGGGATGGCTAGAGAGGGGGGGGGTGAATATAGCCAATCACTTTTGCTTCAAGAACTTAGCGAGTTTCTGCACTTGGAGTTGTTAGTAGCACAGCGGAAGTATGAAAAACAGAATGTGCAGAAACTAAAACAGAAAACTAACTAACAAGATTAGCAAGATCGCTAACAAGGAGAATTTACAAGGTTCGGGGATAACTTGCCCCTACTCCTTGGCGTGCCCTTAAGGTGGGCGATCCCTTGATCGTCGGTAGATCAAGCCCCGGTTATCACCGGATAAGAAATAACCTCCTTCTCGGTGGAGAAACCTCTCCACAGCGTTTCAATCACGGATTTAAGTTTAAGCACAAAGAAACAACAAGAAAGATCTTACTCAAACACTTAGCAAGGACAAGAACACAACAAGCTTTCCTGAGCTCCACCCAGCGGCGATCTCACGCAAGAAACCCTTCCTCGTGTCTTCCCGCTGTCGGACTCCCAGCTCCTTGTTCTCTCCTTCAAGCGCTCAAGTAAGGGAAGGTTGCTTCAAGTTTTCAGCAGCTTGCTCAAGAGGATGAAACTTCAGAACGTGCAAGCTTGATGTGGAGAACACAAGTGCGGCAAGAACTCAAACACAAGCTGTAGAACTCTGCTTCACTGAAGCTATCTTCCGTCTCTTTTGTTTCTCCACTAAGCATCAAGTGACCTCATCTCCAGCAGCCTCCAACTGCCTCACTGCCAACGCTAACTACCACTGAACCCTTTCTGAACTTCCTGAGCTCCCTCAGCCAAGCTTCAGTCAGCGGCTTCAGTCTTGTAGCTCCAGCCGTTGCAACCTGAGATGAGAAACGGACAAACCTGCTCCAAGGAAAGCCTCCATTGACTTCTCCTTGAGTGTTTGAATCCTCCCCTGTCACCTGCAGCTTAATCAGACTGTTAGAGCAGTATATCACACAGTAAATCAAATATCAGAGGCAAACAACAGCGAATCGGATATGGTCAGACGCGATCAGAGCGTCTGACAGTGCAATTTGAATTAAAGTGATCGGTCAACCGACCGATCAGAGCGACTCCTGATCGGTCACCAGACCAATCAGGCTGGGTCCAGACCGATCATGCTCCGTCCTGATCGATCCCCAATGCTCGATTAGAAATCGCGATTTCTTTGGGACTCTCCTGGATCGATCACCAGACCGATCCCAGGTTGTGGATCGATCACCAAACCTATCCACCCCTTACATCGGGCGATTTCTGATTTTCCCAGCCTAAGCCTTCTGATCGGTCAACTGACCGATCAGGGGTTCTCCTGATCGGTCTCCAGTCCGATCAGATCATCACCAGTCCGATCAGGCACCGTCCTGATCGATCTTAGTGAGAAACCCGCGAAGCTGGATCGTTCTCCAGAACGATCTGCACAGTGATCCTGATCGGTCACCAGACCGATCAGGTGCAGATCAGCAGGGGAACTTAACCTCACTGTTTGCTCCCTGATCGGTCACCAGACCGATCAGGAGCCAAGCAGTGGGTGAAACATGCACTCCCTGATCGGTCACCGGATCGATCAGGAGCAGTACAGTAGGTTCCCAACCTCACTGTGTGCTCCCTGATCGGTCACCAGACTGATCAGTCATTGCTGGATCGGTCACCTGACCGATCCACGATGGAGCAGCGTGCCACATTCCCTGATCGGTCACCAGACCGATCCAGGGACTCAAACTTAACCCTCCAAGTTAAGTTTCCATCCACCCTAGCCCTCCAAGCTAAGGATTTTTACATCTAACTCTCCAAGTTGGGAATTTGCACCTAACCCTCCAAGTTAGGACTTTTCACCTAGCCCTCCAAGCTAAGACTTTTCACCTAGCCCTCCAAGCTAGGACTTTTCACCCAACCCTTCCAAGTTAGAACTTCATCCAACCTAGCCCTCCAAGCTAGGCACCTGACCCTCCAAGCCAGGACTTTTCACCTAATTCTCCAGGATTGGAATTTGCACCTAACCCTCCAAGTTAGGACTTTTCACCTAGCCCTCCAAGCTAGGACTTTTCACCCAACCCTTTCGAATTAGGACTTTTCCAACACCTAGCCCTCCAAGCTAGGATTTTTCACACCTAGCCCTCCAGGTTAGGATTTTTCCAACACCTAGCCCTCCAGACTAGGATTCTCCATATCATGCCTAGTCCTCGATCAGGACTTAATCATAATCATCAACCTAAACTAAAATCATTGTCAACACCAAAACAACAATCAGGGCCAGACTGCATCAACACCTTGTTCATTCCACATTGCAAAGTCACCACCGCCTTCGCATCGGCTTCTCCTTTTCGTGTTTGCTTAGCCGACCACCGGGAAGACTCTAATTCTTTTCCTTCCACGTCTCTTGGAGGAATGAAGCCTTCCTTCACGGAGAACCACATTCCGATGTCGGTCTTGAGGTAGTACTCCATGCGAGACCTCCAATACTGAAAATCTGATCCATCGAAGAAGGGAGGTCGAGTGGTGCTAAAACCTTCTCTCAAAGCCATTGTTGACATCTCTCAGCTCTCGGATGTTAAGCCGCTTGTACAGAGCCCCAAGCTGTAACGCCCGCTTTTTTTTTTTCCCATAAAGCGGCATTACGTTAACATAGGTAGGGCATGTGAACATCATAATGCAGCGCAATAACTTTAAACTTACACATACATGCACCTAACTACCATTCCTAACATAATGGCATGGGAACTTAGCATATTAACTTCATACTTAGCATCATATCATGTCGTACTTAACATCATGTCATAAAGTCACATAAGTCATCATTTAAGCACATACGTAGCAAATATAAAGTTTAGCATAAGACTCGTAATATATTGTTTCTTGGCCAAAGATGTTTGAACAACCTACAAAGGATTCACCACTCCTTGCGAGGAGATGTATACCCAGGCCTATCGTCGGATTGTTACTCAAAGCCTCTGGCCAGAGCATGTCATGTTTAGAGTATGAGTCTCTTAAACACATGAGAGTAATTAGAAATCCAAAGGATGAGAGAACGTTACTTGGGCTAGGTGTGACGTAGTCAGCCTAGTGGGGACTGACACACACATACCATGTCCTGAACCAAGTGGGTATAAGATGGTGAAGGGAATGAGGCACGATTCATTAGAGCTGCTGAAGGGTTTCAGAATTATTTCTGAGGTCAACCGTTGATCTTTCGATTAATTGGCGGTCATGATATACTACTAGGTGCCACTCATGATCGTTCTATAATTGGTTGATTATAGACGGCCAACATAAATCGAAAGCCTATTTAGTCACACGCACTACGAGTAATCCGAGGGATTTAAAACGAGTTGAAAATTAGATTTTTCGATCAAGAGAAATAAGTCGAATCTGAATTAATCAGAGGCGCAACGGAAGCTTAAAATGACTAAGTCTTTCGAAGGCTTATTGGGCGAATTAAATGAGTTTAATTCGCGAAGGTTTGGCTTGATGTGGCCGGCCAAAGAGGGTACCCACCCTCTTTGGTTTGGCCGACCACTACAAGGAGAGAAAACCAATTTATTTGGTTTATTTTATAAAATAAATCAAGCGTGATTTGTTTTATAAAATTATGGATAAATAAATCTATATATAAAGAAATTTATATAAAGAGATTTATATAAAGAAATTTATATAAAGAAATTTATAGAAATTTATTATTTTTATGGAAATTAAAATGAACCATGGATCGGTTTATTTTAATTTTATAAAATCAATTATGAATTGATTTTTCCATGATAAGAAAAATTTATAAATTTCTTGTAAATTTTATTCCATAATAAAAGGAGAGATGTATTTGTTTTATTATAAATTTAGTTATAATAAAACTTGGCATAACGGAATAATTCATAAGAAAATTTATAGGATAAATTTCTTATGAAAATTTATTCCGTTAAAAGAGGAGACTTGGCGATAGAGAGGCTACTATATAAAGGAACCAAGGCTAGGCTTGAATTCCTCAATTGAATTATCAAGAGATTAACTAGCTCCCTCTCTCTCTCTAATTCTCTCCCTCTCTCTCTCTAGGGCCGGCGCCCACCTCTCTCTCTAAGGCCGGCGCCCACCTTTCTCCCTCTAGGGCCGGCGCCATCTCCCTTGCCGTGAGCCACCACCAAGACGAAGCGGGTCGCGACTCCTTCCTCCCTTCACGGAATCTTGATTCCGTTATTCGGTGGTTAGTTTCTATCTTTTCTCTCTTGATATTCTAGTTGTGCCTTTGGAGAATCTAGTAGTTCTCGTCGGCACAAAACTCGTGGCTTTGCGAAGTCATCCCGAAGAGAACTCGGCGTGGACGCGAATAGAGGCGGAGCTTCCAAGGGACGCTACGGTTGGATCTCGTCCCTTACTTCGAGTTACGCGAGGTAACGAGTAAATTAGTTTACTTTCTGCAAAATTTTAATTTATGATCATGTCCACACATTATAAGGTCGCATGCTAGATACGTGGTTAAAAATAATTTAAGAAATTATTTATGCTAATTCTTCCGCTGCACGTAAATATTTTAAAATTTACGAACCCGTATCCTTGTCAACATGCACCCGGTCCCAACAGTGGTATCAGAGCCGGTTAGTGTTCGACATAATCATATAATTGTTTTGCGGAAAACTTTGTCATAATCTCAATTTTGGAAAAATTTTCAATTATGGAAAATTTCCAATTATTATAAATTTTAGATTTAGGAATTTCGAAGTTTGGAAATCCTCATAAAATTTCGCAAACGTTTGAAATATCCTAGTTTCTGAAATTTTATGATAATTGAGAAACTTCCCATCTTTGGAAACTTTCCAATTTTGGAAATTTCCTATTTTGTAAATTTTCCAATTTTAGAAATATGTAAGTTTTCTTTGTACCAGAAACTTACAATTATTCTGAAAACCTATTATGAAATCTCGCAATTTTGGACACTTTCTTTCAAGAAAGTCTAGACAAATTTATGGATAATTAATTGACAATTAAATTCAAATTGGTTTTAAATTATCAATAAAATTCTTTATTTTGGATTGAGCCTCGGGGAGCCGTCCAATTTAAAGTTAGTTGTTGTAATTTAATTTCCCAATTTTGAATGAAATTGTCATGTTTAATTTGGTTGCGCTTCAGAAGCGGACCAAATTGAATTTACGACAAATTTCTTTTCTTTGGGTATCTGAGCCTCGGGGAGCCACTCTTAGAAAATAATTTGTTGTAATTAATTAAATCCATGAATAAAATATGATTTAAGAGGTGATGCTCTTACATATTGTTGTCTCCAAAATTAATTAGAAAAATGGTTTCCTATAGAGTTTTCATAAATGAGATTTTCATGAAAATAATATGTGGTTGAATTAAGGGAATTGTCTCTTAATTTAATAAGATTTGATTTAGAGAAATCAAAGTCTTAAACATATTATTTCCGAAATTGATTATGACAATTTAGGAAATTGTTTCCCAAAACAATTCCTTGAATAAAATATGAAATTAGAATTAGGAAATCCGGTTCCTAATTCAATTAATGAGACTTGATAAATTAAGTCACATACATACTTTATTAAGGAAATCGTTAGTCATGACATAATTATATGTCATGAATGTGCTTAGAAAAGAAAGGATGAGACCTAAAACCCTTTACAAAATATTAAGGCTAACACCTTCCATTAATATGGTTAGAACCGGAGTTTTGTTTCTCGTTTGGGTTGATGGACACATCCATGTCCGGTTTGAACCTCAACATGTTCAAACCATGGAATTAGTTTATGAATAATATAGTTGGAGTCAGAGGTCAATCCTTAGTTTTGGTTGTTGGACACATCCAAGCCTGACTAAACGGTTGAGTGAGCTCCAACCATATTAAAACTATTTCTTGATTAATGGGTCAGCCTTAAGCTTGGAGCATCGATTTGTTGTGCCACAGCCAAGGTCGATGTAAAGAGAGGTGCAGTTGGGTGCTATGTATAATGTTGCATACTTGTTAATGAGTTAACAACCCAATGATTTATGCAAACATTCAATTAGTTGATAGCATAAAGTGATAGTTACATATATGTGATATGTAATCGGTATATTTACCTACCTTCATAGCTAAGAATAACTTGATGGCCATGGCCATGGTTGTTCTTATCTATGGTTGGATATCAACCTATTTGGAGATGTTCCTACGATCTCCCGAATTGATAAAAAGGGTTATTCAATTTGAAAATAAATAGGATTTTATTAATGTATGTTGATACATTCTTTATCATTCTTCTCACATAAGCTCAATTTGTATTTCTAGGTTAAGCACTCGATCATGTCTTCTCTAAATTTACGTTCCATTTTGGACACCAATAAATTGACCGGGCCAAACTTCATGGACTGACTTCGAAACCTGAGGATAGTCCTCAAGGCAGAGAAGCTTGCTTATGTCATTGAAGATCAACTTCCCAACCGTCCTCCTGAGGGTGCAACTCCAGACTAGTTAGTGGCCTATCAGAAACATGTGACCGATTCTGAACTTGCGAGTTGCATCATGCTAGCCTCTATGGTACCTGAGCTGCAAAAGCAGCATGAGCATATGGATGCTTATACCATCATCTTCCATCTTTATGAGTTATTTGAAGAGCAGGCGAGATCCGAAAGGTTCGAAGTCTCTAGACTCCTCTTCACCTCTAGGATGCAGGAAGACACTTCTGCCTCACAGTTTGTGTTAAAGATGTTGGGGTACATTGAGCGACTGAGCACACTCGGTTTTGCAATGGATCATGAACTAAGTATTGACTTAATTCTGCATTGTTTGCCCAAAAGTTATTCACAATTTGTGATGAACTATCGGATGAACAAATTGGAGACTACCATTCCTGAGTTGCTCAACCTGTTGAAAACTGTAGAGCCTTCTGTAAAGCAGGATCAAAAGACGGTACTATTAGTTGGTTCCTCGAAGAAAGATTCTAAGAGGAAGGCCAAAGAACAGAATAAAGGAAAGAAGAAAAAGGCCAAAAAGACTGAAAAGACACCAAAAGGAACTTGCCATCACTGTGGCAAGGAGGGTCACTGGCGAAGAAACTGCAAAGTTTATCTTGAGTCCTTGAAGAAGAAGGCATCCGATGCCCCATCCTCTTCAGGTATCTTTGTTATTGAATGTCACTCTATTTCCTCAAATACCTGGGTACTTGATACTGGGTGTAGCTCACATATATGTAATGACATACAGGGGCTAAGGAATAGAAGAAGACTCGTCAAAGGAGAAGCGAATTTGCGAGTTGGAAATGGAGCAAAGATTGCTGCTGTTGCCATCGGAACATATTTGCTAAAGCTCCCCACTGGACGTGTCTTAGAATTGGATAATTGTTATTTTGTTCCTTCGTTAATAAAGAACATTGTATCTATTTCATGTTTGAATGAAAAGGGTTATCATTTAACTTTTAGTAACAATTGTTGTTACATAACTTTAAATGACGTTCTTTATGGGAATGGAACTTTGTGCAATGGTATCTACACGTTAGATTTATCCGGTGACGTTTTCAATATCGAAGTTGGCAACAAACGTGCTTGAATAGATAATCGAATAGACTCCTACACGTGGCATTGTCGTCTTGGCCATGTAAGTAAGAAACGCATGACCAAATTACACCGATGTGGAATTTTGGAATCATTTGAACCCGGTTCATTTGATACATGCGAATCATGCTTAAAAGGCAAGATGGACAAATTACCCTTTCCGGAAAGGGTAATCCAGTGGGAGAATTGCTTGGTCTAATACATACTGATGTATGTGGACCAATGTCAACTCTTGCACAAGGAGGCTATAGCTACTTCATCACCTTTATCGATGATCACTCATGATTCGGGTATGTGTTCTTGATGAAACACAAATCTAAAGCTTTTGAGAAATTCAAAGAGTTCAGAAATGAAGTAGAGAAACAGCTTGGCAAAAGTATTAAGATACTTCGATCCGATCGGGGTGGTGAATACTTAAGTCAAGAGTTTCAAGATTATCTTAGGGACAATGGGATATTGTCCCAATGGACTCCGCCGTATACACCACAGCATAATGGTGTATCTGAGAGGTGCAACCGAACCTTGATGGACATGGTTAGGTCGATGATGAATCATGCAACTCTTCCAAAATCCTTTTGGGGCTATGCACTTAAGACAGCTGTTTACTTGCTAAACAGAGTCCCGACCAAGGTAGTCTCTACTACTCCATATGAGACATGGAATAGTAAGAAACCTCACTTAACTCACCTTAAGATATGGGGTTGTCCTGCTTATGTGAAGCGGACTATATCAGACAAATTGGATGCTAAGTCTGATAAATGTCTATTTATTGGATACCCTAAGGAAACGAAGGGTTACCAATTCTATCATCCCTTGGAACAAAAGGTGTTTGTTTAAGGCATGCTGTATTTCTGGAAAAAGAATTTCTTTTACAAGAAAAAGTGGGAGTGGCATTGAACTTGATGAAGTTCAAGAAACTCCAATAGACATTACAGAGACACCTAGTCAAGACCCACAACTAATAACTCATAATGATGAGCTATCAGTTGAACCTAAAACAACACCACCTCTTCGTAGGTCTGATAGGACACGCAATATTCCAGAGAGATACGGATTTCTCATAAGCGAATCGAATGACGTGTTACTCATAAGCGATGACGAACCTATCAGTTATGAAGATGTTCTGAAAATTCAGAAAGGGACAAATGGCTTGAAGCCATGAAGTCGGAAATGGATTCCATGTACGAAAATCAAGTATGGGACTTGGTTAACCCACCTGAAGGGATTAAACCCATAGGGTGCAAGTGGGTTTTCAAGAAGAAAACCGACATGGAAGGTAATGTTGTTACCTTTAAGGCTAGATTAGTGGCAAAAGGATATCGTCAGAAATAAGGAATTGATTATGACGAAACCTATTCGCCAGTAGCTATGCTTAAATCCATTCGGATGCTCCTAGCCATAGCAGCTCATTATGATTATGAGATATGGCAAATGGATGTGAAAACAGCTTTCCTTAATGGAAACCTGCTTGAGGATGTATACATGATACAACCTGAAGGTTTCACATCGGTTGATAAAACCAAAGTATGCAAGCTTCGACGATCCATATATGGACTGAAGCAAGCATCCAGGAGCTGGAACATCCGTTTTGATGAGACAATCAAAGAGTTTGATTTCTCACAAAATCCTGACGAACCTTGTGTGTACAAGAAGGTTAGTGGGAGTGCAGTCGTATTCCTAGTGCTATATGTCGATGACATATTGCTTATAGGAAACGATATATCAGTCTTACAGACAGTTAAAATTTGGTTGTCCAAAACTTTCTCCATGAAAGACCTGGGAGAAGCAACCTATATCCTTGGGATTAGAATCTATAGACATAGATCAAAACGGTTGCTTGGTCTTTCACAGTCTACATATATAGACCGAGTGCTAAAAAGGTTTAGCATGTCGGAATCCAAGAAAGGTTACCTTCCCATCAGGCATGGGATCAACCTTTCAAAGTCTATGTGTCCGCGCACAGAAGACGAGAGGATTTGCATGAATAAGATTCCTTATGCATCCGCGATTGAATCTATTATGTATGCTATGTTATGTATAAGGCCCGATGTATCGTATGCTCTGAGCGTCACAAGCAGATACCAGTCGGATCCAGGAATGGATCATTGGGCGGCTGTCAAGACAATCCTTAAGTACTTAAGAAGAACTAAGGATGTGTTCCTAATATATGGAGAAGGAGATATGGTAATACGTGGGTATACAGATGCTAGTTTCCAGACAGATAAGGATGACTCCAAATCCCAGTCTGGATACGTATTTACCTTGAATGGAGGCGCAATAAGTTGGAAGAGTTCCAAGCAAGACACCGTAGCGGTTTCTACCATGGAAGCGGAATATATCGCAGCTTCGGAAGTAGTAAAGGAAGCAGTCTGGATCAAGAAGTTTGTCTCCGAACTTGGTGTGGTTCCAACCATTGATGAAGCAGTGCCGGTTTACTGCGACAATAATGGAGCTATTGCACAAGAAAGGAACCAAGGTCTCATCAGCGATCCAAACACGTGCTTCGTCGCTATCATCTGATCAGAGAGATTATAAGTAGGAATGATATACAAATTGAGAAAATTCCCACTGAAAGGAATTTAGCGGATCCTTTAACTAAGGCCTTGCCTCAAAGCAAGTTTGAGGGTCATGTTAGAGCCTGTGGTATTGGATACCGTAGCGATTGGCATTAGGCCAAGTGGGAGTTTGTTAGTAATATGAGAAAAGTGTCCTAAGGCAATCGCCTTATGATTGTAAACATTTATTTTAATAAATGTAAATTCACTATTTGAGTATACATGTTTGTGTATTTGATTGGGATCTTAAACTCATTCACTGAATGTCCGCAATACAATTCACAGCATGAGAGAATTTGTGATGAATTCACAACTAGTGATTATCTCTACATGTGCAATTGTGAAGTATTGAAAATATCCCTAGTCGATGAATTGATAAATACGGACACTATCAATTCTGTTGAGACTAGCATGGGTTATTCTCTAATCAGCTGATTCTCACTGGTTGGTGACATTGGGATGTCCGGAGATAAACATGAATGCTAGTTAAGGGAACTAGTTCATTGGAGTGACTGACTGTAAAACTTCACATGGTAGTCTATATATATACATGTCAGTGAAGTTCTTACTGCAGCTTAAGTGCGATGATCCTTTGACTTGCGGTGTTCAAGTCATCTTGGTCATGGAGACTTATACTTTAACATCTTAAGCAAGCATCTCCAAGGAGGTGTGAACCCAGGATGGTTGGGTATAAGCCGAAGTGCCCGAAGATGTTTGAACAGCCTACAAAGGATTCACCACTCCTTGTGAGGAGATGTATACTCAGGCCTATCGTCGGATTGTTACTCAAAGCCTCTGGCCAGAGCATGTCATGTTTAGAGTATGAGTCTCTTAAATACATGAGAGTAATTAGAAATCCAAAGGACAGAGAACGTTACTTGGGCTAGGTGTGACGTAGTCAGCCTAGTGGGGACTGACACACACAGACCATGTCCTGAACCAAGTGGGTATAAGATGGTGAAGGGAATGAGACACGATTCATTAGAGCTGCTGAAGGGTTTCAGAATTATTTTTGAGGTCAACCGTTGATCTTTCGATTAATTGGGGGTCATGATGTACTACTAGGTGCCACTCATGATCGTTCTATAATTGGTTGATTATAGACGGCCAACATAAATCGAAAGCCTATTTAGTCACACGCACTACGAGTAATCCGAGGGATTTAAAACGAGTTGAAAATTGGATTTTCCGATCAAGAGAAATAAGTCGAATCTGAATTAATCAGAGGCGCAACGGAAGCTTAAAATGGCTAAGTCTTTCGAAGGCTTATTGGGCGAATTAAATGAGTTTAATTCGCGAAGGTTTGGCTTGATGTGGCCGGCCAAAGAGGGTACCCACCCTCTTTGGTTTGGCCGGCCACTACAAGGAGAGAAAACCAATTTATTTGGTTTATTTTATAAAATAATTCAAGCGTGATTTGTTTTATAAAATTATGGATAAATAAATCTATATATAAAGAAATTTATATAAAGAGATTTATATAAAGAAATTTATATAAAGAAATTTATAGAAATTTATTCTTTTTATGAAAATTAAAATGAACCATGGATCGGTTTATTTTAATTTTATAAAATCAATTATGAATTGATTTTTCTATGATAAGAAAAATTTATAAATTTCTTGTAAATTTTATTCCATAATAAAAGGAGAGATGTATTTGTTTTATTATAAATTTAGTTATAATAAAACTTGGCATAACGGAATAATTCATAACAAAATTTATAGGATAAATTTCTTATGAAAATTTATTCCGTTAAAAGAGGAGACTTGGCGATAGAGAGGCTACTATATAAAGGAACCAAGGCTAGGCTTGAATTCCTCAATTGAATTATCAAGAGATTAACTAGCTCCCTCTCTCTCTCTAATTCTCTCCCTCTCTCTCTCTAGGGCCGGCGCCCACCTCTCTCTCTAAGGCCGGCGCCCACCTTTCTCCCTCTAGGGCCAGCGCCATCTCCCTTGCCGTGAGCCACCACCAAGACGAAGCGGGTCGCGACTCCTTCCTCCCTTCACGGAATCTTGATTCCGTTATTCGGTGGTTAGTTTCTATCTTTTCTCTCTTGATATTCTAGTTGTGCCTTTGGAGAATCTAGTAGTTCTCGTCGGCACAAAACTCGTGGCTTTGCGAAGTCATCCCGAAGAGAACTCGGCGTGGACGCAAATAGAGGCGGAGCTTCCAAGGGACGCTACGGTTGGATCTCGTCTCTTACTTCGAGTTACGCGAGGTAACGAGTAAATTAGTTTACTTTCTACAAAATTTTAATTTATGATCATGTCCACACATCATAAGGTCGCATGCTAGATACGTGGTTAAAAATAATTTAAGAAATTATTTATGCTAATTCTTCCACTGCACGTAAATATTTTAAAATTTACGAACTCGTATCCTTGTCAACATGCACCCGGTCCCAACAACTTCGGTCTGGTACAATCCCATTCATAAAGTAACATAACTTTACATGCTTCATCATTCATAAGACATTCATAGCATACTTAGACATAACATAGCTTTGTTACATGAAGCATGACATAATGCATACTTGACCTTTCATTGTTCATACTTAATGCATAGCATCATGATGCCTTAAAAGCATGAGCATTATCTTCATTCATAAAACATGGCATGCATCTTTATTCTTCATTCATAAAACATGGCAAGCATCTTCATTCCTAAAACATGACATGCATCTTTATTCATAAAACATGGCATGCATCTTCATTCATAAAACATGGCATATAAGGTAAACATTGCATTATATTCATTGAACATGACATGTTTACATAGACCATTATCCTAATCCATAGAGCTTGCATGATCATGATACATAAGGTAAGCATTGTATTTCATACAGAAGCATGGTATCCATCACAAGCATGCATAGGTAAGACTTCTCTAAAATGCTACATACTATCTAAGTGCATGACGTAGCACATAAGACATTCATGAATAAACCCTATTAAGCATGACATCTAACATGAACATACAAACATATAACATAGTACTTAGGGTTAGGGTTATAGGTAACATAATTTCTACCACATGCTTGAACCTTTATATATACATCATAATGAGCCATAAACCATCATTCTTCAAACCCTAACTCCACCTAAACCCCATTTACATGGCTTGGCCGAAACATGTAAGGGAGGGTTCCATCATTCAAATGACATGTAAGGTAGCATAAGGAAAAGAAACAACCATACATTACCCATAAGACCATAGGAAGTGTAACGCCCACTTTTTTTTTCATAAAGCGGCGTTACGTTAACATACTTAAGGCATGTAGACATCATAAGGCAGCGGAATAACTTTAACTTATACATACATGCCCTACTACCATTCCTAACATAATGACATGGAAACTCGGCATATTGACTTCATACTTAAACATCATATCATGTCATACTTAACATCACAAACATCACATCATAGAGTTCCATAAGTCATTATTTAAGCATATAAGTGACCAAAGTAAAGTTCTAGCATAAACGATAAACATATGATTCCCTGGGCCAAGTCACTACCACACACATGCGTTCTTGCCCTCGTGCTGCTTCCATCATTGTCCCCTTGAATGATCTGCGGTATAAGGAAATAAGACTATAAGCACATAGGCTTATTAAGACTCTTTCCTACTCACAAAAACCATTCATCATCTCATAATGAGCACCTGAAACATTTACATGCTTGGTGCTCTACTTAGAACATAACATCTTGAATCACTTATCATATACATAGCATGGCATGAACATAAACATAAGTGAACATTCCTAACATGGCATGAGACATGGCATAAACGTAAACATCGTAACATTCTAAGCATGGCATACTACGTGACATGAACATAAGCATGATAACATTCTAAACATGGCATACTATATGGCATAAGCATAAACATAATCAACGTTCCTAGCATGGCATAATTCATGGTAAACATGGCATACCACATAGCATAATTCATGGTATAAACATAACATCCTAAACATTCTTGACATGGCATAATACATGGTATAAACATGTCCATAAGGTGTGAAACAACCTGTATGGCCTAAACATAAGCATACTTCCTATCATAGCATATGAACATCTTCTTAACATAATCATGACATCGATCATTTATTTTCATGCATCTTTCTTAACATGAAGCGTAAGCATAAAATCTTATTAGCATAGCATAATGCATAACATGAATGAATGCATGACTAGAATGCATATACATAAGGATGCTTAACTTTTAAAAACATACTTTTAAATGCTTAAACATAATCATCATATCATTGGGGTCCCCGGCTTGTACCACATACATACATCATAAGCGCGCATCACTAGCAAGTCCGAGGTAGCGAGCCCGGACCTACTAGGGTAAGGACAGCATAGTCGGTAGTCCCCGAACCGAGGCGTTCTTAAGGAGCCCATCCCTGTTGCACAGCTCCGGTAGTGCCAGAACCGTGGACAGCATAGTCGGTAGTCCAGAACCGGGGCGTTCTTAAGGTGCCCATCCCTTGGACCCATACTTCGGTCCGGTACAAGCCCATTCATAAAGTAAAATACTTTACATGCTTCATCATTTATAAGACATTCATGGCATCTTTAACTTAGCATAACTTGTTACGGCTCGGCCCGTCTACCGGCCCATTTACCGGTCCTCACGACCGTCGTACCACCGACCGTCGACCGTGCCGTTTAGCATATTTATGCCTTAAAGACATAAGCATCATCTTTCATTCATAACATGGCACGCATCTTCTTTCGTAAACATGGCATGCATCATCATTCATAAAACATGACATTCATTTTCCTACATAAACATGACATTCATCTTCCTACATAAACATGGCATGCATACCTACACATCCTTCCTATTCCTAATACTTGCATGATCATAACATAGAAGGTACGCATTGCATTGAACTTGACATGTTTTCATAGATATTTATCTTACTACATAGAGCTTATATAATCATGATACATAAGGTAACCATTGCATTTCTTGCCTAAGCATGATATCTATCTTAAGCATACATGGTAGGATTTCCATAGCATTCTACCTACCATTCAAATACATGGCATAAAACCTAAGACATACATAATAATCCCTATTAAGCATGGCATCCAATCATAAACATAAAACATAAAACATAGTGCTTAAACATTAGGGTTATGGTGAACATGATTTCTACCACATGCTTGATCCTATACATATAAATACTTTATGGTAAGCATGAACCATCATTCTTTGAACCCTAACTCCACCCCAAACCCTAGATACATGGCTTGGCCGAAACCTATAGGTGGAGTTCCATCAATCCCATAAACATGTACAATAGCATAAGGTAAAGGAACAACCATATATCATCTATGAGACCATAGGAAGTCATTGGGGCTCATGATTAGGGTTAACCCTAACCTTTAGTCCACCTTCCTAGGGCTGGCCGAAACTTATAAGGCCATGGGGGCATGGAAAAATTCTATTAAAATCCCTAACCAATCATTAACCATCAATTATATCTTACCATAGGGCACTTGGGGCCCTTACTTGAAATAAATCCTAACTTTTACCCTATTAACCCATCTTGGCCGAAACTCATAGGGTCTCTAGGCCATGTGAAAATTCACATAAATCACCCTCCATCTCCCTTATATCATGATAATACATAAAACATATACTTGAAGTTTAAGACCCAACCCTACCCATGGGTCCTTGAAGTTGGCCGAAACTTATAGGGTCTCTAGGGTACCCCAAAAATTCTCAAAAATTATATTAAATCTCTAAACATCATAAGGGCACATTAGACAACATGATTTTGATTTTTATCATCATTATAGACCAAGAACCCATGGGGCCGAAACCTATAAGGTTAGGTTCATGGGTTTCCTTTGGTTTTTCCAACATAAACATCACTTACAAAACTTTCCTATCATTTTAATCTTTAAGAAAATCCATTATACCACAGGTGAGGGAGTCTTACCTTGGTTGATCTTGATTATAAACCTTAGATTTGAGAGAAGGATGGAAATCTTGTTGCCTCTTGACCACCCTTAGCCCTTGTACTCTTGTGAAGACCTTAGATCTTGGAGATGAAGCCTTGGTGGAAGATTTTCCAAGGGAGAACTCATCCTTGGGGTTTCGGCTAGAATGAGGAGGGAGGAGGGGAGCAAATGCAATTGATGGAAGGAAGAAAGAAACTCCCAAACCCCCCTCTTTATCACCCATTAAGGAGGTAAATGAAGAGTCTCTCCATGACCCTTCATCTTCTTCTAAGCCTTAACCAATCTCCATTTCATTCCCTTATAACATTCCCTTGCTAGATGAGTTGGTTAAAGCATATATGGTTGTACAAGAGGTCCAAGGTTCAATCCTTGGCCCATGCACCTTATTTTTATTTTATTTTTCCTTCTTATTTTCTATTATTTTCCCCAAAATTCCAAAAATTCTCTAAAAATTCCCCCATAATTATGTTAATATTTCTCATTAAAACCCCCTTTATATTTATATAAATTTCTACCTAAAATTCTCCAATAATTATGGTACTAAAAAGCCCATATAAGGCCCATTAGTACTTAACTTCTCAATTTAAATGAGAAAATGTGGATTTCTAGGCCAAATTTTATATAAATATTTCTAGGTCCCTCAGAAAATTATCTAGACATGCTCAATATTTTAAGAAAATATTAAGAGAATTTTCCGGGTCGTTACAGGAAGCCATTAGGGCTCATGATTAGGGTTCACCCTAACTTTTAGCCCTACTTTCTAGGGTTGGCCGAAACCTTACAAGGCCATGGGTACATGGAAAACATTTTATAAAGTTTCCAATTAACCATTAAACACCAACCATACCATACCATAGGGGCCTTTGGAACCCATACTTGAAGTAAACCCTAACTTTTAGCCCAACTTCTCATCTTGGCCGAAACCCTACAAGGGTCACAAGGCTTGTAAAAAAATTCATATCAATCACCATTAATCCCCTTGTAACATGAGGAAACATAAGAAGCTTGCTTGAAGAGTTAGATCTAAACCCCAACCATGAAAACATGGTGGTGGCCGAAACCCTAAAGGGTATTAGGGTGCACCAAAAATTCTCCAAATCCTATTTTATTCTTTATACATCATAAGAGAACATTAGAAAGCATAAGTGAAATTTTTAATATCACCTTGGACCCAAAACCCATGGTGGCCGAAACCCTAGAGTTAGGGTTCATGACCCTTTTTTTTCCAACATAAGATCCCAAATAAACTTCATATTATGATAACTTCAAGGAAAGCTATTATACCACAGGTGAGGAAGTCTTACCTTAGATTATCTTGATTTTAGACCTTAGATTTGGGAGAAGGATGAAGACCTTGTTGCCTTTTGACCACCTCTAGCCTTTGTAACCTTGAACAAGAACCTTGGATCTTGAAGGAGAGGACTTCTTGTGAACTTTTTCCAAGGAAAACCCCTCCTATGGGGTTCGGATAGAAGGAGGAAGAAGGAGAAGAGAAAGGGCTTGGTGGATGAAGAGAAGAGGAATAACTCTTAGGTGTTAAGTTATCTCTCATTTATACACAATGAAGAGGGGCAAGTGAAGAGACATGGTGCCTCCTCTCATAGTGACTCTTCACTTCCTTTAGCCTTAACAAAAATCCACTTCATTCTCTCATAGCACTCCCTTGCTAGGTGAATTGGTTAGTGCATGCATGGTGGTACAAGAGGTCCAAGGTTCAATCCTTGGTGCATGCACCCATTTTTTTATTTTATTTCGAAAATTCCCCTAAAACTCACCCATAATCATGCTAATATTCCTAGTTAAAATCCATTTATTTTTATATTAAATTCTACCTAAAATTCACCAATAATCATGGTACTAGGAAGCCCATATAAGGCCCATTAGTACTTAGTTTCTCAATTTAAATGAGAAAATCATGGATTTCTAGGCTAAGGTTCGTACTAATATTTCTAGGTCCCTCGGAAAATTATCTAGACATGCTCATTATTTTAAAGAAAATATTAAGAAAATTTTCCGGGTCGTTACACAAGCTCTGATACCACTTGTTGGAACTTGGATGGCTAGAGAGGGGGGGGGGTGTGAATATAGCCATCCAAGTTCTAACAAGTAAAAGACTCTCTCTATGGTTGCAGTTGCAACAGGTAATAGTAATGCTAACATCATACCAAAGGATACACTTGATGTTTCTTCAATTAAACAATCCTTTAGCAAGCTGGCTAATCCTCACAACCTTAGAAAATTAATTGCTATTCTGCATATCAAAAATAAAGATATCAAGTTGGTACTCAAGATTCATTAACTCTACCGAAGAAAAATCAGATGAATACAACTGAGCAAACTAAAACAATTTTTTCTTATTATAAGCAGAGAATAAATTTGATGGATTAAGATAAGTCATACATAACAACAATTTGGTATTCACCTCATTAAAATGGTTGTTCAACTCTTGAAGTTGCAAATCTATCACTTCATAAAATGTTTCAATGCAATAATAGTGAACATTATTTTTTTCCTTCAAGATTTCGTAGTGATATCCCATTAAGACGAACAAGTCTTCCATGTATGGGGTGACTATCTCATATTTAACACAAAATAAAGAAACTTCATTCAGTAATAAATGCTAATGATCATCTCTCATGGTTTGTAGATGATGTTTGCTTGATCTGACAAGAATCATGGAATTTATAATATCTTGATCTTTTCTTTGTAAAATTTGTGATAAATCATTCATGACTCCTAAGATATTCTTCATTAAGTGCATCTGAATGTAAACTCATATTTTTCAATCAATTCTAACAGATTATTTGCTTCCGCCCTTTGCTTGCGATCTTTGTTCTCTTTAACAAATAAAAGAACATCAATAACTAAATGATACAAGCATATTAAACTCAATAATATATTACAATGTGAACCCCAACATGTGCTCCCAGTGATTTTTAATGTCTTCTCTAGATTCATACCTTGTCTAGTGAAGATATCACTATTATAAATTCTTTTAATAACTTTTTCAAATTGTTTCTCATGAAGTATGTCTCTTCACTTGCATGATCTCCAACAATATTATTTAACCACATCAAAAAAAAAGAGAGTAGAAATTCTCATGTGATTTTCAACAAAAAAAAGAATTCTTTTTTGATGCTGAACTATAGGTCAATGTCAGCCTTCAGGAAGCATTCCATTCTCCTCTTCCAGTAGCTAAAGTCTTTGCCATTTAGGGGGGGGGGGCACGAACGTTGTTGTGTCCTTCTTGATGGAAACTTGCCATTATAGCACAACAAGTACAGAAAAATTTCCAAGACTTTGTCTTGGGATTAGTAGTACGGTATACAAAAAAGGTATTAACAAAAAGATTTTAAAAAAATGCTAGAAATATCATTAATTCTTTTCAGGGATGCCTTGCTTTGATACCAATTGTTAGATTGTAACAGATGAGCGAGAGGGGGGGGGGGTTGAATCTCGTTCGCTTTAAATCTTTCTTTTGTTTTCAAAGTTGCAGCGGAATAAGTAAACACACAAATCAAGAGTCATGTTCTTTTTTACTTGGTTTAGAGCCTTCATCGACTCCTACTCCAAGGCCCGTGATCCCTGATCACTTCATTGGGCAATCCACTAAAGTCCTTTTCTCCTATACTTTCGGAGATAAGCAAACTCGTATAAGAGATGCAGGAGGATAGTAACACTCTACTATCTTCTTTAAATGAATTGTAAGTACAATAATTTAAATATACCGACAAAGAAGATGTGAAAGGAAGCATAGATGTCGGTAAGCTTTTCCGGCGTCGTAGTAGTGAATCTTGCATGATCAGAGGATGCAGGAATAAAATGTAGGAAGAGTAAGAAGTGTACCTCAGCTCAGATCTTGAGGTGCTCTTTTATATTAGAGTTCAGTCGGTTGAAAACTACGTTCGGTTGACTATAAATCCATCAGTCGACTGATCTCCCATTCGGTTGGCTGAACCCCACTCCTGCCTTATTTGTGTTGTTGTTCTAGACTTACCAAAATTTGTTCGATTGACTGATCGTTGGGATCCGTCGGCTGAATCCTTTTCCTTCTTTGACTTCTGCACTTAGCACGTGTGGATTAGACGACTGATCCAAATTATAATTTTTATAGAACTTTGCTCGGTGCATTACCACACCAGTTTGTTCAGTTGACTGAACCATTTTATTGGTCGATCGAACCTTTGGAAAGTTTGCTTGTTGCTTATCTGTAACACTGAGTTAGCACATATTGTAATATATAAAAGTAACTCTGCAAAAAAAGTTAACACAGTTATAGTATGCATGAGTAAGACTGTAGGACCTGTCTTGATCTCAACTTAAAAATCTTTTTGGATTCATTATTTGGATCAACGCCTAAGACTTATCCTAACTGGGACACGATTGTACTGCATTCTCTTCAAGAGCTTATCTTTACTTACCTGCCAAGCATCGGTTCCTTCAGACCTGTTTGAACTTAACCTGCTCAACATCAGATCGGCTTACCAGAGCTTCCTCTTGATTCAATATCAGGTCCTCCAAACCTATTGAATTCACCTGTCAGATGTCAGGTCCACTTGACCCATCTGAACTTCTTGCTTGGGTCCACGATTTGTTGAGATTTTTCTTGCCTAGCCACAACTATGCCTTCCCAAGGTAAACTTCCTACACGCTTTAAAGAATTTTTAGAAAATAACAAGACTTACCTTTGACAACTTCAAAACATAGGTTTAATTATGGTACTCCTTGTACTAACACTTTTGCATTCCATTGTCTACCTATCGATTTTGACAAGCTATTTGTATACCCCTTATTTTAATGGGAGAGAGGTGCTTGCACTTTGTATCTTTCACTTCTTATTTGGCTTTTGCCTATTGCCCATAAAGGTTTCTGTAACCTCATGTTTTCCACACAATCAAATGGGTTGGTACAATCAATATTCACTATGACTTTCAATGGATCTGTTAGTGTGTGCACTTATGTGCCAAGACACTTTTATGTATTTATGGATAATTATTTTAATAAAGGCAAGTATTTGACATTAATTATTTACTTTTCTGTACGTATATGATTAGTGATAAAGTCCCGCAGATTAATTGTTATATTATTCTGAAAATCGTCCTTGATCGGATAGATATCTAGAGGGACATAGATATCTAGATCAACGCTAAGTATGACTAGGTCAAGATAGACCGGAGGGATGGATATCCAAGTTGTACTTAGGGGTGCCTTGAGTTTAGAGGTACACTGGACACGACCCGCTTAAGAGAACACCACATATTAAGCATCATTGGTAGTTCGTCTTAATGAACGAGTGTAACTGATCTTTTGACTTGAGACCTTCATATATTCTATGCGTGGAGTTATGCACTTTGATGCCGTTAAAAGCAATCTTTAATCGGATTGTGATTAATACGATAATTGGGTGTATGACAAAACGTAGAGAGAATAGTGTTGAGTCAATAGAGGATTCATCGCTCTCTTGGATTTGGGAGTTAACATTCTGGTCGCTTGATAGAGATATTAGTGACTCGAAATCCATGGCCATGGGAGGAATGATTATAATTCAAGATGAGTCTATTATATCTTGGAAATCAAGTAAAACAATTAATTGGTGATGATGCATATTGCACCGGATTAATTGGGATGTAGGATAAAGATGAAGAGATTGAATTACACAGTAATCGGTTCATGGAGGTTTTAGTTTATAACTAATATTCTATCACGTTGGGTGGCTAAAAACTGTTGCTAGACGGTTACCTTAGTCTGTGTATGGATTTACACTGCCTTCGTGTATAGAACCTAGAGGGTCGCACGCATAGCACATAGATGCGAACAGTATCTGTAGTTGATTATTTTAGTGGATACTAAAATTAATCAATTCATTATTTCTGAATAAGAATTAATTGGATTATTAATTATTTTTGAAATATCGGAAGCGAGAACGGATCAAGATCAAATATGGATTTATTTGATGAAGAGAAGAGAAAGTAAATTTATCTCTTATTCTCTTTGGAGAATATGAAAGGTCACAATTATTGTGGCAATAATGGAGAAGATGAAGAGTCTCTATTAATGATTATTAATGGAGAATTTCAAAAGTCGCAATTATGATAAATTAATGAAGAATATGAAGAGTCATGTCTCTTCATCTTCCTTGGAGGCTATATATAGCCACCCTTGGAAGAAGAGTGGTATACACTTCTCCTTTGCCTCTCTTGTGCGATTTCTCTCCATCTCTCTCAGGAAGCCTTTGGCAGCCTACTTCTTCTCTAGTTGGAGACGCATCTCCAGATCCGTAGTGCATCCGAAAGAATTCTGTCGATCCAAGTGGCTAGCACCTAACGGATCATCTAGTTCGTGATCTTGTGCGCGTGGATACCGCTAGAGGAGTCACACGTGGGGCTCTCATCTGTTCGTGATATTATTCACAAATAAGCAAAGGATTACAAGGTATGTTTTCAGTTTATGCTTATTTTCACATCATTTTGTTTAGAACTATATGTACCATGAAAAGATCCATGATTTAAGAGCAGATTTTTGCTTTATTATAAATATTCCGCTGCGCTCAGAACCTAACAGTGGTATCAGAGCAAATCGTGGTTGGATCATATAGTTCAAAACCTCTTCTTCAAATTTTTGAAGATTAGTGCTTCGAGAGATTTCGAAGAAATATTTTTTTATCTCATGTGTTATGATTTAACATTTCAAGATAGAAATGTAGAAATGAATTTTATCTATCAAACCTGTAGAGAAATACATGTTATGATTTAGATATGAATTCCTTATGGTTGAAGTACATGATTACTTCAAGATTCTTAGAGATAGATCTCGTAATGAGATTGTGTGGATGCACAAGAAGTAAATTAATGGTGAGACATTTTTAATAATTGTAAAATCCCTTAAATATATTAAGTCAAGATTTATTGAAAGCCCTCCATTAATAATTGTGATGATAGTTAGAGTTTTTACATGAGTCGGTATAGCTCAGCTGTGGGTTTGTGTCAAAACATCTATAATTTATCATAATTACTAGTGGGTCGACTTAAATCAAATTCGTTGACTTGTTTAGCTCAGCTAAGGTCAATTGATTTGAGGGGCAAGTGTTGAGAATATAAGGCTCGACAAAAGTATATCGAAAGTCACAGAGATTGGTGATTGGCAAGTTAAGGCCTACTTGATGAATATAACATGTAGGTACAACTTAGCTGTGTGCATACTATATGATTCAGGATTTCGTTCCTATTAGGAATTGTTACCAACCAATTCCCGATTCTAACAGTGGGGGCTGTTGGACCTGAATAAAATAATAGGAGTTATAAAGTCCTTTATTAAATATATTCCATAAATACTAAAACTCTGCTTTAAATTTTAGATGACAAACACAAGTACCCTTTCGTTGCGAAGTATTCTCGAGAAAGAGAATGTCCTCCTCGGTTCAAACTACCTGGAATGGTATAGGAAACTGAAAATTGTCTTGAGACACGAGAGAAAAATTTACGTGCTCGAAGATGAACCTATGAATGAGCCTACGCTAAACGCATCGGAGGAAGATCAGTCATATTACTCTCAGTACTTGGAAGATGCACTGGATGTGCAATGCATCATGCTATCATCTATGTCTCCCGAGTTGCAGAGACAGCATGAGAACATGAGTGCTAGGGAGATTGATCAGCACTTGCGTGAGCTCTTCTAAGAGAGTGCGAGAGTTGAGAGGTATGATACCTCTCGAGCATTGTTTCGTACCATGCTGGAGGAAGGAAATCAAGTTGGGCCCCATGTACTCAAGATGATCGGGTACATAGAAAGGCTCGAGAGCTTGGGTTTCAAGTTGGACCAAGACTTGGCTATTGACTTGGTCTTGTCGTCGCTACCTCCATCTTTTTCCCAGTTCGTGTTGAACTTCAACATGAACAGTATGGACAAGAGTTTGACTGATCTGATGACAATGCTGAAAACTGCTGAGAAGGATATGAAGGTAAATCCTTCACTGCATACAATGATGGTAAGAAAGACCAACAAGCGCCCTAGCATCGGGAAATCTAATCCCAAGGCTAATGCAGTGAAGAATCCCGAATATCAAGCTCAGAAGAAGCTCAAAAAGGGGACGCAGGTACCCAAATCTAATGAGAAGGAGGCCATATGCTTTTACTGTGGCAAGAAAGGTCACTGGAAGAAAAACTGCTACATTTTCATGAAGAAGAATGCCAGTGGAGCGGATGCTTCAGGTATCTTTATGATAGAGTGCAATCTTTCTGTTTCTTCATCATGGGTTATAGATTCTGGAAGTAGTTCTCACATTTGTACGAACATGCAGGGTCTAAGTGACTGCAGACGGTTGTCCAAAGGAGAGATGGACCTACGAGTGGCTAATGGGGCTAGAGTTGCTGCATTAGCTGTGGGAACTTATTCAATAAATTTGCCTAGTGGACTAGTTTTGAATTTAGAAAACTGTTATTTTGTTCCTAGTTTCTCAAAGAATATCATTTCGGTGTCATGTTTGGGCGCCAAGGGATTTGTATTTCAATTCAAGGACAAGTTATGCTCCTTTTATTTGAATAATATATTCTATAGGAATGGTTCAATGAATAACGGTCTTTATATTCTTAACTTAGATGAACCGATTTATTATGTTGAAAGCAAGAAACAGAAATTGCATGACTCAAACTTGACATATCTCTGGCACTGTAGACTTGGTCATGTAACCCAAAAACGTATTGCTAAATTACTCAGTAATGGGTATTTGGACTCTTTTGAGTTAGAGCCCATAGATACATGCGTAGCATGTTTACAAGCTAAAATGACCAAGAAACCTTTCACCAAGATAGGTGAACGGGCAAAGGAACTACTAGAACTCATACATAGTGATGTGTGTGGTCCATTGCAAGTTCAGGCTAGAGGAGCTTATGCCTACTTCGTGACTTTTACTAATGATTTAAGCAGATATGGATATATCTACTTAATGAGGCATAAGTCTGAAACTCTAGATAAGTTCAAGGAGTTCAAGAACGAGGTAGAAAATAAAAGTGGCAAAAAGATTAAAGCTCTTCGAAGTGATCGAGGTGGCGAGTATCTAAGCCAAGAGTTCATTGATTACCTAAAAGAGTGTGGCATAGTTTCCCAACTTACACCTCCTAGAACGCCGGAGTGGAATGGTGTTTCGGAAAGGAGAAATCGCACACTCATGGAAATGGTTAAATCAATGATGAGTCATGCAAGTCTTCCAATGTCCTTCTGGGGCTATGCCTTAGAAACAACGACATACATACTTAACCAAGTTCCAACCAAGTCAGTAGACAAGACTCCTTATGAATTATGGTTTGGAAAGAAACCAAATTTGTCTTATCTTAAGATATGGGGTTGTGATGCTTATGTGAAGAATGAAAATTCTAATAAGCTTGCAGCAAGATCCATAAAGTGCATGTTTGTAGGTTATCCCAAGGCTACAATGGGATACCAATTTTATCTCCCAAGTGAGCACAAAGTTATTGTTGCTCGATATGCCACTTTCTTGGAAAGAGAGTTTATATCTAAAGAAAGTAGTGGGAGTAAAGAATGTCTTGAAGAAATTACAGACTCTACAAACAGGTTGGAAAATGAACAGTTGGACGAAGAGACAGTACCACAAGTGCAAGTGTCTCCTTTATCTGTGACTGATCCAGAAACGCGAGATCAACGTAAGTCTACA
Organism: Boesenbergia rotunda; assembly: GCA_024364735.1. Classification (NCBI taxonomy): domain Eukaryota; kingdom Viridiplantae; phylum Streptophyta; class Magnoliopsida; order Zingiberales; family Zingiberaceae; genus Boesenbergia; species Boesenbergia rotunda. Next base: position 137,234 of record JAGFNQ010001387.1, read on the forward strand.
AGAATACACCGACAGCCAGATAGATATGGTTGGTTGGTAACCCAAGATGAGGAAGTGCTACTCATCGAGGAAGATGAACCGTCGACTTAAGAGGAAGCAATTACTTCAAATGATTCTGAGAAATGGCTAGAAGCCATGAAATCTGAAATGGACTCCATGTATGCCAACCAAGTTTGGGAGTTGGTTGATGTGCCAGTTGGGGTAAAACCCATAGGGTGCAAGTGGATCTTCAAGAAGAAGATTGACATGGATGGGAACGTAAGTACCTATAAAGCAAGGCTTGTGGCAAAGAGTTTCAATCAACGTCAAGGAATTGACTATGATGAAACATTCTCGCCCGTTGCAATGCTTAAGTCCATTAGGATTTTGCTAGCTATAGCAGCTTACAAGTATTATGAGATTTGGCAAATGGATGTTAAAACTGCTTTTCTAAATAGAAGGTTACAGGAGGAAGTATATATGACACAACCTCCCAGTTTTATAACATCTAAGAACGCCAATAAATTATGTAAGCTCAAGAAGTCCATTTATGGACTAAAGCAAGCATCTCGGAGTTGGAATCTGCGATGACGAAGCAATTAAGGATTTTTCCTTTGTCAAGAATCCAGAAGAACCTTGCGTTTACAAGAAGGTTAGTGGGAGCAAGATTATGTTCCTAATATTGTATGCTGATGATATACTTCTCATAGGAAATGATATCCCTAGCCTAGAATCTACCAAGAATTTGCTGGGAGAGTGTTTTTCGATGAAAGATCTTGGGGATGCAACCTATGTTAGGTATTAGAATATACCGAGATAGACAAAGAAGGTTACTATGGTTGAGTCAAGGTACATATATTGACAAAATGTTGAATAGATTCAGCATGCAAGACTCCAAGAGAGGATTTTTGCCAGTGTCACATGGTGTACATCTCTCCAAGGCTATGTGCCCAAGGACACAAGAGGAGAGAAGTAGAATGGGCAAGATACCTTATGCTTCGGCTATAGGGTCCATAATGTATGCTATGATATGCACTCGACCAGATGTCTCGTATGCTTTAAGCATGACAAGTAGATATCAGTCAGATCCTGGAGAGGGTCATTGGCTGCAGTAAAGACTATTCTCAAGTATCTTAGAAGAACAAAGAACATGTTCTTAGTTTTTGGAGGAGACGAGGAATTAGTCGTTAGAGGATATACTGACGCCAGTTTCCAGACAGATTGGGATGATCTGAAGTCGCAACAAGGATATGTGTTTTGTCTGAATGGTGCAGCTATCTGCTGGAGGAGCTCCAAGCAGGAGACAGTTGCAGATTCAACAGCTGAGTCCGAGTACATAGCATCTTCGGAGGCAGCAAAGGAAGCTGTGTGGGTCAAGAACTTCATAGCGGAGCTTGAAGTGGTTCCTAGCATTATTGATCCAGTTGTGTTATATTGTGACAATAATGCGGCTATAGCGCAAGCAAAGGAGCCAAGGTCTCACCAACGATCCAAGCACGTGCTAAGGAAGTATCACCTCCTCAGAGAGATTGTTCAGAGGGGTGACGTGTTGGTTAGCAGAGTAGATACTAGCAAGAACATCACAGACCCACTCACCAAGGCCTTACCTCTACAGAAACATGAGACCCATGTGAGGAACCTAGGACTGAGAGTCCATAGTGTTTGGCAATAGTGCAAGTGGGAGATTGTTAGTGTGTGCACTTATGTGCCAAGACACTTTTCTGTACGTATATGATTAGTGATAAAGTCCCGCAGATTAATTGTTATATTATTCTGAAAATCCTCCTTGATCGGATAGATATCTAGAGGGGACATAGATATCTAGATAACGCTAAGTATGACTAGGTCAAGATAGACCGGAGGGATGGATATTCAAGTTGTACTGTAACACCCCAAAAATTTCACCATGAATAATATTGTGAATTCATTATGAAATATTATGTGAATAATATTGTGAATTCATTATGAAATATTATTATGGAAGATCATGAAATATTATGTGATTCATGAATATGAAATATTAAAAATTATGAAATAATATTTATGAGATATTATGAAATATTATGAATCCATGAAATATTAATAATATTATGAAATTTCATGATGGGCTTGGCTTAATGGGCTTTGATATGGATTAGTGCAAATGGTGATAAAAAGAAGAGGTAGAAGGGAGGAAGCAAGGATTGAACCTTGAACCTCCTAGTTGCACTCACCATGTCATAACCAATGAACCAAGAATGTTTCTTGTAGAGAGAATAAGAAACATTCTCGTTAAATCGAGGGAAGCGAAGAGACATGCCTCTTCATGAGAAGAGTATAAATAAGAGAGGGGGAAAGGAAGTTACACTTCCTCTTCTTCTTCCCCACTTCCATTTTCGAAATCAAGAAGACCCTCTCCTTGCATTTTCGAAAAAAAACACCACCCTAGGGTTCTAACCCTAGGGAATTTGAAAGGAAGAGGACCCATTGAAGTTGCCCTCTACTAAGTCCAAGGAGCCCTAGAGAGAATTTGGAAAAGAAAGATTTCCACGTGCCCTTCAAGTCTAGGGTACCCTACAGTTTAAAGAGAAGGTGAAATTCCAGCGCAAGGATGTAAGTGTCCTCTCGCCTGCAACATAATTGCTATTGAATGTTGTTGTTTCATTCTTTTGAAGAAAATCACAAGGACTTCCCTAGAGGAAGTTTCGGCCACCCTATGTAAGGGGTCCAAGAGAAGGGTTTTTGATCAAACCTTGATGCATGCTAGTACTCCTAGGGACTTTATACTCATATGTGTTGTTTCCAAATTTTTGGAAGGACAAAAATTAGGGTTTGGTACCCTACAAGGTTTCGGCCAAGGCTTGGGTTCTTGGGGTTATGAAGTGAATTACTTCTTGTTGCATGAGGAGACCCCTAGGAACTTAGGGTACATATGTATGATGACTTGCCATCATGTTGTGAAACAAAAATTAGGGTTTAGCCACCCTATAACTTTCGGCCAAGAGGAGAAAGGCTAGGGTTTTTGGGTTGCTTGCTATTTTATTATGTTCCCATGATTAATAGTGTAGATAAAGTGTTTGTGTAAATATTTTTGTGAAGGTTGGATGTCAAAAACCTAGCCTAGCCATTCTACAAGTTTTGGCCACCCCTTGTAATTTAGGGTTAGTGGAAGCTAACCCCACTTTGAAGTATAAACCATGTTTCAATTGTTAACATGAAGTACACTTGAGGTGTTTGTAGAAATGCATGAATGAATGCTTGAATGAAAAACCAAAAGAACTCCCTACCCTTGACTTTCGGCCAATCATGGTTCTAGGGTTGGGAAGTACTTAATGAAACCATGAAGCATGCTACCACTTATATGATGTGTGTATAATTTATGTGACCTATCTTGTTAGGTATAAAAGCATGCCTTATAGCCCATGGGGCACCTTGATGATATGAACATGATGTGTTTGATAATATGCTTGAAAAAGGATACTCTATTGAAATTGGGATCAAGAGCACCCCTAAATGTGTGGTGTGTCCCTAGGGGATCATGAGCACCCTTGATGAGTGGTGTGTCCCTTTAAGATGTTATTAGGAGTACCTTTAAGCATATACATATATATGTAATTACATGTTAAGATACTTTACTTTGAAGTTGTGTACCCGACTCGGAAGGGGGTCGTTAAACAAAATCCAATGTGCATGTTAACTGAAGGTCATGGCATTGGTAGGACGGAAGGGTCTTGCCCTAATTAGATTGGTGGCTCGCTACCCCAACTCATTAGGGAAGGCGCTTGATGTGGTACTACAACTGGGCCCTAGATGATGCTATATTTTTAAGTACTTACCTTTATGGAACCTTTTGAAAAGCATTTTCTCATTATGTGATGATCTTGTTCTGTAAAGTACTTAGAAATATTTGATGTGAAGCTTATGATGCAAGCACTGAGAAATATTGGATGTGATGCTTATGATGCTTATAATTCCATCTTGATTACTGTGTACATGATATGATGTATCGATACGGATTTTGCGAGTAGGCCCGGATTCTTACTAAGCATGTTTTGCTTACTAGTTTCATGTTGGTTTCTTATGCTGCAGATAGCGGTAAGAAATACTTGAACTAAAGGAAGAGGCAGAGGGAAAGCTACAAGATGTGTGTGGTGATGGCTCGGGAAGGAAAGAAGGATTCTTATCTACCATTTTTATTTAGAATCTAAATTGCTTCCACTAAAGGATTACAAGTTGTATTACTATACTTTGATTGTGTGATGACTATGACTACTCTACTGTTGGTCAAGTTAGAGATATGGAACCTATGTCATGTTAGATAACTCATGCTACCTTCCTATTTATTGATGCCTTGCTATAGTATTTAATTGGATTACTTGTAGTAGGATATGTTTAGATTATGCCATGCTCTATCTTGCTCAAACCATGTTTAGATCAGTACATTGCGAAATTAAATGATCTCCTATTATGTTGTAAATGCATGTTGATAAATGATAGGTTTTTGTTCAAGCATGCTTACTACTCTTCTTGCATTGTAATTGTTCTACTTGATATACATGCTTAACATGATAAATGATATGAATGTATGGACCCGTAACCCCGCCTTTAGGGTAGATATAAGGGTGGGCGTTACATGTACTTAGGGGTGCCTTGAGTTTAGAGGTACACTGGACACGACCCGCTTAAGAGAACACCACATATTAAGCATCATTGGTAGTTCGTCTTAATGAACGAGTGTAGCTGATCTTTTGACTTGAGACCTTCATATATTCTATGCGTGGAGTTATGCACTTTGATACCGTTAAAAGCAATCTTTAATCGGATTGTGATTAATACGGTAATTGGGTGTATGACAAAACGTAGAGAGAATAGTGTTGAGTCAATAGAGGATTCATCGCTCTCTTGGATTTAGGAGCTAACATCCTGGCCGCTTGATAGAGATATTAGTGACTCGAAATCCATGGCCATGGGAGGAATGATTATCATTCAAGATGAGTCTATTATATCTTGGAAATCAAGTAAAACAATTAATTGGTGATGATGCATACTGCACCGGATTAATTGGGATGTAGGATAAAGATAAAGAGATTGAATTACACAGTAATCGGTTTATGGAGGATTTAGTTTATAACTAATATTTTATCACGTTAGGTGACTAAAAACTGTTGCTAGACGGTTACCTTAGTCTGTGTATGGATTTACACTGCCTTCGTGTATAGAACCTAGAGGGTCGCACGCATAGCACATAGATGCGAACAGTATCTGTAGTTGATTATTTTAGTGGATACTAAAATTAATCAATTCATTATTTCTGAATAAGAATTAATTGGATTATTAATTATTTCTGAAATATCGGAAGCGAGAACAGATCAAGATCAAATATGGATTTATTTGATGAAAAGAAGAGAGAGTAAATTTATCTCTTATTCTCTTTGGAGAATATGAAAGGTCACAATTATTGTGGCAATAATGGAGAAGATGAAGAGTCTCTATTAATTATTATTAATGGAGAAGATGAAGAGTCTCTATTAATGATTATTAATGGAGAATTTCAAAAGTCGCAATTATGATAAATTAATAAAGAATATGATGAGTCATGTCTCTTCATCTTCCTTGGAGGCTATATATAGCCACCCTTGGAAGAAGAGTGGTATACACTTCTCCTTTGCCTCTCTTGTGCGATTTCTCTCCATCTCTCTCGGGAAACCTTCGGCAGCCTACTTCTTCTCTAGTTGGAGACACATCTCCAGATCCGTAGTGCATTCGAAAGAATTCTGTCGATCTAAGTGGCTAGCACCTAACGGATCATCTAGTTCGTGATCTTGTGCGCGTGGATACCGCTAGAGGAGTCACACGTGGGGCTCTCATCTGTTCGTGATATTATTCACAAATAAGCAAAGGATTACAAGGTATGTTTTCAGTTTATGCTTATTTTCACATCATTTTGTTTAGAACTATATGTACCACGAAAAGATCCATGATTTAAGAGCAGATTTTTGCTTTATTATAAATATTCCGCTGCGCTCAGAACCTAACAGGATCAACATTGGATCTGTTAAACTTTGATGTGGTCTCTCATGTAAGGCGGTGAGCTAATTTGAATAAAAAAGGTGTAGGATTTTGCCATTAACATTCTGGCAGATAATTGTGAATCTGCATAGAAGAATGTTCATTGAAGATGAGATGACAACTATCTTAGTACCCTTGATTAGACAAATGTTGCCCCAGGGCTATGGTGCAGCGGAAGGGCGACTAGTTGTTATCCTAGGCATCCATGGTTCGCTCCCAGCTACGGCGTATTTTGCAGGAAATTTCCTCCAAATGGGGCGTGAACCCTGGGACGTTGGGCTTTTGGATCACCCTTCGTGAGCACTTCTCGATTTACTTTAGCAACCAGTGGAAAACTTCCGTGAGGTCGGGCCGGTTGCCCGAGATTGAAAAAACCTCATTAATCATTTTTTTGACTAGACAAATGTTAATGGACATTGACAAATAAATAAACAAGAATATTTGAAAATGTTTTCTATTTAATTTCAATAAGAGGATTACAATATACAAACATAAAAAATTATCAAATTCTTTAATTCTAGAGTCTAATATAGGAAGAGATACCTCCATAATTACATCTTATCAAATCCCATCCTAGCTTATCAAATTCCTTAATCCTAGGATCTAATATAGGAAAAAAATACAATAATAATTACAAACGATATATACAACAATAATGGAAATCTTAGAGAGGTAATCGGATATACAAATATAACAAAAGGAAAGAAGAATATATTGACATTCCTACTCAAATTGATAGCATTAATTTGCTATTGAAAAACATACATCAGTGTGCCTTTTCAAAACTTTCTTAAATACATCAGTCATTTGTTTCTTTTTTTTGGAGAAAGGTTCATATATATAAAGATGCTTCATGAGATTAATCCCTCAATCCGCCTATTAGAGATTACAGGACTCCTACAAGACTCCAAAATCCAAAAACTCCCATCATTCCACACCATCATACCAACCTCATATTACATCACATTGCCATAATGCACACCACAACCATCACATGTTGGGTAGGCATGACTTGGCGGTTTCCAAGACAACCACGAGGTCGTACATGAGAGACCTCTCTATGTTTACGGATTAAAAATTTAATCTGAATGGAGAACCGTCCCTCTAACGACCGTCTCGTCGTCGTGTTAATTAATCCAAGTTACAACTTAGCCAAAACTAAGGTTAAGGCTTTGTAACTTTTCGGATTAATTAACCGCGGAAAAGACGACGAATGGATCACATGTTTTTGTGTTTATCTTTGGGGTCCAGTTAGTTAATTATTATCCATGATAAACAATCAAAATAATTAACAAACATACATGAAATGACGAGGCATAAAATCATGGCACAATAAAACATAGCAAAAGTAAAATGGAGTTTGGAAGAGTTATACCTCGTCGTTTACCTTGCAGTCTTCTTCCTTATGATCCTCCCCTCCTTGACGTCGTGTGGGCGATGATCTACCAAGACACGGAGTCCCCATGGCACGCCAAAATCACCTTCTTCAAGCCTCTTCCTCTTTGGTAGCAAAAACCTTAGCTAGGGTTTCAGCCAACCCTTTTCTCGCCTCTCCTCCTCTCGCCGCCGGCCACCTCAAGCTCCAAGCTTCGGCCGGCCAAGAGGCAGCACCGAGAGGCAGCTAGGATGATGAAGAAAGGGAAGAAGAAGCTGAGCAAACTCCTTCTTCTTCCCAAAAACCCGCTGGAAACCCCTAATCCCTCTCCCTCACCGCTGGTGCCAAACAAAGAGCCACGCCCCTATTTTCCGGCAGCCAGAATTCTCTCCTCCTTGCTCCTTGCTTGCGCACGTAGTGGAGGAGACAACTATGAGGGAAGGAGAAGAGAACAAAGAGGAAGAAGGGAGAAGAGATGAACTCTTCTTTCTTCTTGCCGCCAATGTTGCAAGGTGGTTAAACCCACCGACGGCAGCCCTCCGCCCGCGCCTCTGCTCCAAGCCGAGCACCAACGTGCTCCTCCCTCTCCTACCGGTGCTTCACACCCAAAGGATGAGCCGAAGATGAAGAGAAGCCTCTTCTTCTTCCTCCTCCTTCTCGCCGGCGCCAAGTGACCTAGGAGAGAGAGAGAGAGTTTAGGAAAAAGGGTTTTTGTGTGAGTTTTGTGATTAATCCGAATTAATTCTCAATTAATTATTAAACCTTGTATCATGACTCCTATGGGGTATTTATAGGGCTAAGATAGGGACCATGAGGAGGAGTTGGTTCTTGGCCCGCTAATGGATCCAAACCCGATCTATTAATGGTGATCCATTCCACTAAAGGATCCCATTGTACTTCCTCACCAACTCCCATATTTTCATATAGGCTCCACATACTACAAGTCGTCCATCTCCCCGTGTTTAAGATATCGAATGCCCGATAATTAATTTAATTTACTGATAATTAAATTAATTATCCTCTTGATCCTTGATTAGTACCACTCAACATTTTCATCATGTCGGACCACAGTCCACTTGCAAGATTTTGACATGACGATCCTTTTGAGCTCACCAAGGGGGCATCATCATCCTGACTCACAAGATTTTGACATGGTGAGTCTAAGTGGACACCGCGGGTATATAGAAAGATATACATGACTCAACAAAATTGCTGAATAAGTTATAAAGAAACAATAGGATACAGTCTCAACAGGAATATCTGAATATACATAACTGAAAATACAACTGACTGTACATACCAGAAATCAGTCTATCTTGATCATAAAAGGACTCGTACCACACGAGCAAGTACAGGGTCATCAAAACACACAAATGGTATAACCTGTACGTGCATGTCAAACAAGTACAACAAATAAATGTAGCAATTACAATCAAAATGCACACTATATTTTATGCACATGATGCAATGACATGGTCACCCTTGACGCCAGTCAAGCCACCGAGACATGCGATAATGTGTCGGCCGAGTGGGTTGGGTTGTGACACTGTACGCACTCTATCATCACTGCTCATGAGTGACCGAGTGGACAAGATGCTGGCGGGGGACCACCCCCTACCCCATGTATATATGAGGGAGCGTCGCACTCATCTCCTTTGGTCTATGGGAAGAGAATGGATCCCTGCCTGCTATCACGCTTCGAAACCACTACCCATGAGTGGTCGAGCAGAGCAAAATAAAGCAAAGCACACACCCAACGGTATCCACTAACCCATGAGTGATAATGTGTGCATATCATGTACTGGAAGATGATAGGCTCAACCACAAGGGAGTCGCTGATAGCTGGCAAGCAGCAGTGCAGGTATGGTGCATGACTCTCACACATGCATCCCCTACTAGTCATCATACATAACTCAACATAACATGCACAGGTCGATCACAGGTATAATAACCTAACCATCATGCATCTAGGTACACATGTAAGTAATAACAGAAATCAAACTAATGTAACTATCAAGTGACATGCCACCATAACCCAATCATTCTATATCCAGACACACGTGCAAGTATGACTAGAATCAATCAATGCAATCATACAGTGGTATGCTATTCTATCTCTACACACCCATGCCCATACCAATGCTATACAGAATCAAATAACAAATAAATGAGACTGTATAGAAGGGAAATCTAGATTATATCTAAGGTCAAGCATAAGTACAAAACGGTAGTAAATAAAGGTAAATATTAGCCTACTGCATAAACAACAAATAGTCATGCATAAAAGGTAAAGTGGATCTACAGAATACAAGCAAGAAGTATCTGCCTCAAAGTAGTAGTAGTTCTTATCAAATAAGAACTTCCCATCCAGAAGTCCAAAAGCAATTAGTGTCCTATATCAACGGACACAATTTTTATCTATCATTACATGTTATCCATTAGCTAAACGAGCTACCTCAATAAAATAGAATTATCTCTAATTTACCTCATTCATTTAATAAATCCCAATTAAATGTTTACAACTAAGTAAGGCGATGTATTAGCGTTAGTCTACGTTTAACTCAAGTGGTCACCTCAATAGTGCTCCACACTTAATTCAACCCACCAAAGTAGCTCACGCATGACACTACAAGATCCAATCCCAACCAAGGAATCAAAAAAACATCTATTCCGTATCAACCATCACTAATCTAAGCACCACTCGTATCAACGCTAGGTTCCTATTCCATACCCCATGGCTTCCCACATGTGAAGCTCTCGGTTAGGGAACATCATGAATAGGGCAACCTAAACATACCAAATATAGCAATCTCCTACGATAAATTGGATTCAAAATAAAACAAATAACTCCATTACAATAAAGTTCATTCAAGGATTAAATCAGTATCCAAACACATGCCTCGCGATAGGGGATGGAGAAACAAGAATCAAAACTCACCCTACATTGGCCAAACTGAAATCACGATCAACACACGGCATGCAAACATTACCCAACAACACATAATTTATGAAAAATTTTCTAGACCAGGATAATGTATCGTATTTAACAATAATAGCCTCCGGTTGGTAATCGAGTGAACCATACACAAAGGTTATGAAAAAACACCTCTCCAAGACGCGATGCCGAATATAACAATGTATGAATTGCTCTGATGTAATAATAACATCCACATCAGCTCTTTGCAAATCTCATAAGAGCAAAATACGACCATGATTAGATGTACCAAAGTTGTGTGTATGCCCCATACCTAAAAATTTTCTTTACATAATTGCCCTAAAGACTCCTCATTAAGCTTAGGCTCCAATAGTACTAATACATGTATCTCCTTGCTCCTGAGGAGGTGTTGAACACCCCATGCTTCAGGGACTTGTTGAAGCCCCTAATATTCCAAGTTGCAACCACTATTGATCCTCTACTCGGGCTGCTCGTACCCGTGATTGCCTTGTATCCCAACGTCCCCTGGCTGCACCTTGCTTGGAAGATTCTCCTTCATCGAAAAGAGGCTCTTCGCTGGACAGTAGACCCTCCTCAAAAGCTGATGCCGAATCCCCTCTACCTCTACATGCCCTTGCCGCATCATCCATTGCCTTTGCTGGAGCTTCACTTTGCTGTCGATCACCCTCTGAATGCTTTGATAACTTTTATCTCCTGGGGCACATTTATAAGGCTCCTCTACTGCAACTGAGATGAGGCTATTAAGCACAATCACCGTAGAATTCTTCTCTTCTTGAGGTGTTCCATTCATCTCTTGCTATCCGTTTTGATCATGCCCCATAGGCCTCCATTGTTGCCTTGCATGGGTTCTTCTTCTTGCCCTCCCTCACCCTTACTAATTGGGACCTCTCTCTCCTATTTTGTTCCATGCTCTGACCATGTTGTTGAGGCTCTGAACTTTCTCTATCACATGTTCTAAGATGCACACGTTGCTACCTAGGAGGCCTAGCTCCCCCTCCGCAATCTTCCTTCCAATGACCAAAACTTTTGCAATTTTCACAATAGTCCAGCACCATTTCATATATAATTTTGTGGTCAATTTGAGCTCCGGTGGGCAGCATAATTGGTACCTCATAAACTCTTTCTCCTATGATCGGAACATCCACCATAAGTCGAGCATACTCCAACCACTCCCTTGTACGCGTCAAGTTGTCCGTGTACAAAGGCTTCCCTACTTCCGAACAAACCATACTTAGAACCTTTTGTGTCCAACAATCCACCGATAAACCATGTATTTGAACCCAAGCAGGAACAAAATGACAGTCCTCATCAAATAGAAAACATCTTGGCATGATCTTGAGAAGATTGGAAATCGAAAGCAAAGTAAGGTCCCTTGTAACACTTTGTCCGATCTTGTTTAGTGTCGAAACGATAGATAATCCAACCACTTTAATGCATGAAGAATTTATAGGTCACCTTCCATTGATTTGCTATCACTTTCACCCCATATCTGCCAGGATGCTCCCCCATGAAGCAACCAACAAGACAAAAACTCATCGAATCTTCCATGGTGTCAATATCATTGTACTAAATACTTAGCCTTCCTCCCTTGGCCTCATATTGATGCAGCATCACAGCATGCTTCAGTTTCTGATTGTCCTTGAACAAGTTCACCCAAGTCCTCCCTTGCTTAGATAGATTTCCAAAACTAGCATCAACTCCATTCCCCTCAGCCCCTCTCCTTACCGTGTGAGCTTCTTCCACCTCCAGTGAGTTCTCTATCCTTTCCGGTGATGTTCCCTCCTCTCCTTGCGCCTGCCCATGATTGGTAGGCCCAAAACCTACTTGTACCACTCCATGAACTCCCACATTAGCATCCAACTCAGAATGGACCTCCTGCTACTCCACATTAGCAAAAGAAGGTTGTTCCACATGCAGATGTGTACCAACTTCATTGGTTGCTTGGTCCAACTCATCACTTTACTTTGCCACATCCGTAGGAGCCTTTTGACCAGAAGGTCTCCTTGCATTTTTCTTTTTCTTGACCATATTAGATGAAGATTACAACTGTACTTTGGAAAGGAAGTAGCCACCCAAGTCACCCAATGAGAGTTCCCTTGCCACACTTCCCAAATGAGTGAATTGTCGCCCACCCTCCTCCAACCACATGGCACCTCCCTCAATGAGGGAGGTGCTGACCTGCCCTTGGTCGGAGAGGATGGCTGGCAACCTAAAGTTCACCGGAAAAACCCAAATCTCGTCGAAAAACCACCAAAAAATGCTTCCTTTGTACAAGAAACCATACAGAAGCAAATGCCGCGGCAGATCTTCTTGTAAATATGGCTTTCGAGTGGCCCATATCAAGTGTATTGTTCAAACAAGAAATAGACAAGTACCTCTTTGGCATATGTAAAGTGGATAGAATGAGCTTACCGTCTATCAGAATTGGATGCAAATCGACGACAACCTAAGTAGAAGTGCAGCGAGGGTAATTAGAAGGCGATAGTGGAGAACATCTAAGAGTTGGAATGAGGGGCATGTGTCAGGGCATTCAGAGACTATTTTTCCGTCAGGGATGATGTTGGGAATTGCTTGGGGCAGGGAGAAGATGCTAAGCAGGTGAAATGCAAGGTTTGTGGACTGCTGGCGAGTTGTGGATATCAAAAAAGGAGTGGAAGGCCACTGTCGTGTCAAGCGTGCCAAGAGTATCAAAGAGGGGTTGTGAATATGAAAGTGGTGTGTCGAAGTCTTGCATGGGTAGATGTTAAGGCCCATTTGGGTGTCTTCGGGTGGGAGCATGGGCATGTGCCTACAGAATGGCATGTGGTGGTGATGAGCGTAATTAGGGATGTCGAATATATTCACCGTATACAATCTATCTAGTCTGTAGCAAATAGCAACGGTAAAGACACATTAAATCCATTGATGACTGGGGTTTTACCAAAAAACTTGTGAGGGTGCATAGATCCACCATAGGTCTATCTAGTCTATAGTAATGACTATGGTAAAGACGAATCAAACCCGTTGATTGGCTGATCACTTGCCCAATGTGAACTTCGGGTTCTGCAGGAATCACAGATTGCTACTGTTTTTTTCTGAATTTTGGCTGTCATTGGCTTTGGATGTGGCTTGGTGCTCAGCGTGTGGAAGGTGATTGGGACTCAGGTGGTATTTGATGAAGTTCTTCAAGGATGCTGATAGTCAAAACTTAGCTCTGAGTTGTCTAAATTGCCTGGAAGCCTATTGGAAGGATGGAGTTTAACACTGGAGGAGCCATGCGAGCGTGCCTGGCATTGAGAGATGCTTTGATGAAAGCCAAGGAGGGGTTTCAAGCTTACAAGACAAAGCCGAGGCTGAAGAGGCATTGAAGGGAATTGGAGGACCCATGACAAGGTCCAAGACTAAAAAAATGAAGCAAGCCTTGGAAGGCTTAATAAAGGAGCTCAAGGAAAAGGAGGATCAATGCACAATGGAGGCAACAACTAAATGGATCACATTTCTTCAACTAAAATGAAATTGAGCCAACATGAGGACCATTTTCGTATGTATTTTTGGGAGATTTTTCTAGAGTGACTTTTGAAGTCCTTTGGTGGGTTTTAATGCCTTTTTGAGAGTTCCTAAGCTATTATTAGGGATTAGTGGTTGCATTAGTGGAAAATAAATGTCATGCATTCATGCATGCATGATAATGGTGCATAATTAGTACTTAGTGAGAAGTGTAGTAGAGGTTGATGTTTCAACTTCCACTAAGTCTATATATAGGAACACTCTTGTATGACTAAGTAGTTTTTGGAATGGAATGAAATCTGAGTTTTCTCTATTGTGAGAGCTTCCTTCGAGTTCTTAGGCTACGAACAAAATCTGATCTTATCAAGGAAACTTGTGGTGATCAAAACACCCATGACTTATCACTCACCTTCTTATCTTTCTTGAGTGTGGCGTCACTATCCTTCCCCAAACTGAAATTCAAGGCGATTCGATTTAAGGCGATCTTATCATTTGGTATCAGAGCCTAGTTCCTTGATTTTCAGGTTTGTGTTTGTTTGTCAATTCAAAAAAAAAATCTTTTTGTTCTTGTTCATCTTCTTTGATCTCTCTCCATAGTATTCCATTGGTATCATTTCATTTTGATTACTATTTGTCCCCAATTTCTGTTCTCTATTTGGGTCCTAAACTTAAAAAAAAGGTTGCTTCTAGAGTCATTGTGTTTCTAGTTGAAAAAAAAGAAAAGAAAAAAAATTTGGAAAAAAAAAATTCTAAGCAGCACCAAAGAAAAATAAACAAAAAAAAGGATTTGTGAATTAAAAGGACTCAATATTTCTCTCATTGCTCTTGATCGTTGTTGAATTTTTTGTTCTATCCGTTTATTTCTCTTGTTCTACTCATATTTTCTTATTGGTTTCTTGCTCACTCGATCATCTACTTGCTGTCTTGAAAAAAAAATCATTGATAAGGTTCTTTTCTTAAGAGCTTATAAAGGAAGCTGAGTGGCTAAATTTTAGTGCAAACACGTGAGTAGAGTGGTGAGGTACTTCTAACATTTCTTTTGTAATTGTCCTTGTCATCTTCTTTTTGTTGCAAGAATGAGTGGGGAAAGAACACCTAATTCCCCTAGGCGAGATCCTAGTAGGTTTCAAATGGAGGCACTTACTCAACACTTTGAGAGGATGCTTCAAAGATAACTTGAAGGATTACATGAAAGGATGGACCGACTTGAAGGAGGAAGGGTTTCCAACCATGGGGGAAATTCTAATCATGAAGAAGCTCATCAAGCAAGTGACCTATTCTACGGTTCTCCAAGAGAAGGAAGGAGGCATGACGGGGGAAGAAGACGTGAAAGAGGAGGAAGAGACCAAAGACGTGAAGATGATCTAAGAGGTGTGAAAGTCAAGGTACCTTCCTTCCAAGGGAGGAATAACCCCGAAACATATCTTGAGTGGGAGATGAAAATAGAACAAATCTTCTCATGCCACAATTACAATGATGCAAAGAAGGTGAAGGTGGCTGCCCTTGAGTTCACTGATTACGCCTTAATTTGGTGGGATCAAGTGCAAAAGGATAGAAGAAGGTATGAAGAGCATCCTATAGACACTTGGGATGAAATGAAGACTTTGATGAGAAAGAGATTTGTGCCTTCCCACTACCATAGGGATTTGCACAACAAATTGCAAAGACTCACCCAAGGGAGTAGGAGTGTGGACGAGTATTACAAGGTGATGGAGGTGGCTTTGATTAGGGCCAATATTATGGAGGATAGGGAAGCAACCATGGCCCGATTTCTCCATGGCCTAAACCGAAATATTCGAGACATTGTGGAGTTACAACATTATGTGGAGCTTGAAGACTTAGTTCATCAAGCAATGAAAGTGGAGCAACAATTAAAGAGAAAGGGATATTCTTCTAAGGAGGGATATTCTTCTTTGAAGAAGAAATCATCTTCTTCAAACTACTCTTCAAGTTGGAAGGACAAACCAAAGAAGGAGGGTCTTCTTCTAATTCTAAGGAGGTAACAAGCACTAAGAAGCCTATTCCTACTAATTCTTCTTCTACTTCTAAGAGTAGGGATATCATGTGCTTTAGGTGTTTGGGAAAAGGACATATTGCATTCGAATACCCGAATAAGAAGACTATGATGGTGAGGGTGTAACGCCCCAAATTTTGGGCTTACTTCCAATTGTAAAAAGGGCACAAAAATGTCGATATATATTATCGACATGTATGACATTTATTTCATAAATGAATAAAATTACCTTTTTGTGATTTCATGATTTAATGTTATGTGATTTCATTAGAAAAGATTAGGAATATGTAAATTGCATAAATTAGAATATGTGATTTCATGAATTGGAATATGTGATTGCATAAATGTGATTTGAGAATATGAGAGTGAATTGGGCTAATGGGCTTTGCAAAAGTGAAAACTAAAGAGGAGCAAAAATATGCTCTTGCCGAGGATCGAACCTTGGATCTCTTGGTAAGCAAAGCCTTGAAAAGCAACGAAGTAACCAATTCACCCAGCAGGGGATTGCTGAGAGGAAGGAAGGGAAATTCTTGTTAAGGGTTAGGGAATGTGAAAGGGTAGAGGAAGAGGCTCTTGATGAGAAACCCCTTGGTGAAGGGACACTAGGAGAAGAGGCACTTTGTCTCTTCCCTTAGTATAAATAAGAGGGAGTGCTAAGGGGCTAACCATCATTGTTGCAAACCCCTCACTCACTCTCCCTCTTCTATTTTCGAAAATCCCAACTTCACTCTCCCTCTTCAATTTTCGAAAAATCCCAACTCCCCTCTCCCTCTTCAATTTTCGAAAATCCAAGGGAAGGGTCTCATCCCAAGGGACACTTCCAAGACCCCATTGAAGGTTTGAATCTCTTGCAAGGCAAGAAGAAGTCAAGGACCTCAAGAGCAAGGACAAGCACATCCCCTCCGAACTAAGGGTATACCTTAAGGATATTTAGCGAAAGAAGTAAGTGCCCCTCACCTGTAGCATAATTGCTCTTGAATGATTTCTTCTCTTGTTGTTTTCGAAAATGGGGATTGCCCTTGTGTAAGTTTCGGCCACCCCTTAGGGGAAGGCTTTGGTTACTCCTTGATGCATGAGAAGACCCCTTGGAACTTAGGGTATATTTATATATTGTTTCCCTTCATGATGCCATGAACAAAAACTAGGGTTGAACATCCTACAAGATTCAGCCAAAGGAAAAGAAACTAGGGTTTAGGGTTTGGATGATTATCCTATGATGTATCCATGCTTAGTAGTGTAGACAAGGTGTTTGTATAAATGTTTGTGTGAAGGTTTGATTTCAAAAACCCTAATATCCCTACCCTACACTTTCGGCCAACCCTAGCAGAATTAGGGTTTAGGGTGCATGATTATCCTATGATGTATTCCATGATTAATATATGACATGATATGTATATGAGGTGTTTGTGTAAATGTTTGTGTGGAAGTTGATTTCAAAAACCCTAGTTTCCCTACTTTACACCATTCGGCCAAGGCATGAAACTTTAGGGTTGTGAAGGTTAAACTACCCTATGAGATATGTTTAATGTTTAGTAGGACGATATGTATATGCATGTGATGTTTGAATGGATTGCGGGTACAGCACAAGGACTTAAGCTCTCCCTAGCCCATCCTTTTTGCGGGTACAACACAAGGACTTAAGCTCTCCCGTAATCCTTGTGCTGTACCCGTAATCCTTGTGAAACAAAGGAGATACAAAATCATGTAAGGGAGAGTTTTTTTATATATACATGCTATGTTTGAAAGGATTTTTGCCTTCCGAGAATTCGAACTCTAGACCCAGGTCTTTCCACTAACTCTTTGCCTAGTGATGTTGTTGTTATTTTGCAGGATTTTGAGGATGTGTTTTCAAAGGAAGTACCTCACAGTTTGCCACCAATGAGGGGGATAGAACACCAAATAGACCTTATTCCTAGCGCTTCTCTACCCAATAGGCCAGCTTATAGGAGCAACCCTCAAGAAACAAAGGAGATACAAAATCAAGTGGAGGAGTTATTGCAAAAAGGATGGGCTAGGGAGAGCTTAAGTCCTTGTGCTGTACCCGTAATTTTGGTACCTAAAAAGGATGGATCATGGAGGATGTGCATTGACTGTAGAGCAATCAACAACATCATAGTTCGGTATAGACATCCTATCCCTAGACTGGATGATTTGCTTGATAAATTGCATGGTGCTTGCTTCTTTTCTAAAATCGATTTGAAAAGTGGGTACCATCAAATTAGGATAAGGGAAAGGGATGAATGGAAAACTGCTTTCAAAATTAAATATGGATTGTATGAATGGTTGGTAATGCCTTTTGGGTTAACTAATGCGCCAAGCACATTTATGAGGCTTATGAACCTTGTTTTACGAGAATTTCTTGGAAAATTTGTGGTAGTATACTTTGATGATATTTTGGTATATTCCAAGAGTTTTGTTGAGCATATTACACATCTCCAATCTGCCTTACATGTCCTTAGAAAGGAGAAACTATATGCTAACTTAGAAAAGTGTTCTTTTTGCACTGATTATGTGGGTTTTCTTGGTTTTTTCATAAGTTCTAAAGGAGTGCAGGTTGATGAAGGGAAAGTTAAGGCCATTAGAGATTGACCAACTCCTAAAACTATGAGTGAGGTTAGGAGCTTCCATGGGTTGGCAAGTTTCTATTGAAGGTTTGTGAAGGATTTTAGCACATTGGCAGCACCCCTAAATGAAATTCATAGGAAAAATATGGGTTTTAAATGGGGGGAGAATCAAGAAAATGCATTTCAAGCACTTAAGGACAAACTCACACACACACCCATTCTTGCTTTGCCTGATTTTTCCAAATCATTTGAAATTGAATGTGATGCATCTCATGTGGGTATTAGGGCTGTTTTACTTCAAGATGGTCATTCCATTGCATATTTTAGTGAGAAGTTAGGTGGCACCACTCTCAACTATTCCACTTATGATATAGAATTGTATGCATTTGTTAGAGATTTGCAAACATGGCAACATTATCTTTTGCCTAAAGAATTTGTCATTTATAGTGATCATGAATCTTTGAAGTATTTGAAAGGGCAGGGGAAGCTCAACAAAAGGCATGCCAAGTGGGTTGAATTTCTTAAATAATTTCCTTATGTGATTAAGCACAAGCATGGAAGGGCAAATGTTGTAGCCGATGCACTTTCAAAAAGGTATAATTTATTTGCTACACTCGAAACTAAATTGCTTGGCTTTGAACATATTATGGAATTATATGTACATGATAATGAATTATCCCAATTATATGCTATGTGTGAAAAGAAATCACAAAATGGGTTTGTTAGACATGATAACTACTTGTTTAAGAATAATAGACATTGTGTGCCTAGAGGATCCATGCGTGAATTTCTAGTTAGGGAAGCACATGAGGGGGGGGGGGGTTAATGGGACACTTTGGGGTTCAAAAGACCTTAGAAATGTTGCATGAACATTTTCATTGGCCACACATGAAGCATGATGTGTAGAAATTTTCTGAAAGGTGCATTGTATGTAGAAAAGCAAAATCCAAGGTATCACCTCATGGACTTTACACTCCTTTGCCTATTCCTGATTTCCCATGGACTGACTTGTCTATGGAATTTGTTTTAGGGCTACCACGCACTGAAAAAGGTAAGGACTCTATTTTTGTGGTAGTTAATAGATTTTCCAAGATGACACACTTCATACCTTGCCACAAAGTGGATGATGCAACTCATGTGGCAGATTTGTTTTTCAAAGAGGTGGTAAGACTTCATGGCATGCCTAGGAGCATTGTTTCAGATCGTGACACCAAATTTTTAAGCCATTTTTGGAGGACCTTATGGAACAAGCTGGAAACAAAGCTCCTTTTCTCCACCACATGCCACCCTCAAACTGACGGCCAAACTGAGGTGGTAAATAGGACTCTTTCTACTCTTCTTAGAGCAATTATTAAGAAGAATATTAAGTCTTGGGAAGAATGTTTACCCCATGTTGAATTTGCTTACAATAGGGTTGTCCATTCTACTACTCAACTTTCTCCTTTTGAAATTGTTTATGGGTTCAATCCACTAACACCTCTTGATTTGCTTCCTTTACCTAATACTTCTTCTTTAGTTCACAAGTGTAACGCCCGCCCTTCCCAGCCTTACCGTGTAGGCGGAAGGTGGTGTTACGCTAACATACATACATGCATATGGAGATCTTAATGCAGCGGAATAATTTAAAACTTTATACATGTGCGTTTAAAACATGCAACTAACACTTGAATCATATAAACATGTCTTAGCTATCATTCTTAAACATGGTTACTTGGTAAACTTAGCATTGTCATAACATAAAGGAAACAAGACATAGCATGTGAGACCTAACATTCTTGAACATGTTTGCATTAAACATAACTTATCAATATATGTTGTTCTTTAGGAAAAACCATCATAGTGTATAGCATGAAACTAGAGTTGACAATGCAAAACATAAGAAGTTGTTCTTTAGGAAAACCATCATAAAGCATAACATGAAACTAGAGAGGACAATGCAAAACATAAAACATGTGATAATTATGAGTAATAGAAAATTTCTTTTCTTTTTCTTTTTCTTTTTCTTTTTCTTTTGCCAAGTCACTGCCACACACACACACTTGCCCTCCTGTTGCTTCCCTTAGCTTAGTATCCTCTTGCTTGATCTGCGGTATAAGAAGATAAAACTATAAGCACATAGGCTTAGTAAGACCCTTTCCTACTCACTAAACATACGTCACATATAGTCAATGGAAAGACATAACATGGAGAGTGTAACATAAAATAAAAGCATATCATGCGAAGGTATTCATAAAGCATTTAACATGAAGAGGCATATAGATGGACATAAAAACACATAATCATATGGAAGTGCTTAACATGTAATGGAAGTGCATAGAGTTCATGGCATAAGAAGTACTTGACATAAAATATAAGCATATGAACATACTTGACATGACATAGTGCTTGACATAAACATGAGCATATGACATACTTGACATGACATAATTCTTGACATAAACATAAGCATATAACATACTTGACATGGAATAGATGCATAACATGAATGAATGCATGAGTTAAATGCACATAACATAAGGATGCTTATTTGAAAATCATAATTATAAATACTTAAACATAATCATAACATCATGGGGGGCCCCGGCTTGTACCACATACATACATCATATGCGTGCATCCCTAAGTAAATGCGAGGTAGCTAGTCTCGACCTACTAGGGTAGGGACAGCTACGGTAGTCCCAGAACTGAGGCGTTCTTAAGGTGCCCATCCCTGTTGGATAGCTGCGGTAGTCCCAGAACCGTGGACAGCTACGGTAGTCCAGAACCGAGGCGTTTTTAAGGTACCCATCCCTTGGACCTTTTTAGGGTCCGGTACAAGCCCGTCCATAAAGTAAAATAGCTTCACATGCTTCTTTTTACATCATAAGGATTACTCTTGGCATTTCATCATTCATAGAACTTTCATAGCATAATTAAAAACATAGACATGATCTTAATACATGAAGCATGACATAAAACATACTTAGCATTTCATTATTCATAGTTCATGCATACATCATTATGCCTTAGAGGCATGACATCATCATAGTTCATAAAGCTAAGTATGCCTTAAGGCTTGCTTACTTTATGAACTATGACATCATCTTCATAAGGCATGACTTACATACATAATTATGCCTTAAGTCATAAGCATCATCATAGTTCATAAAGCTTGCATGATCATGGTACATAAGGTAAGCATGCATAAATAAGTTGTTTACATACATGGTACATATCACATGGCATACATGATCATGGTATCTATCATAAAGCATGCATGGGTAGGATCCATATAACATGATACATACTACATAGGTTCATGACATTCAACATAAAACATGCATAGATCCACATAACCATAATCTACATATGTTCAAGACATTTAACCTAATGCATGCATAATTCTACATAAACATAATGCATATTTCATAACACGTGTGTTCATGGTATATGGTTTAAACATCTATAAATAAAACCTACTAAAACGTAACACATAATATAAGCATACAAGGTCATGATACATAACACATAAAGTTAGGGTTTTAGGTATCATAAAATTCATACAACATGCTTGAACATATACATACATCATAATAAGCCATAAACACGTATACTTGAACCCTTAGACTAACCCAAACCCTAGACTTGGAGCTTTGGCCGAAAGTTATAGATAGAGGCTCCATCATTCAAGTAACATGTAAGGTACCATAAGTAAAGTAAAGCCCATACAATACATACAATGCCATAGGAAGCCATTAGAACACATGATTGAGGCTAACCCTAATTCCTAGCCCGAGATTAGGTCTTGGCAGAAACCGTAGAGGGGTTTTAAGTCCATGGGAAATTCATATAATTCACAATTAACATCCAATACAATACATACAATGCCATGGAAGCCATTAGAACACATGATTAGGCTAACCCTAACTCCTAGCCCTAACATTTGGTCTTGGCCGAAACTTATAGGGGTCTTAAGTCTATGGAAAATTCATATAATTCACAATTAATATCCATTATATCATAGGGAATCATACTAAGCATGCTTGGGGGGGGGGGTTAGATCTAATCCTAACCATGAAATAGAGATGGTAGCCGAAACCCTAGGGGAGTCACAAGTCCATGGAAAATTCATATAACTCACAATTCATTCTTTATTTATCATGAGAAAGCATTAGGAAACATAAGTGAGGTCTTAACATCATCCTAAACCCAAAAACCATGCTTGGCCGAAACCCTAGGAAGCCCTATTCCATAGTTTTCTCAACATAGAGTCCAAACAACATCTTAAATCATGAAAGATAACATCAAAACTATTATACCACAGGTGAGGGAGTCTTACTTCTCTTTATCTTGATTATAGACCTTGAAAAGAGAAACCAAAGAAAACCTTCTTGGCCTTAGAATACCCTTTGCCCTTGTAGCCTTGTAGAAGAACTTTGGATCTTCAAGAGGGAGTCCTCTTGTGGAGTTTTCCAAGGGGAAATCCCCTTGGTGATTTTCGGCAAGAAGGAGGAAGAAGGGGGAGAGGAAGAGCCTTGGTGGAAGAAGAAAAGAGGAGAAAGTAACTTAAGCCTCTTCACTTCTCATCCAACCTTTTCATACTAAGGGGAGGGGCAAGTGAAGGGGCATGGTGCCTCCTCACATGGTGACTCTTTACTTCCTTTAGCCTTAACAACAATCCTCTTCCTTTTCCACTAGCACTCCCTTGCTAGGTGAATTGGTTAATACATGCATGATGAGACTTTGCCTCTATCCTAGGTCCAAGGTTCAATCCTTGGTGCATGCACCTTCTTTTTATTCCATTTACTCTTATTTTTGGCAAGACCCACATAAGAGCCCACCAAGAGTTATGCTAATATTCCTAATTGGAGCCCAATTCTATTTATGTAAAAATTCTACCCAAGGTCCACTAATAGTCATCATACTAGAAGGGCCCATGTAAGGCCCATTATTACTTATCTTTTAATCCATATAAGAAAACATGCTAAGGTTCATGCTAGATTTCATATGTTACTCAAGAGTCCATATGGGCATGATCAATATTTTAAAGAAAAATATTGAGAGGATTTTACGGGCGTTACAACAAGGATGGCAAAACTAAGGCGGAATATGTGAAGAAGCTTCATGAGCAAGTTAAAGCTCAAATTGAAAAGAAAATGGAGCAATATGCAAATAGAGCCAATAAAGGGAGAAAAAGAGTTGTCCTTGAACTCGGTGATTGAGTGTGGGTTCATATGAGCAAGGAAATGTTTCCTGCCCAAAGGAAATCAAAACTTCAGCCAAGAGGAGATGGACCATTCCAACTATTGAAAATAATTAATGACAATGCTTACAAGATTGACTTGCCCGGTGAGTATGGTGTTAGTGCAACATTTAATGTGGCTGATTTGCGTCCTGTTGATGTAGGTGATAAGGACCTAAATTTGAGGACGAATTCACCTAAAGAAGGAGGGAATGATGAAAGCCAAGGAGGGGTTTCAAGCTTACAAGACAAAGCCGAGGATGAAGAGATATTGAAGGGAATTGGAGGACCCATGACAAGGTCCAAGACTAAAAAAATGAAGAAAGCCTTGGAAGGCTTAATAATGGAGCTCAAGGAAAAGGAGGATCAATGAACAATGGAGGCAACAACTAAATGGATCACATTTCTCCAACTAAAATGAAATTGAGCCAACATGAGGACCATTTTCGTATGTGTTTTTCGGGAATTTTTCTAGAGTGACTTTTGAAGTCCTTTGGTGGGTTTTAATGCCTTTTTGAGAGTTCCTAAGCTATTATTAGGGATTAGTGGTTGCATTAGTGGAAAATAAATGTCATGCATTCATGCATGCATGATAATGGTGCATAATTAGTACTTAGTGGGAAGTATAGTAGAGGTTGATGTTTCAACTTCCACTAAGTCTATATAGGAAAACTCTTGTATGGCTAAGTAGTTTTTGGATTGGAATGAAATATGAGTTTTCTCTATTTTGAGAGCTTCCTTCGAGTTCTTACGCTAAGAACTAAATCTGATTTTATCAAGGCAACTTGTGGCGATCAAAACACCCATGACTTATCACTCACCTTCTTATCTTTCTTGAGTGTGGCGTCACTATCCTTCCCCAAATTGAAATTCAAGGTGATTCGATTCAAGGCGATCTTATCATGCTTGGTAGTTCCTCTTTTTTTCATTTTGTGGCACACTCTCATGTAACGTTGATAACGATGTAGATAGAGGGTCTAATCTTTCGACAATTTGGTTACAATTGTTAATCATGATAAGCTTTGTAATAACCCATTTTAGAAGGTCAGGTATAGCCCCCTTTCTAAACATGGGGATTTCTTTAAATGGTTATTGTGCATAAAAATTAAACATCAGTATTTCATTTGTCATTTGATTACACTGCACATTTGATTTTGGATGAGTGAATGTGAGCTATCCAAATGATACTGATTAGCATATTTCCTTTTTCCTGGATCATTCTGCTATTATTTTTTCCATTTTGAAACTAGATTTTGTTTCCATTCTGCTAACAATCACCCTAATCAGGTTGATACATCAAAAGTGGAAGGACTGCCTAGAAGGCATGAATTGCTAATCATAGAGACAGTATATAATGGAACCACAAAAGAATGGCTGCTAGAAGCCCAAGAACAAGAAATGTTGCTTGGTTATCAGGACAAACAAATGGAGCAAACAAAAGACAAAAAGAATGCACTGGAAGCTTATGTGTATGATGTTTGGAACAAGGTAATGTCAGATTCAGTTGTTATATCTGTTTATCTGTATTGTGGTCAGAATGTTTAGACGACTTCCTTTTTTATTGGTGTAATCTTACTTATTAACAACTTTTTGAGAGATATCGAAGTTTTGCTAGTGATTCTGAAAGGAAGGGGATTTCTGCTGGTCTACAACAGACTGAAGATTGGCTTTATGAGGATGGAAATGATGAAACCGAAAAGGTTTACACTAGTAAAATGGAGGAATTAAAGAAGGTAAATTTTTATTTACTCAGCCACCAAACACCATTTCTTATATTGCATTAACTATAAGCTAGATTCAAATGCTCTTCCATCTTTTCATATACTTCTTGGAGGATTACTCTGTTTGTGGACCCAATCAAGTGAATCCATAGTTCGAAATCCATGGTTTGGTAGTCTAGAACTGCCAATTCAATGGTTCAAAAAATCTCAACTCATAGCCTTAACGTTCAAACCTCCTTGCGGCTCATGGTTTGGATGGTTCGGGTCACGATTCATTGGTAGTTCATGATCATTGGTAGTTTGTGGTTATAATTTATATTTTAAGTTTTATAAAAAATAATTTATATATTTAAAAATGTAAAACAAAAGACTGAACTTATTTCAGTCGACTATGTATTTTCCTTAGGGTATATAGGGGAATCAAAGCTTACTAGTTCGTTTACTTTTTTACCCTTATTACCTTTGGTAGTGTATTGTTCACTCACTTTTAATTTTTGTTTCTGTAATGGTAATTTATTCGGAAAAATCTTTTGTTTCGTTCTCTAAAAATTGCATTTTGTGTATTCTTTTTACGGTTGTTGTCCAATCGTCAAGGAGCGCTTGAGCTTCCAAAGAGTTAAAAGCCAAAGTAAATCGTCTTTTATCTAATATATCGACTTTAGATCTAAATATTTGTTTAACAACAATGGTTAACATCAGATAAGTTAGGATCTTCATTGCAATGATAGAGCTGATAAGAAAATTTTAGATCTTGTACGACCACCATCATAAATCATTAAAATTGGCTTGCCATTTGTTGTTTCATTGAAATTAAAATCCTTGTGAACGTTTCATTTGTTCTCATAATAATAGTTGTCTGTGAGTTTTAACGTACTTTCATCACAACTTGTACTTTTATTTCAATTCCATTATTACATTCTGATCCTATTTTAAACTATAATCTTTGTAAATATCATATAAATTGTTTCTAGTACTTTATACAACAAAAGCAGGATCATAATAGGAATCTTTAAATCGTATTAAAACATCATAATTGATCAATATAATGGATTCAATTGAGCAAATGACATAGGAATAAAATGGTTTGGTTTTACTTATGTGTGCATTCGACAATATTATGTCAATTGAGTGTACATTGTCAAGTTGGCTGATTATTGAGCCAGTGAGGAGTTAACTCAATTAAAGAAACAAAAGGTTATTGTTTTGCTCGTCTCTATTGGAGCAAAAGGTGATATCGCTCATCCCAAGTGGCTCGATATCGTCGGTCCCATAGCAAGATACAGGTAGGTAAATCACGGGGAATATTTTACCAAGCGCCACGACTCTTTGCATGGGGGAGGTCAGATACCCAACGAGTCATTTTGCACCTATTGGAAATTGACCCCAAAACCTATGGTTCTTGAGTTGCCTAGATATATTGTTATAACAACAAAAATGATTAATCTGCTATGCAGGTGACGCATTGTCTCTTAAATCAACTATTGAAATAGTTGAATGGTTCATACAGAAGAATTAGTTGTTATAATAATTATTTCTAGAAGCTATCGTGGAGAAAAATTGACTCAAGTAATGGGTAAAGTGGTTGCACGCTAGCGATTAGTCGATTGATGCTAAGTATGTCACGCCCCGAGACCTAGGAGCCGCTGATCCAATAGAAAATCGGACATCACCTCCCCTATCCGGCGGATAATTTACACATACATAACACAAGTATAACAATACCACGCAGTTTATATGGGCGTCAGGCCTCTAATCCAAACAGAATAACAATATATATGACAATATGCAAATAAAACCAAAACCCGAACTTACCTGAGCTGCCAGGGGGCAGGAACGCAGCAAAAACCACACACAGTACAACATAGGACTCAAAAGTACAATCCCATAAAGAAAGACAAGTACTACAAGTCCACGAAAGATCCAATGCAACGGAATAAAACATAACATAGTCCAAAAACAGAAACTAATGCATAAAACCAAATCAGGTGTAGTAGTAAGCACGGGACTGGCGACTCGGACCCTCCTGGCAGATATCAACCTGAAATCAAAAGTATGGCAACGGTGTGAGTCCATAAACTCAGCGAATACCCAGCAGATATGCATAGTACGTTATAATAACGATAAGGATCTACACTGATACAGTCTCATATGAATAATAGACAAGGGTATATGCTAAAGACACTGAATAAAGGTACATACCAGAATCCATCTATCCTGCAGAGGGTGAAATATAATCCCTATGGAACAAGTACAACATATAATCCAAGGTAAACAAGTATCCAGTATATGCATGTCAATCAAGTGCAGAAATCAAATGCAGCAAACAATGCACGATGCAAAATATGCACATGGTGCAATGACATGTGTCACCCCTGACGCCAGTCAGGCACCGTCCACCTATCATAAATGAACGTCCGCGTGGGTAGGGCTATGACAACTGTACGTACCCTGCTATCATTGCTCCTGAGTGACCGAGTGGACAGGATGCTGGCGGAGGTCACTCTCTTACCCCAAGCAATGGGGGAGTCTAGCTCTCATCTTCTCGTGTCTCAGGACGAGAAGGGATCCCTGGCTGCTACCACGCACCGGAACCACCCTCCAAATAGTGGTCGTGCGGAGCAATACAGGGCAAATGCACACACTCTATGGTAGCCACTACCCCTGAGTGGATGTGTATACATATCCTCATGTAACTGACGATGGGCTCAGACTATATAGGAGTCGATGATCGTCAGCATGCAATAATACAAGGATGGTACATGACCCAAACACATATAAACCCACCAAGTCCTCAACTAACACCTCCGTGTGCTAGGTATAGGTCTGAATCCTATATTATGGAATACAACTAACCTACTAGGTATACTGAAAATGTAACCAGTGATCTGTCAATGTCAAAATGCAAGAGGGAACATATCTCTACATCTATGCATACAAGGGTAAGCAACATGTATGGAGCTAAACGAGAGATAACCTCAAGGATAAGCAACATATATTAAATGCAGGTATACTAAGTATAGCATACAATCTTACTGTTATTCATAACAAACCATGCATAGCAATATGACAATATCTAAAAGATAAGTCAAAGGGTACCTGCCCAAAGTAGATGCTCGTATTAGAAAAAGACCTTCCGTCTAATAATCAGAAATGACAAGTCCAATCAATGCCCTGTATCAAAGGCATAATGTTTAACTACCATATTATGAAACTTATAGCTAATCAAACTATCTCAAATAATTAAGATTGTTCTAATTATCCCTATTTCATTTAATTAACCATAATTAAATGATTAGCCCTTCATTATCCTAGGTTACCTAGATTAGATTCATATCAAGTTTCGGAACCTGAATTATCAGTTTCGGTTATTAGGTTTAATCTCAAATTAATCCTAGTGATACCTCCCGAATACTAATCCCACATAACTAAGGCTTGAGTTACTATAGCCTAGGGATAATTACAACATCAATTGTGAAATATGGTTCATCCCTAATAACTAAGGTACACCCATCCCAATCCAAGCTCACGGCAAGCATCTCCAATACAATCACAAGAACTACCCATCCAACCAAAACCCCCAAACGATCAGATCAGCTATATACACCATAAGGATTTCACAATAGTGAGTACAGTTTAAAGGAAAAATTCCATAACATAGAATCCTACAGCACAGAAAAAAACTAACCTCAAATCAACCCACCCCACGGAAAGGTATTCCAAATTCAAACACTAACACCATGAACCAATAACTTTAGATCTTACCTAATCATGACTGTAGGAGGAGCGCTGAAACGCTGGCTCCGGTGCTGACAGGGCCAATCGATCCACTGAGAGGCGCTCCAAGGAAGAGGCAGAGAGATCGAAGGGTCGTCGATTGATTGAGGAGAAGGAGTGATTGTCGGCCTTGAGATCTCACTGGAGGTGGAAGCTTGGCGTCGGCCGTGGCTAGGGCACACGGAGGAGAAGAAAACGGAGGAGGAGAGGAAGGCGGCGCGATCTTCACCGGCGGCTAGGTCACGCGATGAGAGGAGACGCGAAAGGGAGGAAAGGGTTGAGCGGCTGTGGTTTGGCTGCGGCTAGGGCTTGGCCGAGGCTTTTAACACAAAAGGAGGGTCGTTTTTGCAAAAAGGCCCCTCACATTCCTTAATTCTACATTAAACCCTTATGATTTCTGATTTTTACAACTCTACCCTCACTTTCTTTCATTTCGAGCCTACGATGAAACATTTAACTCCCCTAGTTTGCTTTACTAGCCCTTAAGCCCTCAAAATGTATAATTTTATTCCATCTAACTCCCCAAAACTTTGCCTAAGGGGTCCGAAACCCTAGGCTCAATCCGAAAAAATCACGAAAAAATTTCTGGTCCGGATTTTCGAAGCACCGTATTTTACATTCTCCCCCACTAATAAAAATTTGGTCCCCAAATTTTGTTAATTACTCACAGCAGATACTAACAACACATAAGTAGTATGAATGTTGAACGGAATCTAACCATCCTTCACCAAATTTTGAGAAATAAATAGCTCAAATAAGTATCGCAGTGGTCTCTCCTACCTCTGTCTGATAACCCATATCTCTACCACCGGTAAGGACACTTGTAAAACTCCATGATCGAATCCTAGCTACCCTCTGGATACTACTCACGTATATCTGAAATGAGTACGAAGAGAACTATCAATATCTATCACTAATTTAGCTGAAAATGCGTATATGAACCTCATACCGTGAAAGGTCGATCCGTCGATCCGCGGTGTCTCCTCTCTGGCGCCAGTAGAAACTCGACCCATCTCTGGTGGTGGTGGTGGCATCGTCGAATACTGTTGAGAAGAATCCTGAAACTGAGGCTGAGGCTGCGGAGCTAACCCTCCAACAAGGTGCTGAGGCTGCGAAGCGAACCCTCCATCAGGGTGCTGAGGTGGATACATCGTAGACGGATATGTTGAATAAGTCTGATGCTGAGGGATAGACTGCTGCTGAGGTCCTACCTCTAAATTCAGAGCTATAGGTGGGGTATAGCTGGCCTCATATCCCGACATAAAATAGGCATGTGCTGGAGGGCCGAACGGTGGCTGACGGAAAGAAGACTGTGTCCTGTGCCCTCCCTCTGAGATCCTGACTATCCAGAATGTCCACTCTGACTAGCAGCTCCAATCTTCTCGTTCTGTGCCTTCAGTGCACAGTCTCGGCTCAGGTGTCCTGGACGCTTGCAATAGTAGCAAACCGAATGCTCTAATGGACAATCCGCCCTAATATGCTCTTGAGATCCACACTGTACACAGTGTGATCTAACAGTAGACTTCTCTCGATTCTGCTGAGGAGACTGGAACGATCCCACTGAAGAACGACTCAACTTTTGGGGTCTGGATGATCCCTCAAAGATGCTCTGGCTGTCGCGCATCTGCCCAGTGGTCTGCGGCTGCTGAGTTTGAACTGAGTCGTGTATGACCTGCTTACCTTTCTTCTTATCTCCAAACAGTCTATGTTGGGTCATCTCGATAACAAGAGCTCGCTCTAACTCCTCTCGGTAGGATGTAGCGACAAATCCTGACATACGAACCTGAATGTACGCGGCTAAGCCCTGGTGAAACTGCATCGTCCTCTCTATGTCATCGGCAACCATATGAGGACAGTACTCTGCTAGGCGGTTAAACTCCGCCTCATACTCTAGTACAGATCGATCTCCCTGCTGGAGATTCAGAAACTCCTGTCGCCTCGCCATACGAAATGCCGCTGGAATGTACCTCGCCACAAATGCCTCTCTGAAGGTGTCCCATGTGATGTACTGCTCCCCGATAATAGTCTGCTGTGTAGTCCACCAAATATACGCCTGATCTCGCAGATGATAAATGGCCAGCTCAGCCTTCTCCCTGTCCGAGCATGTCACATAACGGAAGGTGCTCTCTAATGTCCTGATCCAAGCTCGGGCCACGGCCGGATCCAGTCCTCCATGGAATAACGTGAACCGACCCTTTACGGACTCCGCCAGCATCGGAATCCGGGCTCGGTTCACAACGACACATGTAGATGCAGATACCGCAGGGGGCACAGTGGGGAATACCGGAGCAGGAACCATGGATGGAGCCGTTGGTAGGATCGGGATGGCCACTGCGGGTGGTACCGTAGGGACTGCAGGAAATCCGGGGGCAGCTACCACAGGCGAGACTAAAGGGAGTACCGGGGCCTGTATCATAGTCGGAGCAGTGGGATATACTAAAGTAGTCATAATCGGAGGAGCAGTAGAATACATCGGAGCCGGCATCCCAGGTGGAACTGTAGAGTAGAATAGAGCCGGTACTGCTGACGGAATAGTCTGATAAGATGGACCCCGTACTGCTGATGGAACAATAGGATAAGGTGGGACCGGTACTGCTGATGGAATAGTATGATAGATCAGAGCAGGTATAGGCATCTCCGATGGAAGAGTAGGGATAACCGGAACAGGTACCACCGAGGTAACTACCGGATGCGTCGGAGCAGTCGCCATAGAAGAAACAGTAGAATATGTCGGAACAGGAGTCTCCGACGGAATAGAAGGGAAAACCGAAACAGATCCTACTGGTATCGGATCTACTGGAGGGGGTACTGCTGCTGACCCGGTGAATAATACCGGAGTGAATACAGCAGGAGGAATAGTAGGGCCTACTTTTAGAACAGGAGGAGGGACCCTCTGAGTCTGGGAATCATGGCCCCTCGGAATATCCTGCCGAGTCTGGCTATGACTAACATACTCTGCCTCAGTGGATCTCTCAGGTGACTCTACAGCCTGAGACTCTAAAGTCCTCTTACGTGGTCGTCCCGGACCACGTCTCGCCGCAGGAACATATGCATCCCGAGTCATACCTGTTGAATTTTTTCCGAGTATTACCAACAAGATCAAATGGTTAACTTTACCAATTTACCTATTTGCCACCTGGAGAGGTCCTGCCGCTGCCCAGTCCCAAAGTGCAATTACATCGATAAAACTACTCCGAACAAATCCGAAAAGACTCGTAAAACAAGTAGGCATCGCAAACCTACGTTTTGATACCAAAATTAAATTGGTATCAGATAAACACCGAAAATCCACAAGTCCCGATGGTATCCGAAAACCTGAGCTCTGATACCAAAATTAAATTGTCACGCCCCGAGACCTAGGAGCCGCTGATCCAATAGAAAATCGGATAGCATCTCCCCTGTCCGGCGGATAATTTACACATACATAACACAAGTATAACAATACCACGCAGTTTATATGGGCCTCAGGCCTCTAATCCAAACAGAATAACAATATATATGACAATATGCAAATAAAACCAAAACCCAAACTTACCTGAGCTGCCAGGGGGCAGGAACACAGCAAAAACCACACACAGTCCAACATAGGACTCAAAAGTACAATCCTATAAAGAAAGACAAGTACTACAAGTCCACGAAAGATCCAATGCAACGGAATAAAACATAACATAGTCCAAAAACAGAAACTAATGCATAAAACCAAATCAAGTGTAGTAGTAAGCACGGGACTGGCAACTCAGACCCTCCTGACAGATATCAACCTGAAATCAAAAGTATGGCAACGGTGTGAGTCCATAAACTCAGTGAATACCCAGCAGATATGCATAGTACGTTATAATAACGATAAGGATCTACGCTGATACAGTCTCATATGAATAATAGACAAGGGTATATGCTAAAGACACTGAATAAAGGTACATACCAGAATCCATCTATCCTGCAGAGGGTGAAATATAATCCCTATGGAACAAGTAGAACATATAATCCAAGGTAAACAAGTCTCCAGTATATACATGTCAATCAAGTGCAGAAATCAAATGCAGCAAACAATGCACGATGCAAAATATGCACATGGTGCAATGACATGTGTCACCCCTGACGCCAGTCAGGCACCGTCCACCTATCATAAATGAACGTCCTCGTGGGTAGGGCTATGACAACTGTACGCACCCTGCTATCATTGCTCCTGAGTGACTGAGTGGACATGATGCTGACGGAGGTCTCTCTCCTACCCCAAGCAATGGGGGAGTCTAGCTCTCATCTTCTCATGTCTCAGGACGAGAAGGGATCCCTGGCTGCTACCACGCACCGGAACCACCCTCCAAATAGTGGTCGTGTGGAGCAATACAGGGCAAATGCACACACTCTATGACAACCACTACCCCTGAGTGGATGTGTGTGCATATCCTCATGTAACTGACGATGGGCTCAGACTACATAGGAGCCGATGATCATTAGCATGCAATAATGCAAGGATGGTGCATGACCCAAACACATATACACCTACCAAGTCCTCAACTAACACCACCGTGTGCTAGGTATAGGTCTGATTCCTATATTATGGAATACAAGTAACCTACTAGGTATACTGAAAAAGTAACCAGTGATCTGTCAATATCAAAATGCAAGAGGGAACATATCTCTACATCTATGCACATATATGTATATATATATATACATGGAAACTATTGAGACTGTATGAAGCTAAACGGGAGATAACCTCAAGGATAAGCAACATATATCAAATGCAGGTATACTAAGACCGATATAGCATACAATCTTACTGTTATCCATAACAAACCATGCATAGCAATATGACAATATCTAAAAGATAAGTCAAAGGGTACTCGCCTCAAAGTAGATGCTCGTATCAGAAAAAGACCTTCCGTCTGATAATCAGAAATGACAAGTCCAATCAATGCCCTGTATCAAAGGCATAATGTTTAACTACCATATTATGAAACTTATAGCTAAACAAACTGTCTCAAATAATTAAGATCGTTCTAATTATCCCTATTTCATTTAATTAACCATAATTAAATGATTAGCCCTTCATTATCCTAGGTTACCTAGATTAGATTCATATCAAGTTTCGGAACCCGAATTATCAGTTTCAGTTATTAGGTTTAATCTCAAATTAAACATAGTGATACCTCCCGAATACTAATCCCACATAACTAAGGCTTGAGTTACTATAGCCTAGGGATAATTACAACATCAATTGTGAAATATGGTTCATCCCTAATAACTAAGGTACGCCCATCCCAATCCAAGCTCACGGCAAGCATCTCCAATACAATCACAAGAACTACCCATCCAACCAAAACCCCCAAACGATCAGATCAGCTATATACACCACAAGGATTTCGCAATAGTGAGTACATTTTAAAGGAAAAATTCCATAACATAGAATCCTACTGTACAGAAGAAAAACTAACCTCAAATCAACCCACCCCACAGAAAGGTATTCCAAATTCAAACATTAACACCATGAACCAATAACTTTAGATCTTACCTAATCAAGACTGAAGGAGGAGCGCTGAAACGTTGGCTCCGGTGCTGACAGGGGCCAATCGATCCACTGAGAGGCACTCCAAGGAAAAGGCAGAGAGGTCGAAGGGTCGTCGATTGATTGAGGAGAAGGAGTGATTGTCGGCCTTGAGAGCTCACTGGAGGTGGAAGCTTGGCGTCGGTCATGGCTAGGGCACACGGAGGAGAAGAAAACGGAGGAGGAGAGGAAGGCGGCGCGATCTTCACCGGCGGCTAGGTCACGCGATGAGAGGAGACGCGAAGGGGAGGAAAGGGTCGAGCGGCTGCGGCTAGGGCTTGGCCAAGGCTTTTAATACAGAAGGAGGGTCCTTATTGCAAAAAGGCCCCTCATATTCCTTAATTCTACATTAAACGCTTATGATTTCTGATTTTTAACATTTAACTCCCCTAGTTTGCTTTACTAGCCCTTAAGCCCTCAAAATGTATAATTTTATTCCATCTAACTCCCCGAAACTTCGCCTATGGGGTCCGAAACCCTAGGCTCAATCCGAAAAAATCACGAAAAAATTTCTGGTCCGGATTTTCGAAGCGCCGTATTTTACAAAATAGTTGAACCAAAATCGATCAGATGATTCTAGGAGCTAGAAGGAGCTCGAAGGCTTGGAAGAAGGCGGTAAGTACAGGGTTGGTGCTACAAATGTGCATTAATTGACAACATTGTTAAGCTTCCCAATTCAAGCTCTTTTTTTTGTGGCCTTGGGACTGGTTGGCGATGGCGCTGGGGGCGAGCGAATCGCCTTTTGCCACCAATTCAAGTTCTTTTCTCTCATTGTACGTTCTTATACATAGCTTCTTGTAAACAAAGCATTGCAAGAAATTTCTCCACCTTCTGAATGATTCCTTGGAGAAAATTAGCACCATTCGAAGAGTGATCTGATGAAAAGGCATTAGCTGTGGAGGAGTCTGGGAGTTTGCATTGATATCCTTTTTTACTTCTTCAAATGTTTTGTTTTGTTTTGTTTGTTTGACTGTTATCTTGTTTATACTTTGTGCTTGTTGTGAACTAATATCTGTCCAAGATTAAGAAAAGATCATTCTCCCTCGTTCCCCCACCCCACCCACCCACACCCACCCACCTAATCTTCCCTCTTCATTCCTTCATAACATTGCAGGAAAGCACATTAAAAATTCAAAAAGACAATTTGGTTACTCTAATGTACTGCCCACTGTAGTGATGACTTAACAGTAGATAGATGCGACTACCTTAGTTTGTTAAAGGATGATCTGGTTATGATCACATTATAAGTTGAAGGAAAATAGGCTACTAAGAATTGTATGACAAGGTAATTGTCCCCATCTGACAAGGTAATTGTCCCTAGGCTTGTATGGCATTCTTTGCAAAACTAGCGATGATCTTGCTCTCCCCATGGAGTCTATTATAGTGTGTCCTATCTTCATGGTGTCATAGTAAAGCATATTGTCCAAGATGCTTGTGTCAATGAGCAGTCTCTTCCCTAAGTAATTAGTTGTCTGATCAGGCAACATGGTGAAGTGTTCTTTGACACTGTGTCCTCTTCCAAGAAAGTGAGGTTCTTTATTCGGGTGTCACATGCAAGGCAGGTTGGTCTTTTCTATGCAAAACCTAGGCTTTCTTGATCTCAACCCACTTGTTGTCAGGCCCCTAATAATCAAATCAATCCATTTTTGCATGCACATCCAAACTACCTCTTCTTTCTTTGGCTCTTCTCTCTGTTTGAGAGACCTCACTTCTATTGTCTTAGCTTTAGGACGTCATCCACCATGTTGTATCAGCTTGCTCTTGAGCTGAAGGTTTGCTTTCAAACATTCTAGCATGGTCTCTCAGAGGCCTCTCATAAATTGAGTGCAAGAACTGAGACGGTTGTAAGGCAAACTTGAAGTCTGCTTTCAACAACTCAAAATTTGAATTATCTATTTGTCTGATCGCATCATGAATCTTCTCACAGACCTTGTCAAAATTTCATCAATGTATCACTTAGAGACGTTAAGTTATTGACACTAGCACTCTGGGCTATTAGGTAGATGATGGTGATGTATACCTCAAAACTTGAAGCTAAAGATCTGTCCCACGGGCAGGCATGCACACAAACCACTTGTGAGCAACTCCAATAGTCAAACAACTTTCTCTATAAGACCGGAGAGGCTGAGTTCAATCCCCCATTAAATTCAGTGTTGTCCACTGGGTCCTTCAGGTCAGAAACCTAGGCAACCTCAACCTCGTATGCTTGTTGTCCTTTGAGATTACATGCTCTGCTTAGTGTCTATCCGATGCACCAATCTGTTAAAGTCTGGTCAACGAGCCATCAACCTTCAACTGAACTACTGGATGAGCAGGTCATCTGTAGGGTTGATCCAGAGGATTAGGCCAAGGAAGGATGCTACCCGAGATTATCTCAAAGTGGTTTAGGGCCAAGCTAATATTGGTTTCATGGGTCATGTTGATGAGTCTTGATGGTTCCAAATTGGACTCCCAACCTCCCAAGTTGGGTTTATAGCTCTTCTGGGAAAGCTGTCTCTCTCTTGCTCTCATGGAAAGGCTTCTTTTCTGCTCCTAGGGGCTACTAAGTGCATTGAGATTTGTGTCCATGGATGTCACCATGTGTCTAGGTTATAACACCAGCTCTAAATTGCTTGTCCCAATCATGAAGTCACATTGAGGCTACAAATTGTTGGCATGGTGGGGTGATAGGTTTGTTCCCTCAAGAATGTTGAGCCACTATCAAGAGTGCATGCCGGGACATGTGTCTATGTCCAATTGGCTCTCAGTCACTGTGGTAGAGTCACCCTGCATCAGTATTGATATCTCAAGATTAGATGAACTTAAATGCATTCTTTGACAAATAACTTGACCCTAACCATTCTTGAATGTACTTTATAATTTGAACGCTCCCATCTCCTAGGGCTAAGGTTGACATTTCACCTTTTGCAATTTGATATCCAAGTGGCTTTTTTCAGTGGCATGATGTTAAAACAATTATCTTTATACACACTGTCAATCTGGTGGTCATCACCTTGTTATACTTGTGGCTTATTTTCCATTATTGCATGCGGCCATTTTGTGCAGATATCAAATATATCTAGGTAAATCCAAATCTCTAGGATGTGCTGGTGTTTACTGTTTACTGAAATTTTTTATCATTGTGGTGCTTGTAATCATATTTTCTCCACATTGTGATGTTGAACTGATATGTCTTTGTATGAACATTTAATATGAGAATCTCCTATTTCAAGAGTTTCACTCTTGCATTTGCTATATTGTTTCCTGGTACCCGATAGCTGGTAGATCCCATTGAAAACAGATACAAGGATAATGAAGCTAGAGCTCAAGCTACAAGAGAACTTTTGAAGTGCATTGTTGACTATAGAATGGTTGTATCTTCGTCATCAACCTCTGAACGAGATGCTGTAAGTTTCAAAATTTTCATGTTTTAGGCCTTATATAGCTCCACTTTCACATTGCGCCCAGAGATTAACAGTCTTTTGTTCAGGTCATGAACGAATGTATTAAAGCTGAGCAGTGGTTGCAGGAGATGTTTCAACAACAGGATTCCTTACCTAAGAACATAGATCCGGTATTATGGTCGTATGAAATTGTTAGGACTAAAAGGAATTAAGATATCTCCATAATGTCATGATATTGTTAACTTTGGGCCTAAGCCCTCATGCCAATGGAGATATTAAATTCCTTATAAACCTATGATCTTTCCATGTGTTATTCAATGTGGGATTAAGTTTGCACTCTTACAACCCCTAACAATCCCCCCCTCAAACAAAGGACCACATGCCCCCACCACAAACGGAAACCCTTTCCGTTCTTGATGTCTGATCCACCAGGACTTTTTGCCCCTCGGTCCACCTGACCTACTAGGACTTCTCCACCTAGTCGCAACTAGAACTGGTCCTCTTTGATCAAGACACGGGAGCCCACATATCCTTTATTTTAAGGATTAACGCACATGGTTAGATCTGGATGAGCAACCTGACTCTGATACCATTTGTTAGGACTAAAAAGAATTAGGATATCTCCATAATGATATGATATTGTCCACTTTGGACTTAAGCCGTCATGGTTTTGCTCTTGGGCTCTCCCAAAAGGCCTCATGCCAATGGAGATATCAAATTCCTTATAAATCTATGATCTTTCCATGTATTATTCAATGTGGGACTAAGTTTACATTCTTGCAACCCCTAATAGAAATTTTGAAGAGGAGGGAAGCCTTGGACATGTACCACTGCTCTTTTAATCTGTTTCCATTTTTGTTCTTTTAAAATTACAGATCTCACAAGTTTCCACATAGTTCGTCTGCTAATTATGCATGTTCTTGATGATATGTGGCAGGTTCTGTAGAAATGTCTTGAGGCACAGGGGTTCTAAATCAAGAACTGAAGATTCCAGAGGCTCAGACTACTCTAAGTCCTCTCACAAGGACAACTCCATGGTCGATTGATTGTCCACTGTGATTCTTTCATGTCATCCTTGCTTTCATCCTGCTGCTCCCACCATTTAAATCTATATCAACACAAGATTATAATATTCAAATCCCAGATACCAAGGTTTGAGAGATGCATTCAGTCTTCTCTACGGTAGCAGTTTTCTTCCCACACGAACAACAGTTGCTGCTTTTGGATCATTCTCTGAAATGAATGAAATCAATATCATTTTTCTTGTATATTTTTTGCTGGCTCCTGCACAAGGAATGCCCTTGTAGAATTTTTTATAACTTATGACAGTCATCTTCCCATTGCTTGCCAAGCTGTGTAAAAAAATTTATGCTCTTATCTAAATAGTTCTGATTTCTACGTAAGGTTGGCTACCAACTCAATTTCATAGGTAGGATGAACATATTCATTTAATAAATATGAATGATCTAATATACGAACTATATAGGGATAGTTTAAGTAATCATGCAAGTGTAGAATGATTATTCTAATCTATAATGCACACACAAGTTCTTTTTGAAGTGTATTAAATTTAGTTTTAGGAAAAGGATTAGTTTTATATAGTTAACTACTGTGTCAACTTTTATACATTAATCACAGTACTTGATGTAGAGATGTTTCATTTTTTTTGTTTTTTTTGTCAGAGTGATGTATAGATTTTTTTTTTTCTTTTTCAAATTAATAATGCTCACAGTATAACATAAAATTATGGCATTTTTGTAGTTAAATCTATAGTCAATATCATTTGAAATAATTGCCACATTCATCCATGATTATATATTTTACCTCAGTAGATGAGAATGTATACAATATTTTTTTTGCCTATTCAAACCAACTAGGGAAGATATAAGAAATGCGCATTCTTTTATATTCAATTAGTAATAATTAAAATATATAAAATTGAGTACATTAGTCTTTAAATACTAAAGGCCTACATTAATAATATTGATGTTTCAAAATTCTCTGAACTATAATCAAGTGACGCTCTTTGATACAACATTGTCATGCATATGAATTGCAAACAAAGCGTATAACTCACTTAAAATATTTAAGGCCTACTTAATTTACCTCTTGGATCATAATCTATATGGCTACTTGTTTACCTTTTGGAATCATGAATGGTAATGGCTATTTAATTTGACACTTCTTGGCACTCTTCAAACCAAACATCTTAAGAAATTTGATTGCATATTTCATTTTTTGGAAAATGATTTCCTCCTTAATTTGATAGATTGGGAGTCTAAAAAAATTCAATTCTTCTGCTCCTGCTAGATTCATTTAAAGTTATTTTTCATAACAATGATAATTTATTGAATAAAACCTTATTTGATAGCCAAAATATGATGTCACTTACATATGTTGGCTAATAAAAATATCATTTCTACTGTAATTTATGAACAAGATCTATTTCTCTTAATGTTCATGGAAATAAAGAATATAGAGAGTCTCTCGTACCATGTCCTGGTGTGTTTGTTTCTAACTATAT
Organism: Boesenbergia rotunda; assembly: GCA_024364735.1. Lineage (NCBI taxonomy): Eukaryota > Viridiplantae > Streptophyta > Magnoliopsida > Zingiberales > Zingiberaceae > Boesenbergia > Boesenbergia rotunda. The sequence continues at coordinate 177,827 of JAGFNQ010001387.1, forward strand.
AAAACTTTTTTAAGCTTGAACACGCAATTTAAATAATATAAGTTCTCAAATTTTGGTGATCGTTCTACAAACATGTATTTCTTAATGAAATCGTTTAGGAATGATAATTTAACATTTATGTGAAATATAAACCCTTTATGTGTAGTATGCTAAAAGCATTTGGATTAACGTTATCTAATCTCATTAATTATTTTTTTTTGCTAAAACCATTTGGATTAATTCTGAACGAGCTCATCATAATTTAATCTTTCCACTGGGTTAAACTCTCGGACTAAAATCTAGTATTATTTCCAACTTCGGTTCTTTTATCATCATGCAACATGTTTTTCATCACTCATTTTATCCAACTTGTTTTTCTTGGTTCATTTAATATCAGTGAGGATACTTTCTTGCCGGTTTGGTAGCTAGGATTTTTTATTTTTTATTTTTTGGGAGGGGGGGTGTATAGTATCAAATAATCATTTACCATATCATCTCCCAACCGATTTCGATGTGAGATTTTAATTATTTTCATTGCAAAAGATTCTCTCTATGGTTGCAATTGCAACAGGTAATAGTAATGCTGCTAACTTCATACCAAAGGATACACTCGATATTTCTTCAATTGAACAATCCTTTTAGCAAGCTGGCTAATCCTCACAACCTTAGAAAATTAATTGCTATTCTGCATATCAAAAATAAAGATATCAAGTTGGTACTCAAGATTCATTAACTCTACTGAAGAAAAATCAGATGAATACAACTGAGCAGACTAAAACAATTTTTTCATATTATAAGAAGAGAATAAATTTGATGGATTAAAATAAGTCATACACATCAACAATTCGGTGTTCGCCTCATTAAAATGGTTGTTCAACTCTTGAAGTTGCAAATCTATCACTTCATAAAATGTTTCAATGCAATAATAGTGAACATTATTTTTTTCCTTCAATATTTCGTAGTGATCTACCATTAAGACGAACAAGTCTTCCATGTATGGGGTGACTATCTCATATTTAACACAAAATAAAGAAACTTCATTCAGTAATAAATGCTAATGATCATCTCTCATGGTTTGTAGTTGATGTTTGCTTGTGTAACGCCAGAAAGGCGTCGTTACGCTAAATATACATGTACATATAAAACATCTTAATGCAGCGGAATAATTTTTTTCTTCTACACATGCTTTTAACCATGCAACTAATACATGAAACATCTATACATGCATAAACTTGTCATCCCTGAATCTAGCGTCATTGGACTTAGCATATTAACAACATGCATGACATCATGATATAACCATTTCATAGCTTATTCATAATCATCATAAATAGCATAACCAAAACATAGCATAAGTAGCATTGAAACATAAGTAGCATAATCATCCATTAGGCATAACCATTGAAACATAGCATAGAATCTAAGGAGGCATTTCCAAAACCCAAGACATGCGATATGTGTAAATAAAAGAATCCTTTGCCAAGTCACTGCCACACACACACATGCTCTTGCCCCTCCTGCTGCTTCCCTTAGTAACTTCTTGCTTGATCTGCGGTACGAGGAAAATAAGACTATAAGCACACAGGCTTAGTAAGACCCTTTCCTACTCACTAAAATCATACGTCGCTTAAACATAAACATATCAAGCATTTGACATAACATAATTCTGAACATGAAACATAAGCATAGTCTTGGCGTAAATCATAAGCATATGACATGATTCTTAACATAAACATAAACTTAACACCTACCTAGCATGGCACAATTCTTAACGTACATGAGCATGAACATACTTAGCATAGCATAATTCTTAACATACATGAGCATGAAACATACTTAGCATAGCATAATTCTTAACATACATGAGCATGAAACATACTTAGCCTAGCATAATTCTTAACATACATGAGCATGAAACATACTTATCATAGCATAATTCTTAACATATATGAGCATAAGCACAATCTTATCATAAGCATAAGCATAAAACATACTTACCCTGGCGTGATGCATAACATGAATGAATGCATGAGTCGAAATGTGTAAACATAGGGATGCTTAATTTAAAATCATACTTTTAAATACTTAAACATAAACATAACATCATTGGGGTCCCCGGCTTGTACCACATACATACATCATAAGCGCGCATCCCTAAGTAGATACGAGGTAGCGAGCCCCGACCTACTAGGGTAGGAACAGCTACGGTAGTTCCAAACACCGGGGCGTTCTTAAGGTGCCCATCCCTGTTGGACAGCTACGGTAGTCCCAGAACCATGGATAGCTTCGGTAGTCCAGAACCGGGGCGTTCTTAAGGTGCCCATCCCTTGGACCCTTACTTCGGTCCGGTACAAGCCCATTCATAAAGTAAAATAACTTTGCATGCTTCATCATTCATAGACATTCATGACATAAACAAAATCTTGTTTCATGAAACATAACTTAAGAGTAGGAACAGCTGCGGTAGTTCAAGATCCGTGGACAGCTACGGTAGTCCAGAACCGAGGCGTTCTTAAGGTGCCCATCCCTTAGCATGACATAAACATACTTAACATTTCATCATTCATACTTAACATCATGATGCCTTAAAGGCATGAACATTCATCATCATTCCTTATCTTCATTCATAAGGTATGTCATGCTTACATCATTTTGTCTTAGGGTCATGGTTATCATTTTCGTTCATCATCTTCATTCTTAAACATGACATACATACATATCATTCATAAAGCATGGAATACATACATAACATTCATAAACATGACTTACATACATATTGTTCATAAAACATAGCATGTTGGGACCCGGTGCATGTTGACAAGGATACGGGTTCGTAAATTTTTAAATTTTTACGTGCAGCGGAAGAATTAGCATAAAATAATTTCTCAAATAATTTTAACCACGTATCTAGCATGCAACCTTATGATGTGTGGACATGATCATAAATTAAAACTTTGTGGAAAAGTAAACTAATTTACTTTGTGCCTCGCGTAACTCGAAGAAAGGGACGAGATCCAACCATAGCGTCCCTTGGAAGCTCCGCCTCTATTCGCGTCCACGCCGAGTTCTCTTCGGGATGACTTCGCAAAGTCACGAGTTTTGTGCGAACGAGAACTACTAGATTCTCTAAAGGCACAACTAGAAGATCAAGAGAGAAGAAAGGAAACTAACCACCAAGTAACGGAATCAAAATTCCGGGAAAGGAAGGAAGGAGTCGCGATCCGCTTCTTCTTCTTCTTCTTCGGCACGAACTTGGTGGAGGAAACTCACGGGCACCCTAGGTGCTTGCGCCGGCCCTAGGGGAGGAGAGAGAGCCGGCCCTAGAGAGAGAAAGGGCACCGCCCCTAGAGAGAGAGAGAGAGAGTTAGAGAGAGAGAGGGAGAGAGTTAATCTCTTGATCAATCTATTAAGGAAATCAAGCCTAGCCTTGGTTCCTTTATATAGTAGCCTCTCCCTTGCCAAGTCTCCTCTTTAATGGAATTTTTCATAAGAAATTTATCCTATAAATTTTTTTTATGAATTATTCCGTTTAAACCAAGTTTTATTATAACTAATTTTATAATAAAACAAATACATCACTCCTTTTATTATGGAATAAATTTTACAAGAAATTTATAAATTTTCTTATTATGGAAAAATCAATTGATAATTGATTTTATAAAATTAAAATAAACCATTCCATGGATCATTTTAATTTCCATAAAAAAGAATAAATTTCTATAAATTTCTTTATATAAATTTCTTTATACAAATTTATTTATCCATAATTTATAAAACAAATCGCACTTGATTTATTTTATAAAATAAACCAAATAAATTAGTTCTCTCTTTTATTGTGGCCGGCCAAACCAAAGAGGGTGGGCACCCTCTTTGGCCGGCCACTTCAAGCCCAATCCCTCGCGAATTAAACTCATTTAATTCGCCTGATAAGCCTTCAAAAGACTTAGCCATTTTAAGCTTCCATTGCGCCTCTGATTAATTCAGATTCGACTTATTTCTCTTGATTGGAAAATCCAATTTTCAACTCGTTTTAAATCCGTCGGATTACTCGTAGTGCGTGTGATTAAATAGGCTTTCGATTTATGTTGGCCGTCTATAATCAACTAATTATAGAACGATCATGAGTGGCACCTAGTAGTACATCATGACCCCCAATTAATCGAAAGATCAACGGTTGACCTCAGAAATATTTCTGAAACCCTTCAGCAGCTCTAATGAAACGTGCCTCATTCCCTTCACCATCTTATACCCACTTGGTTCAGGACACGGTCTATGTGTGTCAGTCCCCACGAGGCTGACTACGTCACACCTAGCCCAAGTAGTGTATTTCTCGTCTTTTGGATTTCTAATTACTCTCATGTATTTAAGAGACTCATACTCTAAACATGACATGCTCTGGCCAGAGGCTTTGAGTAACAATCCGACGATAGGCCTAGGTATACATCTCCTCGCAAGGAGTGGTGAATCCTTTGTAGGCTGTTCAAACATCTTCGGGCACTTCGGCTTATACCCAATCATCCTGGGTCCACACCTCCTTGGAGATGCTTGCTTAAGATGTTAAAGTATAAGTCTCCATGACCAAGATGACTTGAACACCGCAAGTCAAAGGAACATCGCACTTAAGCTGCAGTAAGAACTTCACTGACATATCTATATAGATTACCATATGAAGTTTTACAGCTAGTCACTCTAATGAACTAGTTCCCTTAACTAGCATCCATGTTTATCTCCGGACATCCCAATGTCACCAGCCAGTGAGAATCAGCTGATTAGAGAATAACCCATGCTAGTCTCAACAGAATTGATAGTATCCGTTTTTATCAATTCATCGACTAGGGATATTTTCAATACTTCACAATTGCACATGTAGAGATAATCACTAGTTGTGATCTCATCACAAATTCTCTTATGTTGTGAATTGTATTGCGGTCATTCAGTGATGAGTTTAAGATCCCAATCAAATACACAAACAAGTATACTCAAATAGTGAATTTTCATTTATTAAAATAAATGTTTACAATCATAAGGCGATTGCCTTAGGACACTTCTCTCATATCACTAACAAACTCCCACTTGGCCTAATGCCAATCGCTACGGTATCCAATACCACAGGCTCTAACATGACCCTCAAACTTGCTCTGAGGCAAGGCCTTAGTTAAAGGATCCGCTAAATTCCTTTCAGTGGGAATTTTCTCAATTTGTATATCATTCCTACTTATAATCTTTCTGATCAGATGATAGCGGCGAAGCACGTGTTTGGATCGCTGATGAGACCTTGGTTCTTTTGCTTATGCAATAGCTCCATTGTTGTCGCAGTAAACCGGCACTGCTTCATCAATGGTTGGAACCACACCAAGTTCGGAGACAAACTTCTTGATCCAGACTGCTTCCTTTGCTGCTTCCGAAGCTGCTATATATTCCGCTTCCGTGGTAGAATCCGCTACGGTGTCTTATTTGGAACTCTTCCAACTTATTGTGCCTCCATTCAAAGTAAATACGTATCCAGACTGAGATTTGGAGTCATCCTTGTCTGTCTGGAAACTGGCATCTGTATACCCACGTATTACCATATCTCCTTCTCCATATATTAGGAACACATCCTTAGTTCTTCTTAAGTACTTAAGGATTGTCTTGACAGCCGCCCAATGATCCATTCCTGGATCCGACTGGTATCTGCTTGTGACGCTCAAAGCATACGATACATCGGGCCTTGTACATAACATAGCATACATGATAGATCCTATCGCGGATGCATAAGGAATCTTATTCATGCAAATCCTCTCGTCTTCTGTGCGCGGACACATAGACTTTGAAAGGTTGATCCCATGCCTGATGGGAAGGTAACCTTTCTTGGATTTCGACATGCTAAACCTTTTTAGCACTCGGTCTATATATGTAGACTGCGAAAGACTAAGCAACCGTTTTGATCTATCTCTATAGATTCTAATCCCAAGGATATAGGTTGCTTCTCCCAGGTCTTTCATGGAGAAAGTTTTGGACAACCAAATTTTAACTGTCTGTAAGACTGATATATCGTTTCCTACAAGTAATATGTCATCGACATATAATACTAGGAATACGACTGCACTCCCACTAACCTTCTTGTACAGACAAGGTTCGTCAGGATTTTGTGAGAAATCAAACTCTTTGATTGTCTCATCAAAACGGATGTTCCAGCTCCTAGATGCTTGCTTCAGTCCATATATGGATCGTCGAAGCTTGCATACTTTGGTTTTATCAACCGATGTGAAACCTTCAGGTTGTATCATGTATACATCCTCAAGCAGGTTTCCATTAAGGAAAGCTGTTTTCACATCCATTTGTCATATCTCATAATCATAATGAGCTGCTATGGCTAGGAGCATCCGAATGGATTTAAGCATAGCTACTGGCGAATAGGTTTCGTCATAATCAATTCCTTATTTCTGACGATATCCTTTTGCCACTAATCTAGCCTTAAAGGTAACAACATTACCTTCCATGTCGGTTTTCTTCTTGAAAACCCACTTGCACCCTATGGGTTTAATCCCTTCAGGTGGGTTAACCAAGTCCCATACTTGATTTTCGTACATGGAATCCATTTCCGACTTCATGGCTTCAAGCCATTTGTCCCTTTCTGAATTTTTCAGAACATCTTCATAACTGATAGGTTCGTCATCGCTTATGAGTAACACGTCATTCGATTCGCTTATGAGAAATCCGTATCTCTCTGGAATATTGCGTGTCCTATCAGATCTACGAAGAGGTGGTGTTGTTTTAGGTTCAACTGATAGCTCATCATTATGAGTTATTGGTTGTGGGTCTAGACTAGGTGTCTCTGTAATGTCTATTGGAGTTTCTTGAACTTCATCAAGTTCAATGCCACTCCCACTGTTTTCTTGTAAAAGAAATTCTTTTTCCAGAAATACAACATGCCTTGAAACAAACACCTTTTGTTCCAAGGGATGATAGAATTGGTAACCCTTCGTTTCCTTAGGGTATCCAATAAATAGACATTTATCAGACTTAGCATCCAATTTGTCTGATACAGTCCGCTTCACATAAGCAGGACAACCCCATATCTTAAGGTGAGTTAAGTGAGGTTTCTTACTATTCCATGTCTCATATGGAGTAGTAGAGACTACCTTGGTCGGGACTCTGTTTAGCAAGTAAACAGCTGTCTTAAGTGCATAGCCCCAAAAGGATTTTGGAAGAGTTGCATGATTCATCATCGACCTAACCATGTCCATTAAGGTTCGGTTGCGCCTCTCAGATACACCATTATGCTGTGGTGTATACGGCGGAGTCCATTTGGACAATATCCCATTGTCCCTAAGATAATCTTGAAACTCTTGACTTAAGTATTCACCACCTCGATCGGATCGAAGTATCTTAATACTTTTGCCAAGCTGTTTCTCTACTTCATTTCTGAACTCTTTGAATTTATCAAAAGCTTCAGATTTGTGTTTCATCAAGAACACATACCCGAATCGTGAGTGATAATTGATAAAGGTGATGAAGTAGCTATAGCCTCCTTGTGCAAGAGTTGACATTGGTCCACATACATCAGTATGTATTAGAGCAAGCAATTCTCCCACTGGATTACCTTTTCCAGAAAAGGGTAATTTGGTCATCTTGCCTTTTAAGCATGATTCGCATGTATCAAATGAACCGGGTTCAAATGATTCCAGAATTCCACATCGGTGCAATTCGGTCATGCGTTTCTTACTTACATGGCCAAGACGGCAATGCCAAGTGTAGGAGTCTATTCGATTATCTATTCGAGCACGTTTGTTGCCAACTTCGATATTGAAAACGTCATTGGATAAATCTAACGTGTAGATACCATTACACAAAGTTCCATTCCCATAAAGAATGCCATTTAAAGTTATGTAACAACAATTGTTACTAAAAGTTAAATGATAACCCTTTTCATTCAAACATGAAATAGATACAATGTTCTTTATTAACGAAGGAACAAAATAACAATTATCCAATTCTAAGACACGTCTAGTGGGGAGCTTTAGCAAATATGTTCCGATGGCAACAGCAGCAATCTTTGCTCCATTTCAAACTCGCAAATTTGCTTCTCCTTTGACGAGTCTTCTTCTATTCCTTAGCCCCTGTATGTCATTACATATATGTGAGCTACACCCAGTATCAAGTACCCAGGTATTTGAGGAAATAGAGTGACATTCAATAACGAAGATACCTGAAGAGGATGGGGCATCGGATGCCTTATTCTTCAAGGACTCAAGATAAACCTTGCAGTTTCTTCGCCAGTGACCCTCCTTGCCACAATGATGGCAAGTTCCTTTTGGTTTCTTTTCAGTCTTTTTGGCTTTTTCTTCTTCCCTTTATTCTGTTCTTTGGCCTTCCTCTTAGAACCTTTCTTCGAGGAACCAACTAACAGTACCGTCTTTTGATCCGACTTTACAGAAGGCTCCACAGTCTTCAGCAGGTTGAGCATCTCAGGAATGGTAGTCTCTAGTTTGTTCATCCGATAGTTCATCACAAATTGTGAATAACTTTTGGGCAAACAACTCAGAATTAAGTCAATACTTAGTTCATGATCCATTGCAAAACCGAGTGTGCTTAGTCGCTTAATGTACCCCAACATCTTTAACACAAACTGTGAGGCAGAAGTGCCTTCCTGCATCTTAGTGGTGAAGAGGAGTCTGGAGACTTCGAACCTTTCGGATCTCGCCTGCTCTTCAAACAACTCATGAAGATGGAAGATGATGGTATAAGCATCCATATGCTCATGCTGCTTTTGCAGCTCAGGTATCATAGAGGCTAGCATGATGCAACTCGC
>JAGFNQ010001387.1:195595-223128 GCA_024364735.1 Boesenbergia rotunda
GTCTGGGAAGCAAGCTTTATCCCAGCGCTGAGTTCGCTGGTTCGGATCAGGTTTGACCGCTTGTGAGGTGCCCCATAAGCTATCAGGCGCCCGAGAATCATGTATAAAAGGGGATTCGACCCCTCAGCTCAGGACATCAAATTCCACATCTACTTAATCATTTTGTGCGAAGCAAAAGCGCTAAGTCGAAGCTTTACGACCAAGGAGGCTCCAGGAGGAAGTGCGCTGCACTTCGGACTTCCGGATTAGCCTGATCTTCGTTTCTGTTGGTTTGCTTTTTGTTTACAAGTTATCTTTCAGTTTATCATTTTGTACTTGTAAATCATACTGTAAGACGGGTTTTCTCCGCCTCCGGAAATTTCGGAAAGGAGACCACTAGTGGACTCACGCCGAGTACATAGGCTTTGGACGTACTGACCCTGGGGGGTTGGGAACTAAGTAAATAAATCTCGCGTGTCTACTGTGTTCATCTTTTACATTTATTATTCCACTGTGCTACTAACGATTTGATTACGAAGTTAAACGAACAAAAGACGAAACGAAGCAGGAGTCGATATTCACCCCCCCTCTATCGACACCACTGATCCTACAATTGGTATCAGAGTAGGTGGCTCTGATCGGACTCACCGGTGAAGGAGCAAGAAGGCCAGAAATTAAGGAGGGAGCCAAGGGTGAATAAAGGTATATTTTAATTATGACTATTTTTAAATTTCATATAATTTGTTTTAAGTGCAGGGAGAGAGGACACTACAAAAATAAGTGTCCTACTTGTCAAATTCGTACTTCACCACCGGCGGCAACGGAGGTACCAACGCCAGGAGTCCGGAGGAACAAAAGCCATATCCAGTGTTTCAGGTACAAAAATTATGGGCATCACAAGAATCAGTGTCTAGACTGGAAAATGACCCGATCCACAATGCCAGAAAATGCGACGAAGGTAATGGAGGTACGAAAAGTTAATTTTTGCAAAGGTGTTTTTCAAATTCCTGCAAAGTTAGATAATTCTTCTGTTAAGTTAGATAATTCTTATGTTGATCTTCCTGTTAAGTTAGATTATTTACATAATAAATTAAATATGTTACCTGATAAATAAGCTGATAATAAATCTAAATCAAATATAGATAATATTAATATATTGAATATCAACTCCTTAATCTTTAATATTAATGCTACAATTTTAGAAATTAATTCTAATATTTTTAATAATTTTACTAATAATTCAACTAATGTTGAAGATAATAATCAAACTGTAATTAATAATTCTGAAGATATCTTTTATTAATATTTTTGAAAATAATGTTCAACCTTTAGTTAATAATAACTCAAATAAGTTTGAAGAAAATGATGAAACCTTAATTAATAATTCTCAAAATAATTCTCAAGATAATTCTAATATCCCCGAAGAAAATTGTGAATCCTTAATTAATTATTCCACTTATTTTGAAGATCGATAATGATATAACTTTTATTAATTCTGAATAAACTTTGAAGATGAAGAAGCTAAAGATGAAGATGAAGATGAATTTATTAAAATTGAAACTATAATTAAAAATACTTACAAGAATTGAATTAAAATAGAAATATTAAATAAAATTAAAAACTCAAAAACAAAAGAAATAATAGATGAATCATAATTTTTTGAATTAATGAAAATGATACAATTAGACCAAAAATTATTATTCAATTCTTAAAAACTTAAATCTTATTTAATAATTCAAATCTTAAATCTTAATTTTTATTCTTAAACAACTTAAATCTTAATTAATTCTTAACAACTTAAATTTTAATTAATTCTCAACGACTTAATTGTTAATTAAATTTTAACAACATAATTCGTAATTTAATTCTTAATTCTTAATTAATTCTTAAGAATTCTTACTTAATTCTTAATAACTTAATTCTTAATTAATTCTTAACAACTTAATTCATAATTTAACTTTTAATTCTTAATTAATTCTTAACAACTCAAAATCTCAATTAATCAAATCTTTTAATTCTTAAAATCTTAAACTTAAATCTCAATTAATAATCAAATCTTTTAATTCTTAAACTTAAATCTTAATTAATAATCAAATCTTTTAATCCTTAAAATATTTAAAGCTAACTTAATAAATCTTAAATAACAATTCAACTTTAATAGCAAATTGAATCCTTAATTCAAAATTTAAAATTTATACAAAATTTACAAACTAAAATTTAAGTTAATTACCTTTAGTTATGAAACTAAGTAAAATCCTATCTAACTGAAATATTCAATTTAATAATAATAAATATGACAAAGTGAGTTGACATATTCGCAGGTTCACACGTTCTGTATTAAATCGAGAATTTAATACTTTATTAGAAATCTAATTAAAATGATTTGACTTAATTAATACATGTATAACTGTCATGCTTATACATCTATTTATTTTCTTTATATATATATATATATATCTACTATGTTATTCATGCTAACTTACTTTTTGCTTAACTTAAAATGGCTAGATAGGAAAAAGATTAGTTGGTACTGCATAACATAGTATCAGGGTGGGGTGAGATGATAGTACGTTGGGAAGCTTGGTCTGGGAAGTCAGGAAGGGTAAGGAGTACCTGACTTGGTCGACCTAGCTAAGTCAAACAAGCCGAAGCTACCTCGCCACATCCTAGACTAGTTAGATCAAAGTTTTCCAAAGAGTAAATTGAAAGTATCATTTCTTTAAAAGGCTTTGTCTAAGGAACGGGTTGTTGATCCAATAAGGCTTAGGCCAAAGAAGACCCATGTGTCTCACCAAGAGCTGGAAGCCAATTATTGAAATTTACTTTTAAGTTACTAATTATTAAACTTGAATCTAACTCAAGGTTAAGCAATCTATAAAATTAAATTGAGGAAAATTATTCAAGCATCTCACAAACACCCATAAGGCAATCATGTTTGTTTGTACTGTGACACTTAGAATGGGTGAGACGATAAGGACTAATTAATTGATAAATGTTTTCAAAAATCCTTAGAATATTTTCTTAAAAATCTATTTTAAAGGGCGAGCGAATCGCCTTTTCCCACTAAAAATCTATTTTAAAAAAATAGTGATTAAACATAATTATGTTTTAATGAATTTCATGTATGATTGTGTGTACCTATAAATATATTTCAAAAATTATATTTTTTTGAAAGTTATTTGACCTACACTTAGACACAAACCTTCTAGGTCAACACTAAAGTCTCTTAAGACACTTAGGTAGAGTTCCTTGTAGTTAACAAAGGTAGTCAGAAGGTGTCAAGTTCAGGGGGAGTCTATCTTTTGTGATTTTTTTAAAAATTATTTTTCAATAATTATTCTTTTTGAAAATTTATCTCTTTCAAAATGGTTTTTGCACAAAAAAATATTATGTCTTTCAAAATGGTTTTCGAAAAATATTTTTCAAAAAATTATTATGTCTTTCAAAATATTTTTCATAAAATAATTCTTCAAATATTATCATATTCTTTCAAAAATATATATATTTTTTAAAATATGCGTTAATTGCTCTTATGATATGAATAAACTCTAAAGACACATAAGAAGCTTTCTTTATGATCTGCAAGGATTCCTAATATTGTGTTAGAATTAGGGGGAGTCCCAAATCAAAAGAACAATATGTCCTTTAATTTCTGATTACTTCAAAATACTTCTTAAAATTATTTTTTGTAATTTTTTTTGTTTGAATCAAACCCTAAGATTCAGAGAAAGATTAACTTATAATCAACAAGCTTCTTAGGACTATCTCAGATTTAAGAGGAGGTTCAAATTAAAAAAACCTTAAAAAGGCTCTCCTATGTACAGGTTTGTTGGTCTTGGTCTCTACGTAAACATTATTGATTATTGGAAAATATATCTTACAAAAGTTACTTTATTTCCTTTTTTATTTGGTCTTTCCGCACTGATCTTTCTTTTATTTTTATCTTACCAATGCCAACATACTTCCGATTCCAATAATTTTTCTTATCTCACTCACCGTGGACTTGGGTTCAGATTTTAAGACAGGAATTAAAGATGAATTTATAGGAGAATCAGCAAAATAAATTAAAACAGACAAGTTATTAATATCAAATATGTAAATATCCTAGATTGATTTTGATGTGGTTAATCGAGTTAAGTTAGATTTTATTAGTTTTTAATCCCTATGTCTAAGTGTGCAAGAGCTTAAGAGCGCAGGAAGTCAAGTGGAAGACGCAGTGGTCGAGAAGGATGACACGGGAAGGGAGCCGACGGGTTCGGTGCATCCGAGGGATGCGGAGGTTTGCGGAAGAGTACGTCGGTGGAGCGAGAAGGACGCACACGGGGTTCGAGGGATGAGAATCCGAGAGGAAGCTCGCTCGAGGAAAAGGCCGGAGGAGGATTCGGGTGAACTCGACTCTGGAAGGTCCGAAATTACCCAGGAAGAGCTGTCGAAGACTGGTCAGCACCTTGCTGACCAAAGTCATTCGGGCACCCCTATGCATAGGGGCGCCCGTGTGCTTATGGGCGCCAGAGAATGAGGGCGCCCCAAGCACTCGGGCGACCCTATTCTCGGGCACCCCAGTGCATACATGCACCCTCAAGTATATTTTTATCAAAAATTAGCCATTTGTGAACGTTGCGCACCAGATAATGCTCAAGTCACGTGTCAGGCGGCCTCAAACACTCAGGTGCCCCTATAGTGCCACGTCAGCATTTGGATATAATTTTTCGGGGCTATAAATAGGCCCCCAGAGCTCAATTTCAAAGCATCAATTGCAGTGAACGAATTCTCTTCTCTTTTCCATTATTTTTCTGAGTTTTACATAGTGTATAAGGCTTCTCCGCCCGACGGAGTTATTCAAGAGATTTGCACTTTACTTTGCCTGGGATTAACAACCTCCCTGTTTGCAAATCAAGTAAATATATTTGTCTCTTTCTTTTGTGATTTGTTTTCTATTTGTTAATGTGTTTTATTTTGAATTAACTTCCATCTTTGTTGAGAGAAACAAAAGATAGTGTTTTTATTTTTTAGGGGCAATTTCACCCCCCCTCTTGTCGACCTACGATCACCTTCAACTAGTATTAGAGCAAGGACACTCCAGAAAGACTAATCGCCATCTGAAGCAATCTATAAAATGGTCGGACTGGTCATCTACTTGCCAAAGTTCGAGAGGGAGTTCGCAAGTTAGAAGCATAAGATGCAGGTATTCTTTAAAACAAATTTTGATTTACTTTTAATTATGAAAAACGATTTTGTAGCTCCTAAGGGCGCCGACGACAAACCCAAAGATGAAAGCATGTGGACAAAGATGGAGCAGACAAATTTTGTGACGAACGGAAAAGCAGAATTCCATCTGCTGATCGTACTATCATATTCTATCATTAATAAAGGCATGTTTGGTTATTATTCTTACTTTATACTTGTGCCAAATAACTAAGTATAATAATGTCCTTGGGTAGTAGGTTCTTATTTACATCATATCGATTGGTTGAATCGATAATGAGATAATGTAGAGAACACTACACTAAACCATTCCTAGTCAAATATTAATGTTCAAGGACAATATTAATGCATGGAGACTAGCATGTAGGTCAATTGATGACTTGAGCTCACAAGTCATAGATATGTGATATCAAGTTGACACATATGTATACATTAGAGAATGTGTACGAAATTGACCCGCCATGAGAAAGTTTCATAGATTGTCATATGAGTGTTATAAACTTTCTCATGTGACTATTAGTATGAATAGTCCTTAGACCTGAAGTCACTACGGTTCCCTACATGAGGGTTATGTACTTTGGTATCGTCAAACGTCACTCGTAACAGGGTGGACTATAAAGGCGATCACTGGGTATATAATGAATTATGTGGAGGGATGTGAGTGATGTAGATGAGATCTATCCCTCCCATATGACGGAAGTGATATTTGTGGGCCCCTTGATCTAGTAGGACTGCTAAAACGCATGACCATGCTTAAATGAGTCAATATGAGATATTGAGCTCATTTGTTTGAGTGAGTCTACTTGGGGATCAAGAAACACAAAGATTGATTGAGGATGACACAGTCTATGCCTCATTGGTCAATCTAGATATCGAGGATAGAAGGACAAGGTCATACGTTGTCATAGTCACGGCGGTTAAGTCGAATCTCGACTTCCTTGTTACTTGGGTAGCAATGATGCATTGTTAGATGTCGCCCATTGCTTATGTGTCTAAAACGGTTTAGACACATTGCCAACATTACAAGAACCTATTGGGTCACACACTAAGGACACGATGCTTCAGAAATTAATTAATCTTAGTTTGACTAAGATTTGATCCGAATTGGATTGATTGAGTTAGACTCAAGTGAATCCAATTGGATTATGAGATTGAGGTCTAATTTGAGTTAGACTCATTTCGCCCATTGCTTATGTGTCTAAAACGGTTTAGACACATTGCCAACGTTACAAGAACCTATTGGGTCACACACTAAGGACACGATGCTTCAGAAATTAATTGATCTTAGTTTGACTAAGATTTGATCCGAATTGATTGATTGAGTTAGACTCAAGTGAATCCAATTGGATTATGAAATTGAGATCTAATTTGAGTTAGACTCATTTAGATTAGACTCAACCACATTTGGATGAGATATTAATTAATTAAAATGTTTAATAAATTAATAATAGAGGAGGATGAAAAGATTCTCTTCATTGAATGGAGAGAAGTTGAAGAGCCACATGAGAAGATGTGCTCTTTATTGGCTTTAATGAAGGGAAGCTAAAGGGACAAAAAACTCTTCATATTCATTGGATAAGTATAAAAGAGTTTTCTTGTCATTTTGGAGGAAGCTAAGTCTTTTCCTTCCTCTCTTCCTCCTCTTCTCCCTCTTTGGCCGAAACCCTACTTGGGGTTCTTGGTGTCTCTGCGAACTACCTCAAGTTGTTAGCACAACTAAGGTAGTTCTTCTCCGAAGTTGAGAGATTGTGTTCGTGTGGATACGCATAGAGGCACGGGCGCTTGAACGTGCAAGAGATTTGGCGTACCTTGGACGAGCGGGATAAACGAAAGAGCACGCATTAAAGGTATATCTATAAGATAAGTAGCTATAAATTGACTTTGTACGAGTTTTCTTTCGCATGGATCACTCGAGGGATCTTGTTTCCGCTGCGTTTTTTTTTTTGTTTATGTCGCCGGGAGATCCCTACACGTACTACCTGCACAAGAAGTCAACCGAGTCAGGAACTACCGATCTGCAAAAGAACTTTGGGAAAAGTTCCTTGAACTTCATGAAGGTACCTTCGAAGCCAAACTAGCAAAAAGAGACCTGCTTCAGAATCAACTCAACAACCTCCGACTGGAAGGAGAATTAGTAGCTTAACTACACACATAACTTAAATAGCTAATTATGGAACTCAACAACCTCGGAGAATCGGTAAGCAATCGAGATGCTCAAAGGTACGCATTGAACGTCTTCCCGAGGACCCTGAATAGACTTCGATAATTGACGTCCACTACATCTCTAAGGATCTTGAGTTAAGTACCTTAGAGCAACTCTTTTCAACTTTAGAACTTCATGAATCTAGATGTGCAAGAAAGGGTAAAATAGATAACATCATCCTAAGCATGAGGAAGATCCAACATGAAGAGGAATCTTCAGAAGATGAAGAAAACATGGCGTACATGGTAAGGAAGTTGTTTAAATATTTTAAAGCTAACAAATTTAATAAAGTGCTGGGTAAGAAGCAAAGAAAAATTCGCTGCTACAACTGCAACAAAGAAGAACACATGAAGGAAAGCTGCCCCAAATTGAATAACAAAGGAAAAGGGACAACGAAGGCAATAATCCATAATCTAAAGGCAACATGGGACGAGTCTTCATTGGAAGATTCAAATCTCAAGGAACACGGCGGACTTGCACTGATAGCTTCACACTAAGTAGATGAAAGCATCAATAAAGGGGGAGTCACGTCAGAAGATAATAGCGACGAAGGGGGAGCTTCCGGTTTCAGAAAGGATTGAGGTATGTCTTTTACCCCCTAATCAATTATATTTTGGTATTAAAAAATTGATAAAATCCATGTGTAAATTGAAAAATAAGAATACAGAATTAAAAAGGAAATTATCTTCTTCATGCCCGTTAGAAATATATGATAAATTGAGATTTGAAAATGAAAATTTGAAAAACAACCATTTATGTTTAAGTAGTTTTCAAAATTCAAAAATTAAATATTATAAAAAATTCAAATGGTATTTTAAATTTCACAAGGGTCAAATTGTAAAAATTTCCAAATCATATATTCTATTTATGTTTCCAATAAATCCTATTGGTAAAAATTTATATTGGGTATCAAAATCTGTCTTAAATTGTTAGATTTTTTTCAAGTAGAGATTTTTTAATTAATGTTTGATCTTGTTGATATTTTTTAAGATACTACTTACACAAAAATTAGTTTAAGATTTTTCGATGATAGAATTTGAGTTGTTCTATCTATAGAATTTTTTTTCGAAATTTTTAACAAATAAACAAATTTATTATGATTTTTCGTTCAAAAATATGTTTTTAAATTTTAAAAATACTTAAATAATTAATTTCATCGAATTTGATTTTTTTTGGGGATCTGGAGATTATCTTCTAAAGCTTGAGAAAAATTTTCAATGTATCTAACGTCTAAATCAAAATTTAAAATTATTTTTCCAAATATCAACATTGAATTCAAAATTAGGTTTCAAAAAGTTAGAAAATTATTTTCATTTTGACAATTTTTTCGGAAGATAATTATATGAAAATTTTAGCTTATATAAAAATTTGATAAATTTTTGAATAAAAATAAATTTTTTAAAATTAAACTTTATATTTTAAAAATTATTTTTTCAGCAAAATTTAAAAAATTTGATTTTCTGGAAATAAATTATTAACTTAGAAATATACTCAATGAGTTTTGAATATTTTGGACATTGGATTAATTTTTTAAAATTATTTCCCTTAACATGTTTTAAGTTTTTGATGTGATTAAATGGAGAGAAATAGAATTAAGTTAAGGGGTAGGATTAAATTTTAAAATAGTACTTACAATGTCATTTATTTATTCTTGTTTTTTATGCTTGTTTATCCTAACTTAACTCGGGTTGATGCACATCAAAAAGGGGGAGATTATAAGTATCCCAGGTTGATTTTGATATGGTCAACCGAGTCAAGTTAGGTCATATTGGTTTTTAATCCCTGTGTCTAAGTGTGCAGGAGCTTAGGAGCGCAGAAAGTTTAGCGAAGACGCAGTGGTCGAGAAGGATGACATAGGAAGGAAGCCGATGAGCTCAGTGCATCTGAGGACACGGAGGTCTACGGAAGAGTATGTCGGTGCACCGAGAAGGACGCGCGCGGCGTCCGAGGGATGAGAAGCCAGGAGGAAGCTTACTCAAGGAGAAGGCCGGAGGAGGGTTCGGTGAGCCCGACTCTAGAAGGTCTGAAATCACCCAAGAAGAGCCGCCGAAGACTGGTCAGCAAGATGCTGACCAAAGTCACTCGGGCGCACCTATGCATAGGGGCACCCGAGAATGAGGGCACCCCAAGCACTCGGAAGCCATACGCCCGGGCGCCCCAGTCCATACAAACACTCTCAAATCTATTTTTATCCAAAGTTAGCTATTTACGTGTTAGGATGTATACTAAAAGCTTTGCTTTTGGATAAAATACATCTACATTTTGAAAGAGAATCGCAAAATCACACGGTGTATATTTATATGAGTATATGCACAAAATGTCTCATACTTTGCATTGTAGATAACATGGTGCGTGGTGTTGCACAGAAGATCATGTTATCAAGTTCTTTGCAGAAGTATAAGAAAGAGGCTCACAACCGAGATGGAGTTGGACAAACCATCGGGATGATTATAGTGTAATTAGGTGTAGTTTGTCTTAACCATAGAATTACACTAGTGCATTTTATGTGCATTGAGTAGGACCAAAAGAGAGGTCATCCAATTTTGTACTGACTTTATAAATTGGATTAGACCTTGGATATATATTATGGAGTACGATCTCTTAATCCCGAAATAATAACGGGCACGTATAATTAATTATTATTTCTTTGACTTACCAATGGGCGAGATTTATTCTGTTAAATCGATAGGCCCGGTAAATTAGGAAATAATATTAATTATATGGTGTGTTATTGATTATTGATGAAATCCGTGTCCTGGTGAGTCGGGATGATGATGCCCCCTTGATGAGCTCAAAAGGATCGTCATGTCAAATCTTGTAAGTGGACTATGGTTCGACATGATGAAAAGGTTGAGTGGTACTAATCAAGGATCAAGAGGATAATTAATTTAATTGTCAGTAATTTAAATTAATTATCGGGCATTCGATATCTTAAACACGGGGAGATGGATGACTCATAATAGGTGGAGCCCATATGAAAATATGGGGATTGGTGAGGAAGTTCAATGGGATCCTTTAGTGAAATGGATATCCATTAATGGATCGGGTTTGGATCCATTAGCGGGCCAAGAACCAACTCCTCCTCATGGTCCCTGCCTTAGCCCTATAAATACCCCATAGGAGTTATAATACAGGGCTTAACGAATTAATTGAGAATTAATTCAATTAATCACAAAACCCAAAAACCCCTTTCTCTCTTATTCCCTCTCCTAGGGCATCCTTGTGTCGGCGAGAAGAAGGTGGAAGAAGAGGAGTTTTCTCCTCATCCTTCATTCATCTCTTGGGCGTGAAGCTTCGGCAGGGGAGGGAGGAGCACTCTGGTGGTTGGCTTGGAGCAGAGGAGCTGGAGGAGGGTAGCCGGCGGTGGTTTTATAGACTTGCGGCGCCGGCGGTGAGGAGGAGGAAAAGCTTGGTTCTCCTCCTTTCTCCTTCTCTGATCTCTTCTCCTTCCTTCATCACCGTCTCTTCCTCTATGTGCGCAAGCAAGGAGCGGGAAGGAGAGGAATTCGGCGGCCGGAAAACAGGGGTTTTCTTCCTTGGTGACGCCGGCGGTGAGGAAGGATAGAGTTTGGGTTTCCGGTGGGTTTTAGGGAGAAGAAGGAGTTCTCTTAGCTTCTTCTTCCTCTTCTTCATCTTCCTAGCTTTCCTCTCGGTGCTGCCATGTGGCCGGCCGAACCTTGGAGCTTGAGGTGGCCGGCTGCGTGAGGAGGAGAGGAGAGAAGGTGGTTGGCCGAAAACCCTATCTAGGGTTTTTGCTGGTAAGTTGGAAGAGGTTTGAAGAAGGTGATCTTGGAAAGCCTTTGGGACTTCGCGTCTTGGTAGCTCGTCGCCCATACGCCGTCCAGGAGGGGAGGGTCATAAGGTAGAAGACTGCGAGGTAAACGGCGAGGTATACCTCTCCCTAGCTCCGTCTTTCTTTTGCTATGTTATTGCTTTAATTTTGTCTATCTTTGCATGTGTTTAATTAATTGCCATGGATTAATTATTTGTTAATTAATATGTCAATTAATTTATGTCATGAACCCCAATAATAAACACAAAGACCGGCGATCCATTCGTCGTCTTTTCCGTGATTGATTAATCCGAAAAGTTACAAGGCCTTAACTTTGGTTTTGGCTAAGTTGTGACTTGGATTAATTGACACGACGACGAGATGGTCGTTTGGGAGATGAGTCTCTATTCGGATTAAATTTTAATCCGTAGACATATAGAGGTCTCTCATGTTCGACCCCGTGGTTGCTTAGGAAACCGCCAAGCCATACAAGGGTTTACTCCCATCATTACGAACGTTACGCACCGGATAACACTCATGCTACGTGTTAGGCATCCTCAAGCACTCGGGCACCCCTATAGTGCCACATCAGCATTCAGATAGAATTTTTCGGGACTATAAATGCCCCCTAGAGCTCAGTTCCAAAGCATCATCACAGTGAACGAATTCTCTTTTATTTTCCATTGTTTTCCTGAGCTTTACATCGTGTAAGAGGCTTCTCCGTCTGAAAGAGTTATTCAAGAGATTTGCGCTTTACTTTGCCTTGGATTAGCAACCCCTAGTTGCAAATCAAGTAAATCTATTTGCCTTTTTCTTTTGTGATTTGTTTTCTGTTTGTTAATGTATTTTATTTTAAATTAACTTCCATCTTTATTGAGAGAAACAAAAGATAATATTTTTTATTTTTCAAGAACAATTTATCCTTCTTTTGTCGATCTACGATCATCTTCAAAATAGTAGAATCAATTTAAACTAGATTCTCATGTACCATTCCACCATGACACTACAGTTTAAAAAGTTAAATATGTTAAGAATTGACGTCATGAAGGGTTGAGGAGATAAAAGAATCTACGGCAATTTACCAAAGGGCGTACGTAACAATTGGAAATTACCAAAGGGTGTATCATGGTTTGTATTTTACCAAAGAGCGCAGGCCTTTAAGTGAACTTCCTATTATACCCTTGCCGCCACAAAATACCTTTTCCATTAACATTTTAGAGACATCCGAACCACTTTTGCAGTAAAATAATAATTTGTGGTTCGGATGGCCAGGTAGTGGAAATTTTCTCAGCCTATATATATATTACTACCTTGCACAAGTCGAATCATCACGAGGGTACGTATATATTTCGACCTTGCACAACTCAATTCATCAAGGCAACTGAGGAAGATAGGTGTTGAAGGAGAAAAATCAAGCAACAGATTGGTAACAAATACAAATAGTAATGTACGTATGATTGTCATCTTTGATATGGTATCAGACCTAGTTTTATACTTATCAACTCTTGCTATAATTTTTATGTTTGGAGGAGTCTAAGGGTGATATGCATTACATAATAAGGGCTCTCTGAAATTTATTAAACTTAAGATAAATAAATGCTTGAATTCGACCTAGGGGTGATATATTACCATATCAGGCCCTAGAAGGGCCAGAAATTAAAGGAGTTCAGTCCCTGGGAGTGCATGATATCATTAGATTTCAGGCCCTAGGAGGGACTGAAATATGTTGTTTTCAGGCACTGGGAGAGCCTGAAATAAAAGGAATTTAGGTTCTCCCAGGGCCTGAAATGAAAAGATTTCAGGCCCTTACAGGGGCTGAAATCATTGGAATTGAGGGCCTGGGAGGGCCTGAATCAATATAATTCAGGCCCTCTAAGGGCCTGAAATATACTGATTTCAGGCCCAGTGAGGGCCTGAAATCAAAAGATTTCAGTTTGCAAAATGTAATTGTAATTTATTTTTCAGGGATGATAATGTTGTTGACGAAATTCTATCCGAGATATGGAATACTCTTGATGATAATGTTATCACGGGGAATAGATCAGAAATTACAAGGAATTTGACAATTGATCTAAATGAAGAAGCAACTAATATAAAAGGTGAGAGTTTGAATTCTTCTACAAGAGTTGTTGAATTCTTTGAGCCAACCTGGAGTGGGGAGGAAGGAATTGAAATCCGGAATGCAGATGAATTAGAACTCATTACAAGTGTACTAGAATTCCAAGCCGATGATATGCAGATTGAGGAATATGAATTCCCCCCATATGAGTACAGTGACTTAGAGGAGGAGTTTCCATTAGCTGAAGATCCTTATATTTTAAATTCTCGATTGCTTGCTGGGCCAATTGGAGAGGTAGAGGCAAGAGATGTGCATGAATTTTTTGTGGGGCAGAGATTTCCATCTAGAGAAGAATTCAAGAATGCACTTGTCAAACATGCCATGGTTAAGCATATGAGATATAACCCAGTTGACACCCGAAAAAATAGAGTTAAAGCAGTGTGCTTCAACCAACCATGTACATGGAGAGTAGTAGCAAGGGGGGAAGTAGAGTTCACTGTTACAAAATATATAAAGGAACACCAGTGTGGAACTGTTAGGGAAAGTGCTGATCATCATGCATGCTCTTCATCATTTGTTGCTTCTTTTGTTGAAGAGCAATTTCTTCATAATGAACAATACAAACCAAGTATGATTATATCAGATATTAAAGCTAGATTTGGAGTGACCATATCATACAGAAAAGCATACATAGTTAGGGAGAAAGCATTGAAAAAGATTGTTGGAGATTATGATGAGGCTTACAGAGATCTTCCACAATATCTACGTGAGTTAAGAGCTAGAGATCCTGAAACGTATATGACACTATGCAGGAATGGTGACAATCAGTTCCAGCGGTGTTTTTGGGCTTTTGGTGCTTGCCGAAGGGTGTTTAGGTCTTATTTGCGTAGACTTATCGGAATTGATGCCACACACCTAAGAGGAAAGTATCCGGGAGTAATGTTGATTGCAACGACGATTGATGGTAATGACAATGTTCTTCCAGTTGCCTTCGCAATAGCTGAAGTTGAATGTGGGTCTGCATGGGAGTGGTTTTTGGAGCATACAAAGAGGTTCTTTGGTGTCGATGATCACTCAATCACCATAGTATCAGATAGACATCGGGGCATTATATCAGCAGTTAGAAAAGTCTACCCAAACGCGCATCATGCCTTTTGTTGCCACCACATGTGTTGTAATATGGTTACTGATACTGGAAGTAGAGCTGCTGTAGGTTTGTTTTGGGCAGCAGCACGAGCCAACACAACACTCTAATATGATATGATAATGCAGACAATGCTTGAAAAACATCCAGTTGCCCATAAGTGGCTTCACAACATTGACCCTAAAAGGTAGGCAAATGCACACTTTATAGGGAGAAGGTACAGAATGTTTACCACGAATTGTGTGGAGAGCTTAAATGCTTTGTTCAAGTCTACACGTGAGCTTCCCATAAACAGGTTAATTGATAATACAAGAAGAAAAGTAGCTCAATGGTTCTATAACCGTAGAGAGGAAGTCTCCAAATGGCATGTTGCTTTAACACCTTATGCTACAAAAGAAATGGATTCAAGGAGAGAGAAAGCAAAAGCTTATAAGGCTCACCCTTACTCTCAATCAGAAATGGAAGTAGAAACATGGGGCACTTCATACATTGTTGAGTTGGAAAAAAAGTTTTGTCATTGTGGGGAGTTTCAAATTTCAGGACTTCCTTACTCACATGCTATTGCCGTGTATCATTCACAGGAACATGGATACACTCCCATATTGTGAGCATTATTTTTATTCTGAAACTTGGAAGTGGGTTTACATGGATCGTATTTTCCCTTGTAGAAGCAAGCAGTTTTGGCCTACTGGAGTAAACGACATTACAGTTCTATGTCTCCGTAGCCTTGTGCAGCCTGGTAGATGAAAGAAGGCACGGATAGAGTCCAGACACAATGGCAAGGTCAAGGTAAAATGCAGCCGGTGCAAACAACTTGGTCATAATAAAAGGACATGTAGAATGCCGCCAGCCCCAAGGTCTTGAGTTAATTGGTATATGTAGTGACCCAATATTCTGATTGAAGTGTATATTTTGTATGGAGGATAACTGAATGTATATATTTTGTATATTGTACAGCTATAGTATTGTCAAAAAACTAGTTGTTTTTAATGTTGTGACTTGAAGAAGTATTTCAATATTATGATACATTTCTTCTTGTGTAAATTTATGTAAGCAGAATTGAGCAGTAGTGAAGTTTTCGGATTTTGAAATCCACAATAATGTTATTTCAGGTCTTGAAGTCCTGAAGTCCTATGGTTTGTGAATATCTATCATTTGAGACCCTCTGTTTGTTTGCTTTGTTGAATCATTGTTTTGTGCCAACTGATACTGTATTAACACGTAATTGATAATCATTAGGACTATGTTTGGAGACCAAAAATACCATCTCCTAGCTATCTAAACTCTAACTACTGGTAATGAGTTTTGAGAAATCAAAATATCATAGGTCCATGAAACAAACCTCCTGTTGTGCCAAATTCTGAAAATATGAGGTAATGTGTGGATGGAATTAAATTATGGTATGCAATGTCTATGTAGGTACTCTCCTTTTTGTTTAGTATTAAAAATAATTTCACAACATGTATATTTATATAAAATATTTAATCATTCTATTATTGAATTATTTGAAATCATAAATGAGATTATTGTGTCAGGCCCTGCGTGAGCCTGAATATTATTGTTTCAGGCCCAGCTTGGGCCTGAAATGGAAATATTGCAGGCCCAGCGTGGGCCTGAAATGAGATTATTTCAGGCCGACGCTGGGCCTGAAATAATCTCATTTCAGGCTCACTCTGGGCCTGATTGCGATTATTTCAGGCCCACTCTGGGCCTGAAATAATTTCATTTCAGGCCCAGCTTAGGCCTGAAATGAAATTATTCAAGCCCAGAGTGTGCCTGAAATAATATCATTTCAGGTCCACGCTGGGCCTAAATAATCTCATTTCAGGCCCAACGTGGGCTGTGATTTAAAATTAGGGTAGAGGAAAAGTAAGGTTCAATATTACTTATAGTATCGACAAGAGGACAGATTATAGATTAGAGATTACACAATAACAAGGATCGAAAGCAATGCTCCATTGGAGTATCAAAATGGTTTACATACATTATAACTACAAACATATATTGTTTGTCAATAAACATACATTATACAACTTAATCATTTTGTTTCAGGCCCTGAGTGGGTTTCATAAAATGCTTTTGTTTCAGGCCCACTATGGTCCTGAATTCAAATGATTCTAGTAAAAGCAAGGTTCAATATTACTGATGGGTTCGACAACAATTACAGATCATATATGAGACAAAAACAATGATCCGAAGCAAAGTTTCATTGATTTGAAAAGGAGTACATGGATTGTATAATTACAAATATACAATGTTTGTGATCACAATTACATATGCATAGTATCAACAAAAACTCTATTTACAGATTTAGCTTCTAGCACTTGTCTCTCATTATTTTATAGCCCACCTAAAATCGATAATTTTTCATTTGCTTTTGGCTAAATTCTGTAGATCTTTGAAAAACTAGACTTTCTGCATACCGCATCATGAAAAATGCACAATCCAACCTGAAAAACCAATATTCACATTGTTGTCATCTTATAAATCCAACCATGAAATCAATTGTTATTTTTAACAAAAATAAACATCCTCTCACGATCTGCTTTGGGTGGGTCATTCTATAACAATTTTATTAAACTCTGTCCCAGCTATGGAAGGCAATCCTTTATTCCATGTCTTGTAATAAGACCGGTTCAAAATTTTGAAAAACGCCACCTACACAGATATGACATTAGTAACAATTATATTGGTATGAAACTTTTTGTTGAGGTATATCTATCAAATAGAAAACTTACAGTTTTTTCAAATTGGGCAGTGTACCCTTCTGTGGCGCCGAGAGAATTATAATGATGGATACTACCTTCCACGAGGTCAATAATCATTAGATGCCAATGATCATCTGCATTATTTAGAGGACAGATGATATATCTAATTGGCTTATCCGTATCAGTAGCAATAGTTTGTTCAAAAGCCTGAGCGTGAATCGCCTCAAAAAGTTCCTATAGTTATTAAAAAGGAAGTGTCAGTGGAATAAATCATAGAAAAAACAACAAAACAAGTAGCTAATTGACTTACATTAAACCCCACCCCACAGAATATGGAGGGCTGGTATGGTGAGTTACACGCTTTTGCTTCATTTCCAAGAATAGTCCAGTATGTATTGATGCAATCCCCGGTTGTGTTGTCATTCCAATCAAATATTATCAAAAAAGATAGCATATCTAATGTAAAGGTCCCATTGGACCATACTGGATTCAACTCATACCTACATGCAAATAAGATAAGCAACTTAATAACAATGTGAATGACTAAATTTTATTAATGAATGTCAATAATCATCAATGTTTTACAATATTTTTCCAAATGCAATAGCAACTAACTCACTTTAATTTACTAAGCTTTAATAATGTTTCAGCAATCTCTGCATCTTTAGTCTTCTTAAAAAATGCCTTAGAATTCTTCAAGATTTTGCTTTTCACCTTTTGAAATTCTTTAGCTTTAGCTGCGTGATGTTCAGATATGTTAGTTTGGGTGGAGGTCGCAGATTTTGTTGTTTGCGTTGTAGTATTTGACATTGATGGGGCAGGAGGCTCGTCATCTTCATCTTCATCTTCTTCCTCATCCTCCTCCTGAACAACTTGTTTGTGTTGGTGCAGACAGCACCCAAGTCGAACCTGTGTTTTGATAATGGCAAAAGGGTTCAAAAGTTAAGATGTTATGTTTATCTAACATGCTACTTGAGTGTGCAGATTAAAGTCCTAGCGAAGGACTGCTAGGCACCTAGCGAAGGACTGCTAGGCATCAGAACCCTAAGACCCAGCGAAGGGCTGCTGAGCACCTAGCGAAGGGCTGCTAGGAATCAAAGACCTAGCGAAGGACTGCTAGGCACCAGGCGAAGGACTGCTTGGTACCGAAGACCTAGCGAAGGACTGCTAGGCACCGGGCGAAGGACGACTTGGTACCTAAGCCCTAGAGAAGGACTGCTAGGCAAAAGTCCAACCGGAGGAGCCGGTTGGCAACAGGTAAATTCTCCTGAGAGGAGTAGGTGAGGACGCGTTCCCCGTCGAGGGAACAGTAGGCGTCGGTTCGACCTAGGGTTCCATTTTGGAGACCCAAAGTCAGAACCAAGACAGCTAAGGCTGTATAAACCTAATACCTTATTGCTTCATATTGTTTTGGACTAACCCTGGATGCAGGACCGAAGGAACGTGTGTCTGCAGCTCAGAATGCTCAAAGGAGAGAGGCAAGTAGCTAAGCAGGGCGCCCCCAGAGTCCTGGGCGCCCCCAAGGCCAATACAAAACAAGTGAAGTAAAGAAGTGCTTCGGTAGCTCACTGGGCGGGGCGCCCCCATGCTCCCGGGCGCCCCCAGCGTCCCGGGCACCCCCAGTGCCCAGGGCGCCCCGCGCTTAAGCCAACGAAGCGGATAAAATTTCATCCAGCCGAGAAGCTCGCTGAAAGGGTCAACTAGGGCGCCCCCTGCTTCCCGGGCGCCCCCGTCAAGGTTCGATCCCTATTTTGGAGGGATAAAAAGCTGACTGAAACTATTGCGGATCAAAGGCCACGTGGAGGGCGCCCCCAACGTCCCGGGCGCCCCAGACCTACTATATAAAGCCCTCGACCCCCAAGGCTTCTCATTCACTGCTTCCAATGCCAATACGCTCTTCTACTCAAGCGCTCTGCTCCAGAAACCTCCCAACTTGAGATACAAGCGCCGACGACATCCCTCTGCTCCGAGAAACATTCTATACCGGAAGTCGGTAACAAAAAGCTGTCATTTCATTTGTTTTATACTACAACTGTAATCTTTCTGTAAAACTCTTTGCGCACATATATAATTGCCCCCAGTAAACGGTCAACGATCGTGGGCCTTGGAGTAGGAGCCGACTGCGACTCCGAACCAAGTAAAACTACTTGCGTTTTTTGTTGTGATTTGATTTTCCGCTGCGTATGCTCTTATCTTTAATCCGAAAACGATTTACGATATTCACCCCCCCTCTATCGTTTCTCTCGATCCAACAAGTGGTCTCAGAGCGGGGAAGCTCAAAATTAGTGCAACCATCAATTTGAGAATTTTTCGAATTTTTACGAAATCTTTTTAATTTTTTTTCGAATTTTCATCGTTAATCGAGGTTGGTGCAACACCCCTCGATAAGTATTTTTTTCCTGCACTACTAATCCAAGACCAAGTCTTGGGATATTTTTTTCTTCTTTTTACTCTTTGTTTCAGTTAAATGGCCATGCAAGAAGGATTCAGCACAGCCAGACCTCCACTTTTCAGTGGAGAAGACTTTTCCTACTGGAAAAGTCGAATGGAGGTCCACCTGAAAACTCAGGTGGACATGTGGATAATCATCCAGTCTGGACTGGAGATTCCAAAGAATGCTGAAGGAGTACCACAGTCGTACACTGAGTGGGATACCGCTCTGAAAAGAAGAATTGAAGCTGATGCGAAAGCGACACAGACCCTTCAATGCGGCCTGACCAAGGAAGAGTTGAATCGGGTAGGACCATTCAACAGTGCCAAGGAGCTGTGGGGCAAGCTGATCGAGCTGCACGAAGGAACTTCCGACACTCGAATCAACAAGAGAGATCTCCTCCTGAACAAGCTGTACACGATCAAGATGAATGACAACGAAACAGCAGCCCAGCTCCATGCCAGAATTCAGGAGTTAATGAATGGATTACACACAATTGGTCACAAGGTAGAAAACCGTGACTTGATAAGGTACGCTCTCAACACTTTCCCGAGAAACACCTTGTGGGCATCTATGCTAGATGCATACAAGGTTTCAAGGGACCTTTCAAAAATAAAGTTAGATGAACTATTTTCTGAATTAGAATTGCATGAGCAGACTAACTGCAATCTGGCCGAGAAAGGCATCGCTTTTTGTTGGTGCAAGTTGCATCAATGATGTTCTTCTTTAAGTGTTTTAATGTTTAACAATACACTTAAGTCAGTGATACAATGAACAGACAAAGGGGAGCAAAGGAGAAGTAACCTAAGTTGAAGAAAAGTCCTAGTTAACCTAGGCATCGAAACCCTAAGACCTAGAGAAGGGTTGCTGGGCACCTAGCGAAGGGCTGCTAGGCATCGAAACCCTAAGACCTAGCGAAGGGCTGCTGGGCACCTAGCGAAGGGCTGCTAGGCATCGAAACCCTAAGACCTGGCGAAGGGCTGCTGGGCACCTAGCGAAGGGCTGCTAGGAGTCTAAGACCTAGCGAAGGACTGCTTGGTAATAAAGACCTAGCGAAGGGCTGCTAGGCACCTGGCGAAGGACTGCTAGGGTTTGAAGACCTGGCGAAGGGATGCTAGGCACTTGGCGAAGGGCTGCTGGGTAAAAGTCCAACCGAAGGATTGGGTGGCAACCATCTCCTGAGAGGAGTAGGTGAAAGGCGCGTTCTCGGGGGGGGGGGGTGAGAACTTACGTCAGTTCGACCTAGGGTTTCATGTAAATCCGAAGTCCGAACCAAGTCCTTAAGCCTAATATTGTATGTATATGCGCTTTGTGTTTGTGTATCTTGCAGGTACCAAGAACCGGAGACAAAGCAGGCAAGTAGCTGGAAAATGGCTGATGGGGGCGCCCCCACTGTTGGGGGCGCCCAGAACAGGGCATAAAACCCAATATTGGGTTAAAGGCTTGATGAGGGCGCCCGGGATGATGGGGGCGCCCCCAGCCAAAGAGAAAATGCAGTTTAGGTGATGAAAGCAGAATAGGCTCCAAGCGGGGCGCCCGGAGCGTCCGGGGCGCCTGGGTTTAAACCTGTATTTGCTGTTTCGAGTCTGAAACACAGATAAGCCTTCATGAGGGCGCCCGAGAGGTCCGGAGCACCCTGGTCAAAGGTTTTATCAGCTGCGGCGAGGTCGACGCGGGGATAAGGTTTGACCGAGTTTATCGGGGCGCCCCCGACGTCCAGGGCGCCCCCAGGAGTGCTATAAAAGGGGCTTCGCCCCTCTGCTTCAGACACAACTGCTACAAGCCATTCTGATCATTCTGACCGACGACAATGCGCTAAAGATGAGGCTCTACGACCGGGAGGCTCCAGGAGGAAGTGCGCGGCACTTCGGAGGTCCAGATCGGCCGAGCTTCAATTTTGTTTTGTTCGGTTTGCATTTAATTTTCCGTACTTAATTTTCTATACTTGTGCTTGTACTTCTACATTGTAAGACGGGTTTTCTCCGCCTCCGGAAATTTCGGAATGGAGACCAATAGTGGACTCACGCCGAGTACATAGGCCTTGGACGTACTGACCCTGGGGGTTGGGAACCAAGTAAATAAATCCCGCTGTGTCCCTGTGTATTGCTTTTATTTTGTTTATTTACTTTTCCGCTGTGCTACTAACGTTCTAAGTTCAGAACGATCCGAGTTTTTCTATGAAGTTTCCGCGAGAGTTTTTCACGGTCGATATTCACCCCCCCTCTATCGACGGCACCGGTCCTACACTTCTTGCAGGTAAAGCTAGAAAGACAACCAAGAAAAAGCCTCAACCTGCACCCGAGTTTGATTCAGACTCAGACTCAGAAGACAGCGAGGGAAATCTGTTGGTGCAGGAAGCACCATATCGAACCTTGTTTTGATATTGGCAAAGGATTCAAAGTTAAGTGTTATTTGTGATCTAACGATGTTACTAAGTGTGCAGGAAAAGTCCTAGCGAAGGGCTGCTAGGCACCTGGCGAAGGACTGCCAAGAAACAAAGTCCTAACGAAGGACTGCTAGGCACCTAGCGAAGGACTGCTAGGCAGCGAAACCCTAAGCCCTAGCGAAGGACTGCTAGGCACCTGGCGAAGGACTGCCAGGATACAAAGCCCTAGCGAAGGACTGCTAGGCACCTGGCGAAGAACTGCCAGGATCCAAAGCCCTAGCGAAGGACTGCCAGGATCCGAAGACCTGGCGAAGGACGGCTAGGCACCGGGCGAAGGATAGCTTGGTATTCAAGACCTGGCAAAGGACCGCTAGGCAAAAGTCCAACCGGAGGAGCCGGTTGGCATCAGGTACATTCTCCCGAGAGGAGTAGGTGAGGACGCGTTCCCCGTCGAGGGAACAGTAGGCGTCGGTTCGACCTAGGGCTCCATTTTGGAGGCCCAAAGTCAGAACCAAGACAGCTAAGGCTGTATAAAATTAATATATTATTGCTCTGTGTTGTTTTGGACTAACCTTGGATGCAGGACCGAAGGAACGAGTGTCTGCAGCTCAGAGAGCCTCAAAGGAGTGAGGCAACAGCTGACCAGGGCGTCCGGGGGCGCCCGGAGTGTTCTGGGCGCCCCCAAGGTGAACACAAAACAGATGGAGCAAGTGTTCGCTTCAGCAGCTTGTGGGCGGGGCGCCCCCATGCTCCCGGGCGCCCCCATGCTCCCGGGCGCCCCCAGCGTCCCGGGCGCCCCTAGCTCAAGCTAACGAAGCAAGTCAGTGAGAAGCCAACAGGATAAGAGCCTGACCTGGTCAATCCGGGCGCCCCCAGCGTCCCGGGCGCCCCAGTCAAGATCTGATCCCGAGTTTGAAGGGATCAGAGCTGACCGAGAAGAACTCGGATCAGCTGACACGTGGGGGGCGCCCCCGACGTTCCGGGCGCCCCCAGGGGCTATAAATAGGCCCTCGACCCCAAGGCTTCGGACAACAATTCTTCAAACTCTCCTACGCTCTTCTGCTTCTGCGCTCTGCTCCGGAAACCTCCCAACTCGAGATACAAGCGCCGACGACGTCCCTCCGCCCCGAAAATTCAATCTACACCGGACGTCGGTAACGAAGAGCTGTTTTTAAAGTTTACTATACTACTTTTGTAATATCTCTCTGTAAACTGTTTTGCGTATATAGAATTGCCCGTAGTAAACGGTCAACGACCGTGGGCCTTGGAGTAGGAGCCGACCGCGACTCCGAACCAAGTAAAAAACTTGGTGTTTGCGTGTGTTTGACTTAAATTTCCACTGCGTAATTGCTCTAACTTTAATCCGAACGTTTTACGATATTCACCCCCCTCTATCATTTCTCTCGATCCAACAAAATCGACCGAAGCTGGTTCGGCTAGCCCGAGACTACTACAAAGAACTAAAGAACCAGACCAACAGAAGAAAAATCAGCCGAAGAAAGGAAGAACCACCTGAACCCTCAAATGACAAGAACAAACCAAACGTGACCTGTTACGAGTGCAAGAAGAAGGGTCACTACAAGACGGAGTGTCCGAACCTAAAGGAGACCAAGAAGACTAGAAGGAAGAAGGCACTTCAGGCAACGTGGGACGAGTCCTCCTCCTCCGAAGAAGAAGAGGTCCCACAGTCGAACCTGCTAGCCCTAACCGCCTCAGAAGAAATAGAAACCGAGTCAGAGTCAGAGTCGGACGACGACAAACTTACATTCTCAGAGGACGGTGAAATAACTGTAAGTGGTTTTTCAAGAAATCAGTTAAATGAATTAATTTCCTATCTTTCTCGAGATTTGACGAAAGCTAAACTCCGAGTCGAATCTCTCCGACAGGAAGTAAAACTCCTGAAAGAGAAAGCTGACTCTAGATCCTTAACTAAGAATGTTCAAGAAGGAACCTCTACTCAAGTTGAAAAACTTGAGAAAGAGAACTCCTCCTTGAAAACTCAAGTTAAGGACCTTAGATCAGCTTTAGAACGGTTCACTTCTGGTTCCAAGGGTCTTGACATGATTCTTGGAAAACAGAAGTCGGTTCTAAATCGATCCGGACTAGGCTATAGAACCAAATCTAGACAAAGATTCTACTATGCTGTACTGAACCAGTCCAGACCTAAAGTTCAGGCATGGGTACCCAAATTGTGCCTGAACAAACAAACTGGATCAAATCAGTATTAGATCCCCAAGGACAAGATTCACATCTTGCCAAACCATTATCATGGCTTTAGTCTAGGGGGAGCCAAATTAAGAACTATATTTATAATTAGATAAATTTCAACTCTTGTTTTCAAAATGCATGATTGCTTGTTTATTTAATTTCTGCAATTTACTATGTTTAGACTTAAGAATGGTTAGTTTAAGGACTGAACCAACTTAACTAAAATTTGAATAACATAGTATTGGGTGACGGTGAGATGATAGTACGTTAGGGAAGTCAATTCTAATAAGGTCAAGTATTCTCTACTTGGTCTCTTTAGACTGGTGAAACTAGCCGAAGCTACCGATCCAAGACCCAAACTAGTTAGACTAGAATTTTTCAAGAAATAGTTTTGAAAATGAAATTTCATTAAAAGGCTTTGTCAAGGAAAGGGTTGATGATCCAATAAGGCTACGGCCAAAGAAGGCATAGTACCTCGCCAAGACCTGGAAGCCAATTTTTGAAATTCAAATTTAAATTATTCTTTGTCAAATTCGAATCTAACACAAATTTTCAGTTAATTATAGATTCAAACTTTATTTTTAAAATAAACTCAAAATCAATTGCTTTCAAAATTAATTAGACTTTTTCAAAATAAATCATGATTTGTTTTAAAAATAATACCATCAAAACCTGTCTCACAAAACCTGTAAGGCTAACGTGATTGATAACCCTA
Organism: Boesenbergia rotunda; assembly: GCA_024364735.1. Classification (NCBI taxonomy): domain Eukaryota; kingdom Viridiplantae; phylum Streptophyta; class Magnoliopsida; order Zingiberales; family Zingiberaceae; genus Boesenbergia; species Boesenbergia rotunda. The sequence continues at coordinate 220,406 of JAGFNQ010001387.1, forward strand.
GATTGGGTGAGACAGACTAGGCTGTGAAAATCAATTTAGGCTAATCCTGATTCTAATTGGATCCAAATCAACAAAACTCTTTATGTATAGGAACATAAAGATTTGGACCAATGGATGTTGGATAGCGGATGCTCCAGACACATGACTGGGGACAAATTGAAATTCACCAAACTCAAGTTCAAAAACCTAGGCTCAGTAGCATTTGGCAACAATGCTACACTCAAGATGATTGGGTCAGGTAATATTGAACTTAAATCTGACTTTGTTATTAAGAAAGTTCTTTTGATTGAAAATTTTAAATTTAACTTGCTTAGCATAAGTCAATTATGTGATACTGGTTATATAGTTACCTTTACCAATTCTAACTGCCTGATTAGAAATTTGCAAGACTCAGAAATCATGCTTAAGGGCACTAGGAAAAATAATGTTTACACTATAAACCTACCCCTAGTACCTAAATGCATGTTAACTCAGTTAGAACAATCAAACCTCTGGCATAGGAGATTAGGTCACACTAATCTGAGAATTATTTCAAAAATCACCCAACTTGGTCTAATTAAAGGTATCCCTAAAATTAAAAATCATGAAAACTTAATATGTGAATCATGTAATCAAGGTAAACAAACCAGGTCTAATCACAAACTAATCCAATCTGATCAAACTCAAACCACACTTGAGCTCCTGCACCTTGACCTATTTGATTCACATGGAGCCAAGTCACTAAGCGGAAACCGATACTGCTTAGTAATAGTTGAATGATTATTCTAGGTTTACCTGGGTTAGGTTTCTAAAGACCAAAGATAAAACCCTAAACCTATTCAGTGACTTTTGTAATTAATTGAAAATCAAAACGATTCTAAAATCAAAAGACTTAGGAGTGACCACGAGGGAAGGTTTGAAAATCAACGATTCGAGGAATTTTGTAAGGTAAATGGGTATATACACGAATTTTCGTGTCCTAGAACCCCCAGCAAAATGGGATAGTCGAAGAAAAAATAGAACCCTATAGGAAGCCGCTAGGGCTATGCTCAATGAATTCAACTTAGCTAACCAATATTGGGCAGAAGCAATTAGTACGGCTTGCTACATCCAAAATAGGGTATTGATTAACAAGCGACACAACAAAACACCCTATGAATTATACTACCATAGACTACCAAACCTACACTACCTAAGGGTCTTTGGGTGCAAAGTCCATATCCTAAACACCAAGGACTATCTAGGTAAATTCCAGTCTAAGTCAACCCCAGGCATCTTCTTAGGATACTCAACAACAAGTAGAGCCTATAGGGTTTACAACAAACAAACTAAGAAAATTGAAGAAACAACCAATCTAATATTTGATGAAGAAATTAACTCAAAATCTAATAATCCAAATCTAGCTTCATCAAATACTGATCAAGAAGATAATGAACAAGCGGTTGAATCCTTAATTGAACCAATAAACGAACTAACTATTGAAACAACCAATGAGTAAATTGAACCAACTATTGAACCAATAATTGAACCAACTCAAATAGTTGAATCAAATAGTGAACCAAACTGACCAGCCGGACCTGAGGCTGAGCCAAGTTCTAGAAAAAACAAGAAACCCAGACTCAGTCACCCAACCGATCAAATTGTGGGTGATCCAACTCTAGGAGTCAGAACTAGGTCTTCCTATAGAAACCTTAGTCAGATAGCAATGATTTCAAAAATAGAACCTAAGACTATAGAGGAAGCCTTACCTGATCCTGATTGGATCATAGCTATGCAAGAAGAGTTAGCCCAATTTGAGAGGAACTAAGTCTGGGAACTAGTACCCAAACCTGAAGGCAAATCCATCATTGACACTAAGTGGATTTTTAGGAATAAGCTACATGATCAAGGAGAAATAGTCAGAAATAAAGCCTGCTTAGTAGCGAAAGGATTCAGCCAAGTAGAAGGGTTAGATTATGATGAAACATATGCCCCAGTAGCTAGACTTGAGTCCATTAGGATGTTATTAGCCTTTGCATCCCATAAAGGATTCAAACTATACCAAATGGATGTAAAGTCAGCCTTTTTAAATGGATTCATTAAGGAAGAAGTCTATGTAGGACAACCCCCTGGCTTTGAGGACTTAGAAAGACCTGACCATGTTTACAAACTCACTAAAGCACTTTATGGACTAAAACAAGCACCTAGGGCCTGGTATGAACGCTTATCAACTTACCTAATTTCTAAAGAATTTAAACAAGGACAAATTGACTCAACCCTATTTATTAAAACCTTAGGAAAAGAAATCTTTATTGCCCAAATCTACGTCGATGACATAATCTTTGGGTCCACCAACTCTAATTTTTTAAAAGAATTCGTTAAAATAATGGAAAATGAATTTGAAATGAGCTTAGTTGGTGAGCTCAACTTTTTCCTAGGGTTACAAATTAAACAAACTAGGGATGGAAACTATGTCCATCAATCCAAATATGCTAAAGAGTTAATAAAGAAATTTAAAATGGATAACTCTAAAAGCATAAGTACCCCCATGGCCACAAATGTAAAAATAGATAGTGACCCTGATGGTAAACCAGTAGACCTTAAACTCTATAGAAGTATGATTGGAAGTCTACTGTACCTTACAGCCAGCAGACCTGATATCCTTTTTGCTGTAGGAATGTGTGCTAGATACCAAACCTGTGCTAAGGAAACGCACTTAGCAGCCCTAAAAAGAATACTAAGATATGTTAAGGGCACCCTAAATA
>JAGFNQ010001387.1:225638-363425 GCA_024364735.1 Boesenbergia rotunda
AAAGCTTAAGTTTGTAAAAAATTTTCTTACCTAAGCTGTTCTTAAAGCTTTCAAAATTTTTGCTCAAGCTTTCAAAATTTTGCTAAGTACTCTAACCTTTCAAAATTTTTACTCAAGCTTTCAAAATTTTGCTAAGTACTCTAACCTTTTTTTACCTAAGCTTGTCAAAAATTTACTTAAGCTTGTCAAAATCTTTATAAGTACTTTAAAGCTTAAGTTTGTCAAAACTGTATAAGTACAATGTAACAAAGTACTTAGGTTCTTTCAAAGTTATTAAGTACTTAAAGTTTTTCAAATGCACTTTATTAAGTACTTAAAGTTTTCCGAATGTACTTTAGTTATTAAAGCACTTAAGTTTTCCAAATCTACTAAAGTATTTCAAAGCCTACTAAGTACTTGAGCTAACACTTTCAAACTTGTTAAGTACTCTAATCATGCTTTTAACTTAAGTTAAGTTATTAAAAGATTTCTAAGTACCTAAAACTTAAGTTTTTTCCCACGAATTTTTGAAAAATCTAAGGGGAGATTCCTTCCAGGGGGAGGGAACAAAATTTAACATTTTTCATGTTTGCTTAAACTTAACTTTTTGAACTAGGGTTGCCATAAATCAAAAAGGGGGAGATTGTTGGGGCAGAATGCACCCAAGTCAAACCTGTATTTTGATAATGGCAATAGAGGTCAAAAGTTAAGTCTTACTTGTTTTCTAACAAGTGAATCTAGTGTGCAGGAAAAGCCCTAACGAAGGACTGCTAGGCACTGGGAAAGGAATGCCAAGGTAAAAAGCCCTAGTGAAAGGACTGCTAGGCACTGGTGAAGGAATGCCAGGGTAAAAAGCCCTAGCAAAGGACTGCTAGGCGCCAGGCGAAGGACAGTCTGGGACTGCAGCCCTAGCGAAGGAATGCTAGGCACCGAGCGAAGGGCAGCTCGGCATCCAAGACCTGACAAAGGACCGTCAGGCAAAAGTCCAACCAGAGGAACGGTTGGCATCAGGTAAATTCTCCCGAGAGGAGTAGGTGAGGACGTGTTCCCCGTCGAGGGAACAGTAGGCGTCGGTTCGACCTAGGGCTCCATTTTGGAGACCAAAGTCAGAACCAAGACAGCTAAGGTTGTATAAACTAACAAATAAATGCTTTATATTGTTTTCGGACTAACCCTGGATGCAGGACCAAAGGAACATGTGTCTGCAGCTCAGAGAGCCTCAAAGGAGTGAGGCAGCAGCTGAGTAGGGCGCCCTGAGTGTCTAGGGCGCCCCAAGGTGAACAAGAAATAAGTAAAGCAAAAAGGAGTTCGGCTAACTACTGGCCGGGGCGCCCTCTGCAGCCAGGGCGCCCTCAGCAGCCAGGGCACCTTCAGCGCCCAGGGCGCCCTCAGCAGCCAAGGCGCTCCGCGCCTATGCCAGCAAAGCCGATCAACTCTATCCAGCCAAGAAGACCGCGCGGAAAAAGTCAAGCAAGGCACCCTCAGCGACCAGGGCGCCCCCGGGGTCAAACCTCATCCCTATACGGGTGGGATAAAGCTTGACCGAGCGAAGTGCGGATCGCCTGACACATGGGAGGGCGCCCCCGACATCCAGGGCGCCCCTAGGTGCTATAAATAGCACCCCTCGACCCCAGCTTGAACAAGACTTCAATTCAACGCCTCAAAGCTCTTCTGCTCTCGCGCCTTGCTCCGGAAACCTTCCAACACGAGCCGACGACGTCCTGCTGCTCCGAGACATTCGATCTACTCCGGACGTCGGTAAAGAAGAGCGTGTTTTGTTTACTGCACTTATTTTTTTAATCAAATTATTGTAAACTGTTTGCGCCTATATAGAATTGCCCAAAGTAAACGGTCAACGACCGTGGGCCTTGGAGTAGGAGTCGACACAGGCTCCGAACCAAGTAAAAACCTCCCGAGTTTGCGTTGTGTGTTTTTAACTTCCATTGTGCAATTGCTCTTTACGTAAATCCGAAAGTTTTCCGATATTCACCCCCCCCCCTCTATCGGTTTTCTCGATCCAACAGTATGTAGATTAAAGAAGTCCATTTATGGTTTAAAGTAGGCATCCCGTCAATGGTATCGGAAATTTGATCAAGTGGTTATCTCATTTGGATTTAAAGAGAACCCCGTTGATCAGTGCATATATGTCAAGTTCAATGGGAGCAAGTTTGTTATACTTGTTTTGTACGTGGATGATATATTGCTTGCGAGCAATAATAAGGGTCTACTGTATGAAACCAAGTCATTTCTATCTGGTAAATTTGAAATGAAAGATCTTGGTGAAGTATCTTTTGTTCTAGGCATTCAAATATGTCGTGATCAATCAAGAGGCATTCTTAGACTTTCATAACGAGCCTATATTGAGAAGGTGCTTATAAGGTATGGCATGCAGAACTGTACACCTGGTGACACACCTGTGTCAAGAGGTGTCAAGTTCAGTTTGCAGTAGTGTCCATGATAATTACCATTTTGATAATTAATTTATGCTCTCAAATCCATATTTTGATTCCTTTTTGTATACTTGATCTTGCATTTACACTAGGTTCCATGAGTTATCTCTATTTTAGCTTTGGATGCAATTCTTTTTGTATTTGAGATATTTTGGTATTAAAATTTAAATATAATTTTGTAGGCTTCGAATGATCACGGGCCTAGATCAGATTGGATCAAATTTGAGTCAGTCCACGACTTGAACTTGAAATAAAGGAGATGGAACAATTTCCATATGCATCAGCATTGGGAAGTCTCATGTATGCACAAGTTTGCACTCGACCAGATATAGCATTTGTAGTTGGGATGTTAGGCAGATATGTTAATAACCCAGGACCGTCGCACTAGAAAGCAATTAAAAGAGTGATGCGGTATTTGCAAAGAACTAAAAGACACATGCTCACGTATCGAAGGTCAGATCATCTGGAGGTGATTGGTTATTCAGACTTCGATTTTGCTGGATGCTTAGATAGCAGGAGGTCCACTTTAGGCTATATCTTCATGCTTGCTGGAGGAGCTATATCTTGGAAGAGCGTCAAGCAGACGTTAGTAGCTACTTCTACTATGGAGGCAGAATTGGTAGCATACTATGAAGCATCCAATCACGGGATTTGGCTGCGAAACTTCATCACAGCATTGCATATCGTTGATGGCATTGACAGGTCACTAAGGATCTACTGTGATAATAAAGCTGCAGAACTTTATGCCAAGAACAACTGCAATTCGTCGAAGTCCAAGCACATCAACATTAAGTTTCTAGCGGTTAAAGAGAGAGTTCAGAGTCGCCAGATTATGGTAGAGCACATCTGCACGGATTCCATGTTGGCCGATCCACTGGCTTGGTAGGAGAAAACACAATGTTCTATCACGCAGAAGATCTGAGTCTTGGACGAGAGGCAAAGTCCGGATCGCAAGTCGACCTAGCTTTCGCCTCCGGCGCGGCGAAGCCCTCAAAGGCGTAGCTTGGCTTCAGAGAGAGGGGGTCTCTGCGTGGCTTTGGCTTCCGGCGCGATGAAGCCCCCTCGAAGGCGTAGCTTGGCTTCGGAGAGGGGACCTCTACGTGGCTTTGGCCTCCGGCGCGGCCAAGCCCTCGAAGGCGTAGCTTTGCTTTGGAGAGAGGGGGGCTCTGCGTGGCTTCATGAAAAATTTTTGTTGAAAAATTTTCGCCCTAGCCCTAGCTAGATGGCGAGTTGCGAGGGAGATTAGGGAAAGGCTGTCGGGTTTATTTGAATTAATAAAACAATACAAAAAAAATGATAATAAAACAGAATAAAAAAAACACTATGCGCGTGGTCGCGCACAGTGTCGCATTTTTTTCTCCCACAGGAGATCACCAAGGAAAATATGGTGAGAACGCGTTGCGGTGAGGGAAGAGTCGCGGCGAGGATGACATCAAGGAAAATACCTAGTTTGAAAACAAAAGGGGGAACATAGATTGAAAACAAAGAAAGCTGGGTGATGCTCGAAAAAAACAGTGAGGTGGACTGCTATGATGGGCACAGGTTGCTCCCAAACAGTCACTCAGGATATCTATCTGATATATATAGAAATTTGTTACGCTCCACGATGGGCATACTTGCTTAAGAGGGAGAGGCTCACATGGCAGATGCTTAAGTGGCCCTCTTTCCTTTAAGGGTGCACGTCTGTCGTGATATCTTGGTCGCCTCTCATGCAATGACTGATTTTCATTGGGGCTATATTGGGCTATTGTCCAGCCCTGTCGCCCAGCCCAAAAATTATTACTGGTAGTAAACATAACATAGGTTTAATATTTTTGGTTCTTGAATCTTGTGTATCAATCCTAGGATGGCAAATCGATGATTAAGCCCTCTATTGAGTCATTAGGTATCGGCGAAGTGGAAGGGCTTCAATCTCGGAAGCGTCGACGTCCATGATCACCTGCAGGCTGCAACTGAAGAATGGTCAATATTGTGTATTTGTGTCTCTCTGTTTTAGAGTTGTTCTATTGTTGCCCAATTTACTTTCCCTAGTTTTTTTCTTTGGCTTTTTACCAAAAGGCGTACCCAAGAATTGATATCTACCAAAAGGCGTATCATGGTTTTATTTTTACCAAAGGGCGCACCCATTTTTATGATCTTCCTTTTATACCCCTTTGCCAAATATTATCTTTCTCTTTATCTTTCTCTTTCTCAGTAACGAATCTCGAGACATCTGAACCTGCTTTTTTCAGACTTTTCATTTTAAAATAATATATTTGGGAATCGGCTAAAAAACGTAAAGTAAAGAAAGAAAAATTATTTCAGTTAAAAGAAACCTCTCTTCCAACGTGATTTCAAAAATATAAAGAGATGATTTTTTATATTTGATTAATATAAATTAATATATTTAATAATATTTAATAAATATATTAATATATAAAAAAACCTATCAAAACACGTAATTTCAGATTCAAACACAGGGCCTGAAATCATCCTATGAGGGCCTGAAGTCGTCTAACGTCAGGCCCTGAGAGGGCCTGAAATAAGATGATTTCAAGCCCTGAGGGCCTAAAATCAGATGACTTCAGGCCTAAGCAGGGACTGAATTCATTTGTCTTCAAGCCCTGAGTGTATTCAATTTTTTTTTATTTTAATTTATTTTTAAAATAATATTTAATCATGATTTATTAAATTAATTATTTATAGGGTAATCTTTTATGTTGTAAACTTCTAATAATTATAAATTATGTTACAATAGGAATTTTTTAGGTCTATCAGTGGGTTTTCACCAAAACCCACTGATAGACCTAGGATATTTGGATTTCGCAAAACCCAGCATCAATAGTTAGAGTTAAGCTAGGAGATGATATTTTTGGTGTCCAAACTTCTAATGATTATAAATTATGTTGCAATAAGAGTTTTTTAAGTCTATCAGTGAGTTTTCACCAAAACCCACTGATGGACCTAGGATATTTGGATTTCGCAAAACCCAACATCAATAGTTAGAGTTGAACTAGGAGATGATACTTTTGGTGTCCAAACTTCTAATGATTATAAATTATGTTGCAATAGGAGTTTTTTAGGTCTATCAGTGGGTTTTCACCAAAACCCACTGATGTTCTCATACTGTATCAGTTGCCACAGAACGATGCAGCAACAATGTAGAATCATAGCTTATTTTAGTAAATCATCCTTATATCTTTAATTTTGCTGATCAATATATATTATTATCTCTCTTAATTATTTTTTTATATTTATTAATTTTACAAAACCATAGAGGGCCTGAAATCAACTGATTTCAGGCCTTGAGCAGGGCCTGAAATCAGTAAAGAAACCAGAATAAAGAGATGTTTCTTTACTGATTTTTATTGTGAAATCATGTGTTATTGTGATTTCAGAAATCAACTTATTTTTATTGTAAAGTAGTCTTTCTCAGCGATTTTTATTGTGATTTCAGAAATATAAAGAGATGTTTCTTTATGTTTCAAGCCTACGTAAAAAAACCTATCATAACACATGATTTTAAGCTGATGCAGGGCCTGAAATCAGTTGATTTCAGGCCCTGCTCAGGGCCTGAAATCAACTGATTTCAGGCCTTGTATGATTTTGTAAAATTAATAAATATAAAAAAAATAATTAAGAGAGATAATAATATATATTGATCACACTACAAGAATTTTTGGATTCAACAACACCCAATAGACAATCGTTTTTTGAAAAACCGTTGTCTTTTTTTATATAACAACGGTTTTTTCCAAAACTGTTGATGTTGAAAATTTTTTTGTGGAAAAAGACAACGGTTGTTAAAAAACCATTGTCTTATGTATGTCAAAGACAACAGTTTTTTAAAAATCGATGTCTATTGGGTTGGTTACGACAACAATTTTTAAATAACTGTTGTCTATTGGTGTTGCTTACGTGGTAATACACAACAGCGAGCGCGAAAACGAAAACGCCCGCGTCTTCCTATTTGAGCCCTAGCTACCGCTGGTAAGGTTAGCAGTCAACAACTCCTTTTGCTCAAACCCAAAGGTTTCTGCTCCCAAATGTTGCCTCGATTCCTTTTCTTCTCACGTGCCCTAGCCGCAAGCCGCAGCCGAGCGACCGTTCTTCCGCGCCCGTTCTTCCCTTCTGCTCTCTACATCCTCTTGTCCTTCCACCCGCAGCCAAAGCCAAAACCCCATCGATCGTCGCAGACGAGAGGGCTTCCTTCATCTTTCTTCACTCTCGACTAGCAACCTTCTCCTCCCCTCGGCGACGCTTGTACCGATCATCATCGGGGCCGTTCAGAGTGTTGACGAGAGGGCTTCCTTCATTCTTCCCTTCCGCTCTCTATGTCCTCTTCTCCTTCCTCGCTTTGTTGTTCATGTGATTCACGGTTGGGAGAATAGGGCTTGAATGAAGCCATAGTGTGAAAGGGTGGTGATTAGAATGTGGAGCAGTAATTTGTTTGAGTAGCAATACATAAAGTATGACTCTAAAACTTAAGTATGACAAGGATAATCTATCATGTTTCAATAGCCATAGGTTTCTACTGGTTCTTTCTGTTGTGTTTCATATTCTAATACATAGACAAGGATAATCTGATAGCATGCAATTCACTCTACGTACTGGGTTTTGTGTTGTTTTTATTTTGATGTTATCTCCGTCTGCATTTTCAGTATGGTTAGCAGAAATTTTTATATTTTTTTCTTTAAAAATGTGAGCTCACCTTTTCTGTCCTGTATAACTGTTGTTGCAAATACGCCTAGCAAACTCAAGTTCAGTTTTTATTTCCTTGAACCCAGATTCGATTGGAGTCCAAGGTTGGGAAGCACTCTTCAATAATATTCTGCACTAATGGAGTGTTTTTGAGATTGTTGATCAGTAGAGGTTCAAGTTTTGATGTCGGGAATAGTTCACTGGAGGACTGTTTGCAAGGAATAACCCATGTTATTGTGGTAATGCCTACTATTTCTAGTCTGTCAATTTTTAATTGTGTGTTATAGTATTTTTATGAAGGCTAGAACTTTCTATTAGTAGAACTGGTTTAGTAATGGACTTGATGCCTTTAAGAGCCTTTTATTTCTAGCCTAGTAGTGTTTGAATTGTGTCTTATAGTGTTTTATGTGGGATAGCATTTTTTTCTATTAACAGGCCTGGTTTAGTAAAGACTTGATGCTTTTGAAATGTACAAATAAGAGCATTTACTGAAAAAAAAAATATTATTTTAGTGAGATTTTTTAATGATTGTTTATTGCACTTTATGGTCCGTTAGTCTTGAACAGAATAGGTCAACTCTTTTAAGCCATATTATACCCTCAAGTTTCCAAAAAGTTCAGAAAACAAATTTGTAAGTGATCTCTACATTAGGAGAAAATTTATCCTGTTGCCTACAAGGATAACAAACACATTGATTACATCTTTTCATGTGGAATATGCATAATAAGCTTTCTTGATTTCTCAACCTTTTCTTCTTCAGTACTAGCTATGTGAAACGCCTCTTTGCAGGTCTAGAGTCTGGAGAAAAAGAGTGATTTTTCTTTATATCTTGTTTTTAAAGAAACATTATTAAGAGCATGTTGTCTTTTATGACCCTAGATCTCGATGCACTATTTGAATAAATTGAATATATGATTTTCACACTTCAACTTAAGTATGACAATTGTTGGTGCAGGAAGTACCATATCGAACCTTGTTTTGATATTGGCAAAGGATTCAAAGTTAAGTATTGTGTGTGATCTAATGTTGTTACTCAAGTGTGCAGAGACAAAGCCCTAGCGAAGGACTGCTAGGCACTGGCGAAGGAATGCCAGGGTAAAAAGCCCTAGCGAAGGACTGCTAGGCACCTGGCGAAGGACTGCCAGGATACAAAGCCCTAGCGAAGGACTGCTAGGCACCTGGCGAAGGACTGCCAGTATCCAAGCCCTAGCGAAGGACTGCTAGGCAACTGGCGAAGGACTGCCAGTATCCAAGCCCTAGCAAAGGACTGCTAGGCGCCAGGAGAAGGACAGCTTGGGACTGAAGCCCTAGCGAAGGAATGCTAGGCACCGGGCAAAGGACAGCTCGGCATCCAAGACCTGGCAAAGGACCGTCAGGCAAAAGTCCAACCAGAGGAACGGTTGGCATCAGGTAAACTCTCCCGAGAGGAGTAGGTGAGGACGCGTTCCCCGTCGAGGGAACAGTAGGAGTCGGTTCGACCTAGGGTTCCATTTTGGAAACTCAAAGTCAGAACCAAGACAGCTAAGGCTGTATAATCTTATGTTTTACTGCTTTATGTTGTTTTCGGACTAACCCTGGATGTAGGACCAAAGGAACGAGTATCTGCAGCTCAGAGAGCCTCAATGGAGTGAGGCAGCAGCTGAGTAGGGCGCCCTGAGTGTCCAGGGCGCCCCCAAGGTGAAGATGAAACAATTGAAGCAAAAAGAGCCTCGGCTGAATACTGGCCGGGGCGCCCTCAGAAGCCAAGGCGCCCCGTGCCTAAGCCAACGAAGCCAATCACCCTTATCCAGCCGAGATGCCCGCGAGGAAGGAGTCAAGAAGGGCGCCCTTAGTGTCTAGGGCGCCCCCAGTGTCAAACCTCATCCCTATTCGAGTGGGATAGAGGTTGACCAAGCTAATCTCGGATCAAGTGACACGTGGGGGGGCGCCCCCGACGTCCAGGGCGCCCCTAGGTGCTATAAATAGCACCCAACGCCCAGGCTTCAGAGAACAACTCGAACACAACGCTTCTACGCTCTTCTGCTCTCGTGTCTTGCTCCTGAAACTGCCCAACTCGAGCCGACGACGTCCCGCTGCTCCGGAAAAAGGTCAACCCACAATCAGACGTCGGTAAAAGAAGAGTATTGTTAATTATTTAGTTTACCGCACTAAATTTGTAAATCAATTCTTGTAAACTCTTATTGCGCCTAATATAGAATTGCCCAAAGTAAACGGTCAACGACCGTGGGCCTTGGAGTAGGAGTCGACCCAGGCTCCGAACCAAGTAAAATCGATAGCGTCTCCGTGTGATTGTTTTCTTAATTTCTGCTGCGTACTTGCTCTAAGTTTTCCGAAAAATGATTTCCGATATTCACCCCCCCCCCCTCTATCGGTTCTCTCAATCCAACAAGTGGTATTAGAGCGGGGTAGCTCAAATTTGGTGCAACCACCAATTTGAGAGTTTTTTAGATTTTCAAAATTATTTTATCTTTTTCATTAATCGAGATTGGTGTAACACCACTCGATCCTATTTGCCTTTTATTTTCAAATAAATAATATCTGTAGGTGTATTTAAAATATTCTTACGCCTTTTTCAATTTTGAATGCTCATTTTTTTCCTATAAGTCAGAATTAATAAAACGATCAATTTCTAAAAATTTGTCATAAATTTTTTTATATTATTATTTTAATATTTTTCTCAAAATTCGTGCTAAGAAATTTTTTTTCCCAAACAGTAAATTCTCACCTTTTCATCATTAGTCAAAATTGATAAAGTCAACATTCTCAAAAATTTGTCATTAACTTTTATTTTATTTTATTACTATTTTACCTCAAAATTCGTGCAAGCACTTTTATTGAGCTAGTTCTTTTTCTCTCCCGCACTACTAATCCAAGACCAAGTCTTGGTACATTTTGGTTACTTCTGTTGTGTGCAAGGATTTTAAATGGCCAATCGAGAATGGAATAGTGCCCGTCCACCACTCTTCTCTGGCGAAAATTTCAACTCCTGGAGAAGTCTAATGGAATCCCACCTGAAGGCCAATCTGGATCTTTGGTTGATAATCCAAACGGGGTTTAAATTCCCCACAGAAGATGGGATAGCACTCTCTTGGGACAAATTGGACGAACTAACCTTGAGGAAGATCGAGACTGATGTTAGGGCAACAGTAATCTTACAATGTGGCCTGACCAAAGAAGAACTGAAGCGGGTCGGATCCTTCAACTGTGCCAAAGAAATGTGGGAAAAGCTAATTAGTCTACACGAAGAGAGCTCCGATGTTGAGATCTTAGAAGCTCAAGAACAAGTAGCTGAGACGAACTCGACACCCGACGATGAAAACGAACCAGAATCAGACGACGAGTTGACTGAGACAAAAATGGTAACCAATTTCAAATCTTCTTTTAAATTAAGATTAAATAATCAAGTTGATACTGCAATGGTCGAGGAAGGTATAGTTTTTATTGCAGGGAAAACCCCAAGAGAACCACCAAAGAAGAAGATTCAACCTGTACCTGAGTCCGACTCAGACTCAGAATCTGACGACGAAGGAAGGGATCCTTGGAAACTGGTCTGGTTGGCTCGCGACCGCTACAAAATACCAAAGAAACAATCAAGCAAAAGAAAGATGGCTAGAATCAAGGGGGAGATTCCCAATCGGGAATCAAAAGGTAAATTTACAGTATTTCAAAATCCATTATTTACCATGAATAATATGATTGAATCTTATAAATTAGTTAAGGTCAATATGTTAGAAAATTTAATTCACAACCATGCTGATTTTAAAAACCCAGAGTTTTATTTCGATTATGATGTGACTTAGATAACCTTTTTCTTTGTTTGCTTGTTTATTTTTCTTTTGCAATCTTAATTTTGTTATTTAGGATTGGTTAGATTAAGGACAAACGATTAACTGAAATTTGAACAACATAGTATTGGGTGGCGGTGAGATGATAGTACGTTAGGGAAGCCAATTCTAATAAGGTCAAGTATACACTACTTGGTCTCTTTAGACTGGTGAAACTAGCCGAAGCTACCGATCCAAGACCCAAACTAGTTAGACCAGAATTTACCAAAAAGTAATTTTGAAGATGAAATTTCACTAAAAGGTTTTGTCTAGGAAAGGGTTGATGATCCAATAAGGCTACGGCCAAAGAAGGCTTTGTGCCTCGCCAAGACCTGGAAGCCAATTTTTGAAATTCAAATTCAATTTACTCTTTGTTAAATTCGAATCTAACACAAATTTTTAGTTAATTTTAGATTCAAATATCTCTTTTCAAAATAAATTTAAATTGGGTTTAAAAAATTAATTTAACTTTTCAAAATTAATCATGGCTTTTTCAAAATAAATCTTTCTATTAAAATATGCATCTCACAAAACAGTTAAGGATATCCTGTTTTGTCACTTAGAAATGGGTGAGATACTTAGGACCTAAAAATTGAGTCCAACCCAACCAACTAATTCAAATTAATCAAACTAAAATTAATTCAATTAAATCAAAATCAAATCTTAATTAAATCAATTAAATTCAATTAAATCTTAATAAATTAAATTTAACTCAATAAAATTCAAATTTAATTCAACAACCTTTAAAATTCTAATTAATTTCAAAATCCTCAAAACTTTTAAACTAAGGTTTAATGTTTCAAAATTAACAATTTCTTTGTTAAAATTAAATATTTGTCTCACACAACCCATAAGGTTAACATGCTTGATCACGTAGAACCGGGTGAGACATCTAGGACCTAAAAGCATAATTCACCATCCTTTTAAATAAAATTTCATGTTAAATATCTCAATAGACTCGGTTTAAATATAATCTAGGGCCTGTTTGATCTAGTCAAACATTATCAACATAGTCAAACCTGCTCAACACTGAAACCCCTTCAAGAACTTAGATAAAAGTCAGACTGTGTCAGATACAGGGGGAGTTTCTTTTAATACTTTTCAAAAAATTAAATTGTTTTTCAAAAAACCTTATGCTCTAAATCTTACTATCATCTCGATAAGGTTTTCAAAAATTGATTCAAAAATCTTCGTATACTACTATGTGTTTGAAAAATTATCATCATTTCAAAATATTTTTTCGAAAACTGTGTTATCATTTCAAGTCATGTTTTCAAAAATGTATCTCCTTGAAAGTTATCATACTCAGAAGGTTGGTCAAAATTATTCTTTTGATTTTAATAAACTCTAAAGACACAGAGGAAGGTCCACTTGATGATCTATAAGGACTCCTAGGATGTGTCAAATTTAGGGGGAGTTTGAGTCAAAAGAAATTATTTCTGACAATCATTTTTCAAAATTATTAGATAATTCTTATAGTTTGAATCAAACCTTAAGACTCAGAGGAAGATCGCTTGTAGTCAACAAGCTTCCTAGGACTGGGTCAAGCTCAGGGGGAGATTAAATTAAAAGAATTATTAAATATTTTTTCATGCACTGTAATTTTAAAATCCTGTTGAAAACATAAATAAAATATCTTTCAAAATACTACTCTTTTAAATCATGTTGCTTATATATACTATCACTTTCAAAATTTTGCTTGACGTTAGAATACTTTTGAAAATAATATTAAAACTTTTCAAAAGTACTTTTCAAAAATGCATAATATGTTTCAAAAGTACTTATATTTTTCAAAAATGCATAATATGTTTCAAAAGTACTTATATTTTTCAAAAATGCATAATTTTCAAAATATACATAACATCTTTCAAAAGTACTACTATTTTTCAAAAGTACTAATACTTTCAAAGGCACTAATGGTTACAAAGTACGAATTTTTTTTCGGTTTCAAAAGTGCAATTTAAGCTTTTTTCAAGGATTATAATAAGTATTTTTTTTGTTTTCAAAACCCATAGGCTCTGATACACAAACTTTCTCTTATATATTTCTTTATTGATATATGGCCAAGGGGGAGAGAAAGAAAGAGAAAAAGGATGGTTTTTTTTGTAAAACAAAAATCTCTAAGTATCTAAGTGTTTCAAATTTTTTGAGTGAAATTTTCCTTAGTAAACAAGATTTGTCTGAGCAAAACTTTTTGAAAATTTTGACAAATATATCTAAGTAAAGTCTTCTTTGGGGAAAAACTTGCCTAGAAATTTCTTAAGAATTATGTTTTTCAAAATGCACAAAGTGTTTCCAAGTAAATTCGTCTAAATGTGCAAAATTTTCTTTAGTAAACAAATTTTTTCCAAACTCTAAAAGTTGAACCTTTTTTTTGGAAATTTGGCTTCAAGAATGGAAAATTTGCCTAAGTAAATTTTTTTTGTAAAGTCTTGTAAGTAAAAGTTTTTTTAACAAAATTTAGGTTTGCAAAACCCTTCAAAATTTTACCTTGTCCACCCATGTTTGTTTTTGATATATGTCAAAGGGGGAGGAAAGGTCAAAGTTAAGTTAAAAGGTCAAAGTTAAGTTAAGTGTTTTATAACACAATTATTCAGGGGGACTATGAGAAATTTTTTTTGGTTTTAGACTGTTCAGAATTGCTATATTTCATTGCTCCTAACTGTCTTTTCTGAACTGCTATAAGTTTTCACTTAACTTTGAATTGTGTTGCCATAAATCAAAAAGGGAGAGATTGTTGGTGCAGGAAGCACCATATTGAACCTTGTTTTGATATTGGCAAAGGATTCAAAGTTAAGTATTGTGTGTGATCTAATGTTGTTACTCAAGTGTGCAGAGACAAAGCCCTAGCGAAGGACTGCTAGGCACTGGCGAAGGAATGCCAGAGTAAAAAGCCCTAGCGAAGGACTGCTAGGCACCTGGCGAAAGACTGCCAGGATACAAAGCCCTAGCGAAGGACTGCTAGGCACCTGGCGAAGGACTGCCAGTATCTAAGCCTTAGCGAAGGACTACTAGGCAACTGGCGAAGGACTGCCAGTATCCAAGCCCTAGCAAAGGACTGCTAGGCGCCAGGCGAAGGACAGCTTGGGACTGAAGCCCTAGCGAAGGAATGCTAGGCACCGGGCAAAGGACAGCTCGGCATCCAAGACCTGGCAAAGGACCGTCAGGCAAAAGTCCAACCAGAGGAACGATTGGCATTAGGTAAACTCTCCCGAGAGGAGTAGGTGAGGATGCGTTCCCCGTCGAGGGAACAGTAGACGTCGGTTCGACCTAGGGTTCCATTTTGGAAACTCAAAGTCAGAACCAAGACAGCTAAGGCTGTATAATCTTATGTTTTACTGCTTTATGTTGTTTTCGGACTAACCCTGGATGCAGGACCAAAGGAACGAGTGTCTGCAGCTCAGAGAGCCTCAATGGAGTGAGGCAGCAGCTGAGTAGGGCGCCCTGAGTGTCCAGGGCGCCCCCAAGGTGAAGATGAAACAATTGAAGCAAAAAGAGCCTCGGCTGAATACTGGCCGGGGCGCCCTCATCGCCCAGGGCGCCCTCAGCAGCCAAGGCACCCCGCGCCTAAGCCAGCGAAGCCAATCACCCTTATCCAGCCGAGATGCCCGCGAGGAAGGAGTCAAGAAGGGCGCCCTCAGCGTCTAGGGCGCCCCCAGTGTCAAACCTCATCCCTATTCGAGTGGGATAGAGGTTGACCGAGCTAATCTCGGATCAAGTGACACGTGGGGGGGGCGCCCCCGACGTCCAGGGCGCCCCTAGGTGCTATAAATAGCACCCAACGCCCAGGCTTCAGAGAACAACTCGAACACAACACTTCTACGCTCTTCTGCTCTCGCGCCTTGCTCCTGAAACTGCCCAACTCGAGCCGACGACGTCCCGCTGCTCCGAAAAAAGGTCAACCCACAATCGGACGTCGGTAAAAGAAGAGTATTGTTAATTATTTAGTTTACTGCACTAAATTTGTAAATCAATTCTTGTAAACTCTTATTGCGCCTAATATAGAATTGCCCAAAGTAAACGGTCAACGACCGTGGGCCTTGGAGTAGGAGTCGACCCAGGCTCCGAACCAAGTAAAATCGATAGCGTCTCTGTGTGATTGTTTTCTTAATTTCTGCTGCGTACTTGCTCTAAGTTTTTCGAAAAATGATTTCCATGCTGCACTATTTAACTAGGCCTAAATGTGCTAGCGACTGAGGAAACTATAATCTAACATAATTACTAGCGATGGAATTCCTTTGAAATTCAAAAGTATATGTTCTTATATATATATCATCAAAAAATTTCCTTTTAAAGTTATGTATCATTAAAAGATTTCTTTGGCGAGTGAATCATGCATTCTTGCTTTTTCAGAGAATTCCTATGAAATTCAACGAGGAACAAGGGGTGTGGATTCTTGAGAAGGAATTAAATGTGAGTATTGTTAGTTCCTCTAGTTGAACTTATTAAAATTTCCTTAATGAGAACCTTTTTTAATAGTATGTTTTTCCTCAGTCATGCCTTCATGTTGGGTTGATGACTTTTTACGAGTACAAGTATATAATTGATGGTCAATGGATGTGCAATGAAAATGAGTTGATGAATTTTCCTATTTGCGCTGGTTTCTATATCAGATCAGTTGATTGAAGCAGAGGTCTGCTTACTTTTCTACTTTATTTGAAATGTTGTAAGCAATAAGATCTACATTCAGATTACTATGTTATTGTATCCTATCTATGATTGAATATGGAAGGTCCTTTGCTTGATTTTCTCATTGGCATAATTTAAATAGACAAGTTTATTTTGTTTGTTAAAATTTTATGTATGATAATTATGAAATAATGTTCTACCTTTTATTTTTTTCCAATTCCCATATATTATTCTACTTGAAAATGTAATGGATGTCTTTTTGGTAGATACAGGAGGCTTGGATGATGCCATTTGCCTTTTGCCTTTTGTACTAGGGAGAAAAGATGGTGTGAATTTGCAGAACCTATTAATGGAGAAACAACTCAGTTTCTTCAAGAATTTGCAAGGAAATATAACATGGTCATCATTAATCCCATTCTTGAAAGAGATGTAAACCATGGGGATACCATTTGGAACACAGCCGTTGTAATTGGAAACCATGGCAACATAATTGGCATTCATAGAAAGGTAAATTTGTTTTCTTTTACTTTCCTCATTTCTACTATCTTGGTGGTGTGTATTTCTATTTTGATTGATGTTTATTTTTATTTTATTTATTTTATATCAGAACCACATTCCCAGAGTCGGGGATTTCAATGAGAGCACATACTACATGGAAGGAAACACTGGTCATCCTGTGTTTGAAACATCTTATGGAAAGATTGCAATCAATATCTGTTATGGAAGACATAATCCCTTAAATTGGTTAGCTTTTGGACTTAATGGTGCTGAAATTGTTTTCAACCCTTCTGCAACTGTTGGAAAACTAAGTGAACCGATGTGGACAATTGAGGTTTGTTTTAGGATAATTTGGTTCTTTTTTCCTTTGGTGCTTTAGAGGCTCTATTGATCTAACTACACCAATCCCATGTGCAATGTGACAGGCCCGGAATGCTACATTGCAGATTTTACTCTCCAAGTCGTCGTTGATCCTACATTGCAGAAGAGAGAGTAAGTTTTATCGTCCAAAAGCTACATTGGTATGTTATAAAAAAAGTTTGCAAATAATTTCATTATGCTTTGACATTTTTTTGTTAGCTTTTCTGCACACTTGGCATTTGAGCTTCTATTTAGGGTTTAAAGACAACCTCTTACATTGTCATTGCCAATGGTTAAGTGAGTTCCCTGAAATAGTCCTGCTGGCCCATAAACACTTTCTTTTTGAAATATGGGTAGTACATTGATTACTAGTAAAGTAGACCTACTGCACATATACTTTACCCTTTGTGATAGTTTCTATGGCTCTCTCACCTACAAATATGTGAAATTTTTTTTTATTAAATGTAGTTAACATTTAATAAAGTAATACATTGAAATTACTAGTAGATATAGTGTGCATATAATTTACCCTTTGATTAATGCT
Organism: Boesenbergia rotunda; assembly: GCA_024364735.1. NCBI lineage: Eukaryota > Viridiplantae > Streptophyta > Magnoliopsida > Zingiberales > Zingiberaceae > Boesenbergia > Boesenbergia rotunda. The sequence goes on from JAGFNQ010001387.1 coordinate 242,603, forward strand.
TTTCTGGTAAACCACTTTCTCTTTCCCTTTGAAGGAATGGATAATGGAACAATGGGAGAAAAATTATTATAGTAGCGTACTAGCAGGGACAAACAATGGCAGCTCCTTGGTGGTTATGTCCAAAGGTATTCTTCTTCAGACATGCATCAGTTCATTTTCAATTTCGAAATGTTCCATTGGCTTCATCTATTTGATGATTTATTACAGGTACTCTATATGCACAGCAATCATACAAAGTGAGTGAGTCATTTCCTTTCAAGTGGATAAATAAAAAGTGGAGGGAAGGTTTTTACGTTACTGCAATGGCAACTGCTGGCAATAGGTGGGTTGTCGTTATATCTCGCAATGCTGGTTTCTCTGATCAGGTCAGTTTCATTTCTCACGTTTTGTTACTAAAAGGATGGGAAGTAAAAGGAGAAAAGGAGAAGAACAAAAATAAGAGTTGTTCTATGTCTAGTGTTTTGTGGTTGAGGCCTTTAAGGTTTTTTATTCCGTGCTGCATGATTTTTGATGCAAAAGTCAAATCACCGAAATCATTTTAATTTTCAGGTTATTGAACTCGACTTCCTTTACCCTAGCAAAGGTATTCATCGAAGATGGGATAGTGGTTACCGCAACAACTGCCGCAACAGGTGACCAGGCTGCCTTGGTGCTTAGTATACCTAGAAGGAAACTACCAGATGAGACACAAGAGACTCTTAGAACATCTGCTTTTCCAAGTCAACATGTGAAGGTGAGAGCAGTTACTTTTGTGTGACAATTCATATCCAAGGGAAGGAATCAGCTTATGGTGTAAAGCTAAGGAGCGTGACTATCTTTATTTGGTTGACTGCACTTGGATGAAACTAGTTGCTGGGGATATTTTGATGATGTTTATCTTAGTTTCTGATTCTTGATGTATATGATATTTTGATGATGTTATCTCAATTTGGACTAATACTAGAGATATCTTGATGTATAATATTTGCGGAGTATGATGTATAATATTTGATGATATTTTGATGTATATATGATAGTTTGAAGTGTGTTTGTTCAATATTGTTTAATTATTTAAATAATTTAATTTTTAAATGGTATTTGTTGTAAATTGTTGGCTGTCTCAACCAAAAGACAACGATTTTTATTTGTTGTCAAACTAATGTTTAAATCATACACAAACAATAGTTTAATACTATTGTTAACCTGTTGTCGATCACATTAAAAGACAACGGTGAAAACCAATTGCTACACTGTTGTTATTGACTATAAACAACAACGGTTTGTAACTGTTAATGTAGACCACCCCTTTTAACAACATGGCCTTTAACAACAGTGATTTTCGCCTACGACAACGGTGAACGCCCGTGGTTAATAAGCATTTTTCTACTAGTGTTAGCAAAATTAAAGATATAAGGATGATTTACTAAAACAAGCTATGATTCTATATTATTGCTGCATCGTTTTGTGGCAACTGATACGGTATGAGAACATCAGTGGGTTTTGGTGAAAACCCACTGATAGACCTAAACAACTCCTATTGCAACATAATTTATAATCATTAGAAGTTTGGACACCAAAAATATCATCTCCAAGCTCAACTCTAACTATTGATGTTGGGTTTTGCGAAATCCAAATATCTTAAGTCCATCAGTGGGTTTTGGTGAAAACTCACTGATAGACCTAAAAAACTCTTATTGCAACATAATTTATAATCATTAGAAGTTTGGACACCAAAAATATCATCTCCTAGCTCAACTCTAACTATTGATGTTGGGTTTTGCGAAATCCAAATATCCTAGGTCCATCAGTGGGTTTTGGTGAAAACCCACTGATAGACTTAAAAGAATTCCTATTGCAACATAATTTATAATCATTAGAAGTTTACAACATAAAATATTACCCTATAAATAATTAATTTAATAAATCATGATTAAATATTATTTAAAAAAAATTAAAAAAAAAATGAATACACTCAGGGCCTGAAGTCAAATGACTTAAGGCCCTGCATAGGCCTGAAGTCATCTGATTTCAGGCCCTCTCAGGGCCTGAAGTCAGATGACTTCAGGCCCTCATAGGATGATTTCAGGCCCTGCGTTTGAATCTGAAATCACGTATTTTGATAGGTTTTTTATATATTAATATATTTATTAAATATTATTTAATATATTAATTTATATTAATCAAATATAAAAAATCATCTCTTTATATTTTTGAAATCACACTGGAAGAGAGGTTTCTTTTAACTGAAATAATTTTTCTTTCTTTACCTTACATTTTTTAGCCGATTCCCAAGTATATTATTTTAAAATGAAAAGTCTGAAAAAAAAAACAGGTTCAGATGTCTCGAGATTCGTTACTGAGAAAGAGAAAGAGAAAGGCAATATTTGGCAAAGGGGTATAAGAGGAAGTTTATAAAAATGGGTTCGCCCTTTGGTAAAAATAAAACCATGATACGCCTTTTGGTAGATATTAATTGTTGTACGCTTTTTGATAAAAAGCCATTTTTCTTGATTTCTCAGTTTTATAATTTTTGACTTTTGGGTGTTGAATTGATGATGATCATAGCCTCACAAGTTATCTCTTTTCACATATAGATCATTAGGAATTAGGATGCAAATATGCAATCAAAATCTTTGTTGGAGCCTATTATTTTCAAAAGTAATAACTAATCCTAATATTTTTTCTTTTCTCTGTCGTCAGCAATCCATAGCAAATTACCTCCTCACGACCTCACTTATTGTCTCTCTACATCCGCTACATCTGCTGGCAGCTGACGCGATCAAGTAGCACGGTCATTGCCCCACTATCTAGGTCGCCGTGTGGTCGTGGGACAAACTTGCACAATCACGACTGTTGTCGTGTGCATGACCAACTTGCGCGGCAATAGCCACGCGATGCTTTGGCAGCTACCAAATATCGTTGGCTGCAACTATCGCTGCGGTCGCCAACGTCATCTTGGTTTTGTATGCAGGGTCGGCCCTGGAGGAGGGCCAAATTGGGCGATGGCCCTAGGCCCATATTTTGAGGGGGCCCATTTTTTTTAATATATGTTATATTTAATAGAAATGATATATTTTTTCTATTAAATGCAGAAATGCTGAAAATTTTAGGGCAATTCATCACACGCATCGCGCAACGCCTGCTGCCCTCCTGCACGTGCTCCTCAGCGACTGTGCCCTGGCCTTTGCGGTTTGCCTCCTGGCTCCTGCGCGTGCGCCTCAGCAGTCAGCGCCTGTGCCTGTGAGAACAAGAAGACGACTCAAAGATAAAGTCTTCTTCTCCTTTTCTAATGCTCGTGTCTCTTCTTCTTCTTCTCTTCAACGACTTTTTTTTTTGCTGTTATCTCATTAATTTCTTTCCCTTCTCAAGATTTTTTTACCGTTATTCACTTATTTATGGAGATTCCGAGATGATTTTTTTATATTCACATAGATAATAAATAGTAGTCCATTGAGCTTCTGAGAATTATAATTTTTCATTGACTTGTGAGCTTTGGTTGTCCATTGTCATTGTGAGCAAGGGTTCTAAAATTTTCGTTGGATTTGATCTTTGGAGGAGAATTTTATTCCATATGTAGTTTTAATTTCCCAGCGCATTTGCTAAATTGCTAGACTACTACTCCATCCAAATTTATATTCGAGTCTTCTACAAATTTTGGTAATGATCAGTTCACTTTCATATTTCATATATGCCAATTTTTTCTTTATTTTTGTTTTTTTAAATAAGTTTCAGAATTATGAAACTTATTTTCCAGTGTTATGCAAGTATTTCTGTAATCTATAGGATGGTATATTTCTATAGGGCTTGTATGCTAATATGCTAATATTTATATGCTAATTTTTTAGAATTATGAAACTTATTTTCCACTCTTCTAATATATTATTTCTGTATGCTAATATGCTATTGTTCTTCTTTTTTTTAATACCATCATTTTACTAATTAGTTTTAATTTGATAATGATTTAATTTTCTTTTAACAGGTGTTGTCTGAAGAGGTGGTTAGCTTAACTTAGGACATTTCCATTAATATTGAAAACTATCATATCCCAGGTGCTATTATTCCTTTACTAGTGAAATAATTTGAATTATCTATTTTTTCTTGTAATTGTTGTGATTTTGTATATTATAATATGTTACCTAAAAAACATCTTTCTGGATGTGAGAAAAGGAAAAAAAGAAAAAAATTAGAACAATTGACTGAATCACAAAAAGGTGCTATTAATAAATTCTTTGTTAAAAGTTCTCATGAAAATGCACAAAATTTAACTATGACTGTGGATGATGTAGATGAGTGTAATGAGATTCACGATGCTAATGAAGAACGGGAAAATTTGAGTGAGCATGAAAATGTTTTAAATATGGTAGATAATGAGAATATTGATATTGATGAAGAATTTATTAACTCACTTGACATATATGATCCAAGAAATTAGGATAATCTTGATAATAATGCACGTGATATTTTAGTTGAAAAAGTGCCTATAAGAGAAATGAATATTATATATCTTTTGGACGATACTTCTAGGCATTTTTCTTGTGTTCATTATTCTAGACATTTAAGTAATGGAGAAATAAGAGACCGAAAGTGGTTGGTTTATAGTAAATATGTGGATAAAGTTTATTGCTTTTGTTGCAAGTTGTTTAAATCTGAAAACAATAGAAGTTCATTAGCAAATGATGGATTTAGAGATTGGAAACATCTTAGTGAACGGCTTAAAGAACATGGAAATACTATTGAACATATAACTAATATGAACACTTGGAATGAATTAAAAATGCGATTAGATAAAAATCTAACAATTGATAAAGACCTACAATGAGAAATTTTCAAAGAAAAAGAGCGTTGGAGACAAGTTATAACAAGAATATTAGCAACGGTAAAATGTCTTTCTAAACGTTGTTTGGCTTTTCGAGGATCTAATGAAAAACTTTATCAAGACAATAATGGAAATTTTTTAGGGTTGATTGAAATGATTGCTGAATTTGAATATGTGATACAAGATCATATTAGGTGTATTCAAAGTAACGAAATTCATTATCATTACTTGGGTCATAAAATTCAAAATGAGTTGATTTCTATTTTAGCTAATAATGTTAAAAGTGTTATCATTAATAAAATCAAAGAAGCAAAATATTTTTCAATAATTCTTGATTGTACCCCAGATATAAGCCATCAAGAACAAATGACTTTTATAGTACGATGTGTTAATATGTCATGTGATAAAGTGAAAATAGAGGAGTACTTTTTAGAGTTTCTAAAAGTAGATGATACATCTGGTTTAGGACTTTTTAATGAATTACAAAATGTGTTAAAATCACTTGATATTAGTATTGAAAATATTAGAGGCCAAGGTTATGATAATGGTTCCAATATGAAAGAAAAACACCAAGGAGTTTAAAAGAGGTTACTTGAAATAAATCCAAGAGCTTGTATATGTCATGTGCTTGTCATAGTCTTAATCTAACTCTTAGTGATATGACACATTCTTGTGTTAAAGCTGTTTCTTTCTTTGGAGTAGTGCAACGCTTATATACATTATTTTCAAGTTCTCCTAAAAGATGGAAAATTTTGCTTAATAATGTGAAGGGATTAACCATCAAATCTTTGTCGAATACTCGTTGGGAAAGTCATATTAAAAGTGTTCAAGCTATTAAATTTCAAATTGTAGAAGTGAGAGCAGCTTTACTTGAATTAAGTAATATTTGTGATGATGCAAAATCAATAAGTGAAGCTGAAAGTTTAGCTAATTCAATCGAAAATTTTGAATTTTTACTTAGTATGGTCATTTGGTATGATATCTTATTTTCTATAAATATGGTGAGTAAAAAATTACAATCGAAATCTATGAAACAATGAAACAATTAGAAGGTGTAATCTCATTTTTTGAAAAGTATAGGAATGATGGTTTTGCTGCAAGTTTGACTATTGCTAAAAGTCTTGCATTGGATATGAACATAGAGCCAATGTTTACAACAAAGCATCGTATTTTTAGGAAAAAACAATTTAATGAAAGAGAAGATGATGAAGTTTCGCTATCACTAGAAGAGTTCTTTAGAATTGATTATTTTATTGTTGTTGTAGACATGACAATTGTTTCTTTAAAATGTAGATTCGAGCAAATGAAAACTTTTGAAAATATATTTGGTTTTTTATTTGATTCAAAAACATTAAGAAATTTGGATGATGATGAATTGAGAAAATATTGTGTCAATTTAAAATCTATTTTAACTCATGACAACTCATCAGATGTTGAGTTAGATGATTTATTTACTGGATTAAAAATATTAAAAATGACTTTACCAAATATGATAATGTCTGCGGTTGATATTCTTGAATTTGTTCAAAGTGTAGATTGTTATCCAAATGTGGCAATTGCTTATGGAATCTTGTTGACTATGTCTATTACAGTAGCATCGGCTGAAAGAAGTTTTTCAAAATTAAAATTATTAAAAACATATATGAGATCGTCAATGTCACAAGAAAGATTAAATGGATTGACAATTTTATGTATTGAGAAAGATATTTTAGAAAATCTTGAAACTGATAATATTATAAAAGATTTTGCAAATAAAAATGCTAGAAAAAGTCGTTTTAGATGAATTATATATTATTAAAAATTTATTTGAGATCTTATTTTATTGTTTCGCCTATGACCTCTTGAGTCGAAGGACCAGGGTTGTTTGTATGGTTAATTATTTGATTTTGATTTTTATAATAATATATAATTTATTACATTAATTTCAAAGCCATTCAACTTAAATTTTTGGATCCGTCTCTCTTGCGCACTCAGGATGCGCTACAGTGGAGAGCACCCCACATGAGGCCCATTGTCCCCCACAGTCGTGCATCCTAGACGCACACCAATAAATATATATATAGAGATAACTGCTATCCTGCGGACCATGTGATGCAGCCGCAATGCCAGACCGATCAGGTAACTGTCAGACCGATCAGGCAACTGCCTGATCGGTCTGCAGGCGTTGCTGACGCTGCGCCGATGGTGGCAATTGGAACCATCGACGGCCTTCGACCACCGCCCCAAACAAAATTATAACCCAGAGGGTGAGCGATGAATCCTAGGGATAGCAGTGAATCTGTCGGCGCGGTGAATCCGAGGGATAGCGGTGAACCCGTCGACACTAGGTAATGGCTGATCGGTCATGGTGATCGATCAGACACCTGCCTAATCAGTCAGGGAAGTCCCTGACCGATCAGGCAGGTACCTGATCGGTCAGGCTAGAGCCTGACCGATCAGGCACCTGCCTGATCGATCAATCTAAACCGTCCACAGGAATGATATGGTGCACAACTTATGGTGCACAATCATGAGCACCTACATAGGTGGCAACCTGCACATCACCCATCAAAAATGCATAATAAAGATGAATAATCAAGATTTCGCCACCTATACTGGTGCTCATGGTTGTGCACCATAAATTATGCATCATATCATTCCATTATATATATATATATATATATATATATATATATATATATATATATATATATATATATATATATATATATATTTCCCATCAACCCAAATTATTTTCGAACTCAAAAAAAGATTTTAAAAATATATACATCATTTTTTTTCGTTTTTAAAATAAAATTAAATATGTAATTTTCCTTTTTTAAGAAATGCAGTTTCAATTAGTAAAAAAATAATTTAAACAAATTGGATTGTGCCACGCAGGATAAATTCCCTAAATAATTCTATTGTCGACATCAGAAACAACGAGTGAGTGGGGCGATAAAAGGGGAGAGAACGGGAGGCGTCGGAATCTCGCCGTCGTCGTCTTCTTCACGGGAAGCGGACCGATTGGTTTCCAATCTGTGGATTCTTTGCGCCGTGCAGCCGTAATCTCGCCTACAAATCTTGTTCTGGTGAGATCCTGTCCTTGTTACATTTGCATCTTCCTTGTTTCGCCCCCTCGCTTTTCATGCTGGTTCTTTGTTCGGATCTCCGTAAGTTCTCGATCTTTTCCACGGTGAGCCTTTTATCTGGTGGTGGTTCTTCTAGATGCTGGAAGTGTGAAAGCTTAGCCTTGTTCTTTCGTTTATTAGGATAGATTCGCCTTGGTTTGGTTGTGATCTTCTTATGTCTTCGGTTAGTAGGGATTTGAGGCCTGATAGGGTGAGTGAAATTTTATTAAATGTTCACTGCGGAAAAATTAGTATGGGTTTAGTTTTCTTGTACTATCAATTTCTTGATTGATAATATAGTTAATTAACTTATCCTAAAAGTTGGATTTTTTTTTTTCTGTATCTTTCCAAATCCTTTAAATGCTTTCGAACTTTCTGAAACGCAATAATTGTATCTCGCCATCTTTAAAACATTATATTCCTGTTATTCTTGGTGGTATATAAGATTCACAGGTCCTGCCAACATAGCAAACTACACCTCTCCTAGCATATGGATGCTATTATTCATCCCTTTCACTAAAGCATCCGACAAAAATAGCTGTTTGATAGGCGAGAGGTGTTTGTTGTTTTGCTGGCAATATCTACTAATCATGAATGTCACTAAGGATATTAGAATTAGATCTCATAATGCTGGTAGGATAAAATTGAAGTGTTTTAGAAAGTTCAACTAAACATTGCAAGCAAGTACAAGGTTTAGATAGATATGAAAAAAAAGTTCTGGAATAAATCAATTAACTAATTCTTTTTAGTTTATATAAGAAAATAATCTTATTTTCATGTATTTCTGCTTTATCCCTTGTCGTGATAGGGTGTGAGTTCATGCTTTAGTTCGAAATCATAATCCTGTGCAAGTGCACATCAATTTAACCTCCAATGCCTCAATGGACACTTGCTTTACCTTTTATGTTCTCTCTGGAATATCTTCAACTTTCAACGTTCATGTATTTGCTCTTTATTGTCAAAGCTTAATAGATTTGGCTTGTCTTTTGGTCTTTAGACTTTCCACCTTATTTACAGGGAAAAAGAAATTATATACCATGAAAGCACTCATTCTTGTTGGAGGATTTGGCACCCGCCTTCGACCTTTGACTCTTAGTTTCCCGAAGCCACTTGTTGATTTTGCTAACAAACCAATGATCCTTCATCAGGTATTGTTTTATAACTCTACTAAATTACTGCTTACATTAATGAGGATATTGAGTGTTGAATCTATTGATGATGCCTAATTATGTTGTTGGAATTTGTTAACGTCAATCTAACTAGCTTTGGTCCGGTAGGAGACGTAGTGTCGTGTCTCATCATCAGACAATGTTCAACCATTTGCGCCTTTTTTTTGTCATCATTGTTTGTTGTGATCTGTGGCTGTGCTAGGGGTGCATGACGAGGACACTGTGCAAATGGCTACAAATTTAATCAAGTTAATTTAGATTTCAGTTTCAGAGATCAATTAATTCACAATTAAATCTGATTTATTATATGATTGTTGTTCGCAACTTGTTGATCCCATTTTCTTAACCAATTGTGCATCTCTTATTAGTCCTGTGAGTATTAACACTTATGTATGCTTGATTTTGCATTCGTGCATTTGCATCCATGGACCATGCTTTGTACACCCATGCCTTCATTTGATCAAACCGGATCAATCCTTCATCACTCGAATACTCAAATAGTATTCGAATACTAAAATAGTGATGGATATTAATTTTTCATCCACTCAAGGAATTAATTTACAATGATTTACTTGCCAAATAGTCAGTCTGTATTCATATTCAGCTAATTGGTTATGAAAATCGATTCCGTACTAATCAATTGTTCTAACTTATACTTTTTCTGATGCTCTAGTGGAAATAATTGGATATTTTATGGCGGGTTGAGTATGTTGATCCACTGCTTGGATATTTACTAGGAAATTTTCATTTATGTCTCAAGATTTATTTTTTGATTTTGTTGCTTGTTCAGTTGATATTATCCTATTAACAGTACTATTGCTACATCTTTTTTTTATTGGTTTACTTGAAAACTAGGTTTGCCTTTTTATTCCTTTATAAAAAAAAAATTGATTGTGCCTTCTACTTGTAGACACAATAGCATTCTTGTGAATTGATGCATGCCCACCAGGGATCTTCCATGAAAAGCTTCAATGATCTTTGTTTTAGTTGGAATCAATGGTTTGCTGCGTGTGTGCATGCATGGCATTTGATTGAGTTTCTATCTCAAAAACATCTTTTCAGATTGAAGCTTTGAAGGATGTTGGAGTCACTGAAGTCATTTTGGCCATCAATTATCAGCCAGAGGTACGAGATACGATGTGCATCATTGTATATTCATACTCGAATAGAAGTTTTCATCATTATAGGGTCTGAAATCCCTCATCCTTGCCCTTTAAAACAGGTTATGATCAACTTTCTGAAGGACTTTGAGGATAGGCTTGGAATTAAAATCATCTGCTCACAGGAGACTGAACCACTTGGAACTGCTGGTCCCCTGGCTTTAGCCAGAGACAAACTAATAGATGGATCAGGCGAACCCTTCTTCGTCCTAAACAGTGACGTTATAAGTGAATACCCCTTTGCTGAACTGATTCAGTTTCACAGATCACATGGTGGAGAGGCAAGCATTATGGTTACCAAGGTACAGTAAAGAAATCTCTCTAGTGGCTCATTCTTTTTCCTTGATCGTGTTACTCGACGTTTCCTACTTAATAGGTTGATGAACCATCCAAATATGGTGTCGTGGTCATGGATGAAGAGAGTGGAAGGGTCGATAGGTTTGTGGAGAAGCCAAAAATTTTCGTCGGGAACAAGATCAACGCTGGGATTTACTTGCTGAATCCATCCGTCTTGGATCGCATTCAGCTGAGGCCAACCTCTATCGAGAAGGAAGTTTTCCCGAAAATTGCAACCGAGAAACAACTCTATTCCATGGTCCTACCAGGTTTCTGGATGGACATCGGCCAGCCAAAGGACTACATCACAGGCTTAAGGCTCTACCTGGACTCATTGCGCAAGAAAGCGCCATCGAAGTTAGCTGCAGGCCCTCATATCGTCGGCAATGTTCTGATCCACGACAATGCTGTGGTAGGAGAGGGATGCCTCATTGGGCCAGACGTTGCCATTGGTCCTGCATGCGTGATCGAGGCAGGAGTAAGGCTGTCAAGGTGCACGGTGATGCAAGGTGCCCGCATCAAGAAGCACGCTTGCGTCTCCAGCAGCATTATCGGTTGGCACTCAACGGTGGGGCAGTGGGCGCGGATTGATAACATGACCATTCTCGGCGAGGACGTGCATGTTTCTGATGAGGTATACAGCAATGGAGGGGTTATTCTTCCACACAAGGAAATCAAGTCAAGCATCTTGAACCCTGAGATAGTAATGTGAGAAGCCTAGCAATTGTCTCAAATTCTCAAGTGCAATAATTGTCCTCTTTTTCTTTCAGTTTTCAGTAATTTCACTGTTGATATTTTGTTCATAAAATTGGGTTATCTAATGTTGGGTTTACTCGAAGAGAGAAAAACGGAAAGGAAATGAAATAGTTTGCAAAAGTGAAAGGCATAAATTATGTTATTCTATCTTCAATTCATTTATGGGTTATTAACATCATTATCTTACAATTTCAAAGTTGTCAATGACACTTGAAATTCTAAACTCTTATCACTTCGATCTAGTCATTAATAATGTTGATTATTTAACAATGTTATAACTTCAATGTTAAGTCGTCAAAAATGTAAGCAATTTCTGAAAAATTAATGAGGGGATAAAATTATATGATTTTTAAAAAATTAATTGGACAAGTTAATGATTTTGATACTCAAAAGTATTTGAGGGGAAAAAAGATTTAAGTTGAAAGGATCTTGACTAGGGTGAGCAAAAATTTAGATAAATCGAAAAAATCGACCAAATCAATTGATTTTTTAATTTTGGTTCGGTTAATTTGGAATTTCGGTTAATTCGATTTTAAAATTCGATTATTTTGATTATATCGGTTCGATTTCGATTTTTTACGTTGTTATTCGATTAAATCGAATAAATCGAAATTATCGATTTGGATTGAGTGGTCGTGGGGGCTGGACCGCAGGCGGCGTAAGGTGGGCTGGACCGGCTGGCGGCTGCTGCAGTGCGGCTGGGGTAAAATGCAAAACAGTAGAAGCACAATTAATTATATAGATTTTAAGGCACATGTAAACAAACAGTAACAGTATAATTAACAGTAGAGGCATAATTAACATGTAAACATAATTAACAGTAAAATTAATAATAGGATCAAAATTTGATTGTTTTTCAATTAACGTAGAATTAACAGTAGGTGGTTGTTAGTCTTTTTATATTAATTTGATTGTTTTTTAATTTTGATTCACATATAAACAAATATAATATATAAAATTAAATTAAGATCAAAATTATTCGACCAAATCGATTAATTCAGTTAAAAACTGAATTAACCGATTTTTTATCAGTTCGATTTTCTCAATTTTAATTCACAAATTCGATTTATTCGGTTTTAGATGTATTCGATTCGGTTCGGTTCGGTTTTAATCGAATACTCACCCCTACCTTGACTAACAAACCTTGACTAACAAACTTGGTGGTAAAATTGTAAATGTTATAAAAATTGAGGGTGCATTGTAACTTACCAAGTCAGGGGTGAATGAAGAAAACACAGCATACTCTATGGGGCAACGTGAAATTGGCAAGACAAATTAAAGGGGCACGTTATGAAATAATATAAATAGGACAAAAATCAAGAATGCTCTTGCCATTTCATCAAAAGTATTAGGTGCTTTAAGACGGGCGGTTTTAGTGCAGGACCCGAGGGCCACAAATCCATATATATATATATATATATATATATATATATATATATATATATATATATATATATATATATATATATATATATATATAGGAGATTGCCACGCGCGACCATGCGCACCACTTTTTTTTTTTTTTTAGAAATTAACAATTTCTCACGAAAATTAATAAAAATTATTAATTTTTAATGAATTAAAAAAGGGAGTGGTCTTATTCAAAACGCCTCGTGATCTTCAACTAATTTTGTGCTTCAATATAATTACCCGAACTAAGCACTATAGCTTGTTTCCAGTACTCAGCAGCTTGATTGGACCAAGCCTCTGTAATTTCAGAATCACCTTGTAGAATGGCCTGTTCTCCCCGGTCGGAATAGGTAGCTCCTTCCCTTCGAACCGTACTTAATAAAAATTATTTTCGTGAGAAATTGTTAATTTCTAAAAAAAAAAAAGGTGACGCGCATTGTCGCGTGGCCTGTCCCATAGGAGAAAAATCTTTTATATATATATATATATATATATATATATATATATATATATATATATATATATATATATATATATAGGATGTCTCTGCTGCGGACGCGAATTTGCGGACTGCTACGGACTGCCCTCGTGGCAAGCCGCGTCCGCAGCTTGCTTGGGTCTGCGCTTTTATTTCTGCTCGTCCCTCGTGGCACAGCAGATCGAGTTTTGTCCCGCAGCCCTCCAAACCACAGCGTCGACACGAGCAAACCCTAGGCGAACCCATCTCTTCCCTCGCGGCGGCGATTCCCTCGCCCTCGCCCTCGCGTCCCGCAGCCCTTGGAGACCTTGAGCTCGTGTCGACACCTTCGGATCCCTCGGCACTGTGGTCGCTGCATCGCTGACATTTCTTCTCCCTCGGCCCAGCAGTTCCCCCCTGGCATTTCTTCTTCCTCGGCCCGACAGGTAAGGGGACACAACTTGCTCCAGCTCCCACTCCCAACGCTACAAGCAAAAACCATTATAAACAATAATTGGAAGTCATACAAAACAACAGATTTGGTGGTCTCGTCGCCATATATCATCTCAACTCCTCTATCTTCTACCTTTCCTTCCTTCCTGTGTGCATATTTGGCTTTGTGCTTGTCTCCATAAAAAAAAACTTCTGCTGGATGGAATTTTTGGCTTAAACTGAGGTTTTCTTCCTTAGTACAGAGCATTTTCTCGAGGTACATTCGATAGTTCGCTCGCGCATGTTGTTTTCTTTCTTCAGAAAAGAGGAAATTTATTCTGAAGAGTTGAACTTTGAAATAAATATTAGATATGAAGTAGTCAAGACGTTGTTTGGCATATTACTACAAGAGAGACAAAAGGATACCTCAATTTCACTGTTTATCAGTGGCCTCGTGTTTTTGATCTAAAGCTCTATGTTTCAGGAATTTGTAGGAATCATGGAGAACAAGACGTAGTTGTGGAAGAGGAAGTCTGCAGAGAAGAACATTGAGGTTAGCATTAATAAAATCTTATTTTTTGCCGCTTATTACACATTTAATCCAACTAATGATCGGTAGAAGCAATGTTCGTACTCATAGATTGTTGTGTCGTTTGTCGTAATTATTTGCAATTTCTTCTTTAACATGAAGGATTACTGATCAGAGATTGTTATCTTCTTTTATTGTAAAAATTTGGATCGTTTTCTTGAAAATATATGTTAAATCCGACACTTTTTACTAGGTCCCGGTAATTTTCAGAGGATTACCGGATGGGTTCCGGGGCTTCCGAGTCCTTGGACACAAATTTAGGGATCAAAAGTTAATAAGACAAACAGTTGCAAGGACTAAAATGTAAGTAAGTTTAAAACTAGGGGTGATCTTGCGATTAGGCTGAAAACGGTTGGACTAATTTGCAAAACGTCTCTTATATAACTTGACCTAATCCCATTCGGCCGATTGCGCAGCCACACCCGATCGTTTCCTTCGTTCCTCCCCAGCCGACGCCTCTTGCTCCGCCGACGTTGATTCCTCGTCACCTCCAGTAGCTGGCGAGCCGAAGGTCGGCGACTCCACTCTAACACACCTACTTCGCCCGACCTACACCACGAATCTAGGCCTCCGGCTAGAGTTGGGGTGAGAGACTACGGTAAGCTGTGGAATCTGGTGCTGCTCTACAGGAAACTTCCATCGAGAGGTGTTGCCGGAGTTAGCTAACGTAGTTACAATCTCCGGCCACATTAGAGGTAAGCCCGAGTCCATCAAGTCATGACTCGTCTTCTGGGATTGAGCTTGATACGGTTTTTGATTTCATCATTGTTTTGATTAGGGATCGTTGTGGCCTCCTCGGTTGAGATTGGGATTTCGACCCTGGAGACAGATTTAGGGTTCACAGTGGAATTGCTGGTTTTCTGTTGTGGAGCTGAGGGAGGTCTCTGTCGTGTGAACTCCACCGCTGGGTGAAACTTTTCCTTCTGTTCACTGTGGTGATCTGCCAGCGAAGCTGGGATTGAGGTAAGGAGATGTTTGTCTCTAATTGTCAGCTCTGTTTATTGGCCTGTGGGGGAGTTAGCTGTAGTAATGCTATTGTTTGAGATTAGCTAGTGGTGGTTATTTGGTTCAATTGGAACATTATGTAATGGCTACCGTGATACCAGAATTTGAATAGGTTTTTCTACCTTATAGTTGGATAGATTATTGTGGCTATTTAGCTTAATTGGAGCAATAGGTTAATTGTGAGATTTGATCTAGGGATTTAACCTAAATCTTAATTACGCGGGGTAATTGGGAAAATCTTTCATTTAATTATGAGAGATTTAATGGAAATGGACGGATTAAGTTAACCCCAAAATGGATTAGGAATTAATTAGCTAGTTATTATTCTTGTAATAGCTAATTAAATGCATCCTTGATACAGGAGCTTGATCGGATTTATTGCTACCTATTTTGACGGGTGGTTCTGTCTCGATTGATACAGACTTCACTTTCATTGGAGACGGGTACCCTTTGACTTATCTATCTTGATATTGTCATTTTGTTATGCATAGAATGTTATAGATAGCAGTAAGATTCTACGCTATCCCTGGTTATTATGTTTGTTCTGGATATTGTTGTTTATCCCTGTTTATTATGCCAGTTCTGGATACTTGTTGTTTATCCCTGAGTTATCATGTTGTTGGTTCCCTTCGGTCTCAGGTATTGTCATATCTGTATGTATGCTTAGATTTCGGGATGTACCTCTTGCACTTGACCTTGAGAGATCTGTAGTTTCAGGCCAGTATACCTTGTAGGTTACCTATATTTCCTGTTGTAGGATTTCAGACTGAGACCTAGTATACTGAGGACTTGGGAGGGAGGTATGTGTATCTATCATACACTATCCTTGCACTGTTGCATGCCGGCGATCAGCGACTCCCTTGTGGTTGAGCCTAATCGTCTTCCGGTACATGACCTGCACACACGGCCACTCATGGGTTAGTGGATACCGTAGATGTGTGCATTTGCCCTGTATTGCTCCGTTCGACCACTATTTGGAGGGTGAGCGCGGGCGTGGTAGCAAGCAGGGATCCCTTCTCGTACTGAGCCACGAGGAGATGAGAGCGGAGCTCCCCCATTGCTTGGGGTAGAGGGGTGGTCCCTCGCCAGCATCCTGTCCACTCGGTCACTCAGGAGCAATGATGGCAGGGTGTACAGTTGTCAGAGCCCTACCCGTTCAGACGTCCCTATGACAGGTGTACGATGATTCTGTCTGGTGTCAGGGGTGACCATGTCATTGCACCATGTGCATATTTTGCATCGTGCATTGTTTGCTGCACTTATTTGCTGCACTTGTTTGACATCGCATATACTGGAGACTTGTTATCTGTGTTTATATGCCTATTGGTTTTCCTTTGGTATTTCTTACCCTCTTTCCAGGTTAGATGGATTCAGGTATGTATCTACCTCAGTATGTTCAGTACTAGTCTTTCCCTACTGTTGATATGAGTCTGTATTAGCTGAACTCTTAGTGTTGGTATAACCTTCTATGCATATCTGTTGGGTATTCGCTGAGCTATGGACTCACCCCGTTGCCATATATGTTTATTTCAGGTTGATGTCTGCGAGGAGATCCCGAGCCGCCAGTCCCCAGCTCCAGAGGAGCTCTTTTTGGTTTTTCGTTGTTTTGTTATGGACCCTGTAGTATTCCTATGCTTCCGTTGTGATGTTTTAACCATGTATGCACGTTTTATTGGATGGTATTGTACTTTTGAGTCCTATGTTGGACTTCGTTCGATTTTGGTGTTGATCCTGCCCCCTGGCAGCTCAGGTGAGTTCGGATTTGATTTTTCGATAGTTATAATCATATAACTGTTGTTTTTGCATATATCTGAGGCCTGAGGCCCTTTAAACTGCGTGGTTGTGTTATATTATCTGTGTGTATGTGTAAATTGTCCGCCGGACAGGGGAGGTGCTGTCCGATTTTCTATTGGATCAGCGGCTCCTGGGTCTCGGGGCGTGACAATATATGTCTAAGATCATGTCAAAAAAGCTGTTCAATCTGGCTGCACCTCCAAGCTAGGGCTTCGCCGTCGAACCTCCTCCAAGCTACAACGCCTCCAAGCGTTTCGGACTCCGGCTTTCCCCTGCATTCGTTGGTATCGCGCGACCTTTTGCTCCGGCGTTCCTTCTTTGCTAAGCAACTTTTTGTGATGCTCTGTGTGTACCTAGGCTAAGCAACTTTTCTCATCATGTTATTGGTTTTAAGGGAAAACATATGTTGTGTTTGTTAACTTGATCTTGAAGTTGTTTAAATCAGCCTGGTTTGACAATACTTGCAATAGCTTTTTATCCATGACAATGTATATTTTCTTGTCTATAATGTTTTTGACAAATTTTTAGTGATTTTTGTATTCTTCAAGATTATAATTTTTTTACTCCTTATTAGAGCTTTGACTTCTGATGAATTTTGTCTTCTTGTGTGCAATTAGTTTTGTTGCATTTGTTCTGAAATGCATTCACTTTTGATCAAGGTAAAAAGGTTGGTAAAGACAATATAGCAAAATCCAAGGTCCAACAGCCAGGCAAGGAGGAACTAAGAAAGAAAATATGTGAGATTTTGAAGGAAGTCGACTTTAATACCGTGAGTTACTTATATGAAGATTGTTTTTTTGTAGATTGCTACAATTATGCACACAACTTATTAGATTGTATATTATAAGCAAAGTGCTTAAACTATCCTATTAGTAAAAAATATTATACGCTGGCAATATATGGTTATGATGATTATGCTTTTGGTAAAATATCCATAGTATTGGTGATCTCTTCTATTTTCAAACAAATTCTCAATCCTATTAGTGAAAAATATTATCGAAGCTACTTTTTATGGTTATGATGATGCTTTTGGTAAAATATCCATAGTATTGGTGATCTCTTCAATTTTCAAACAAATTCCCAGTTGTTTGGATCTTACACTAACTTGAGTGTCCTATTTATTTGTTTCAGGCAACTTTCATAGACATTCTGAAGCTGTTAGGTATGTTATCTTCAGAACTCGTTTTCTTTATTTTCGGTCGATCAAATAATTTTGACAACAATTTTCTATCAGCTACACATTACAAAGTGGATCTGACCTCATGAAAAGCATCAATAAAACTCATAATCCAAGAGGTAGAGGAGATGACCAAATTGGCTGAAGCTGAAGAGGACGAGGATGACGAAGACTGAGAGGCGAAGCAGAAAAGACAGCTTGACGTGTTTTTTAACTAGCAAATCGACTTATGTAACGTTATAATTTACTTGTAGCCGCAATGTGTTTTTATTCGTATGTGTAGATGTATCTGTGATAATTATGGTTCTGGTTGTAAACTAAACAATGGAAATTAATTTTTACAGTTTCGATGTATTTGTTTAGTATTAATGGACCAAGTTTATGTTATTTGACACATGATCATAAGTTAAAGATGTTTGCTGAAGGTAATTTGACCAAGTTAATTTCTCTGATGACAAATCCTACTCTAATATCAACACAACTTCACTCGTGGGACGAAGGTATATCATTTTCAAGTGTGATTCTTGTGGATTTTAATAAATTTAAACTCGACTTGTGTTTCGTTATTAATTAAATATCCTTAGAATTTGAGAATTCCTATCATTTTACACATCATCGTATTACTAGTAACTTGCACTCACAAGGGATTAAAAAAAACCCTTTGCTCCAAACTGATGACCATGAGTCTCACAATGTTGCTCGGTCAGATTAAAAAACCTCTGCCTAGTGAATCAAAACATGTTCAGTAAGGATTGGTCAATCTCTGCCCTATCAGATATACAAATTTCTCATTATCGTAACCTTCACGATTCACTACATTCTACATCCGAAATTCCATGACAATGATGATATTGTTGGAGAAAAGCATCCTGTCGGAGAAACACGCCGCTATCTTGTCACCTTCCCTGTTCCAGCATACCTCAAAGATGCCGCCTGGCCCCTGGTAAGTCTTCAGTAACCTCCCTTCTTTGATGGACCATATGTGCAGCGACTGATCCAACGCTCCGCTCGCCAAGTATTCACCATTTGGACTAAATGCGATATAATATACAGCGTCCCTAGTATTTGCGCAATAGATGGAAATATACAGTGATTAGTATAAGACAGGAATGATGAGATCAACTAATGATAGACTTACTTGTGACCATTCAAGCTGCAAACAAGGTGTCCATGCTCGATGTCCCACAATTTAATCGTAGAGTCGTAAGACGCACTGCAATCGTGTTGAAGTTATCAGTAATGTGATCCAAGGCGTAACATCATTGGTGACCATTCTTCGTTAAGGTTCACAAGATAGTTTTAAGACGTAAAGCTACAGAAAATAAGGTTGAACATCAAACAATCAACAAGGAGTAACAATCGCAAAGGAGAAGGCTGATTGGAATTGTTTCTAAGATGCAGAGCAAAGTACAAAGAAAGAAAGCTACGGTTGTAATTTGTTCCCGAGACAAAGGTATAGATGTGTCGTGTGGATGTGTGCACGTACCCAATTGTGCAAAGAAATTACTTACGTAGCGAGAACCAATTGTTGATTTGAAGTATTTATGCACGAACCAATTGGCCTCCATCTAATTGTGTATATTTCCTGAAAATGAAAACCACAGTGACATGAGCGAGTAGAAAGAGTCAAAGAATTTAGACAAATGAAAGATTAGAACCTTGGTATGATCTCTGAATCATGCAAATATTTATCCTTCTTCAGACTCCATATCTGTATATTATTCACAGGAAATCATAAAACATAGTGTGAAATTTACACACAAAAAAACTAGAGCAGAAAAGTATTTTATTTAATAGACTATCTGGAACAATAACAACTTTTGAAATGATAGCAGAAAACTAGAGGAGATTGTATTACAATCTATCTAAATTTGTAAACGAATTTATTGCACAACTTCCCAATCAACATCAAATATTGGCGCTGGAAAAAAATTTTGGCATCTACTACAATGATCTTTGTTTATCTGGAGTTAGAACATTTAAAAAATTCACACTTAATTGTCTCGCTGATAAGAAAACAAGTACTGAATGAAATTCAAATTGTTGTTTGCATTCCCAAGTATTTGTATCCCACACTATTGTAGTTTTGTCAGCCCAACAAAAAATATGGTGCCAAATTTGACCCATCTAACAATCTCCATAAAAAATATATGGCGGAAGGAAAACATAACCCTAAAATTTAAAAGAGAACATACAGCTATGCAAAAGTATATTTACCATCTGGGCTCCATATTCTTGCTAAGAATGCAAAAGTATGCAAAATTTGACCCATCTTGCTACTTCATATCTAATTTATTTCAAAGTTCAACTCTTCAGAATAAATTTCCTCTTTTCTGAAGAAAGAAAACAACATGCGCGAGCGAACTATCGAATGTACCTCGAGAAAATGCTCTGTACTAAGGAAGAAAACCTCAGTTTAAGCCAAAAATTCCATCCAGCAGAAGTTTTTTTTTATGGAGACAAGCACAAAGCCAAATATGCACACAGAAAGGAAGGAAAGGTAGAAGATAGAGGAGTTGAGATGATATATGGCGACGAGACCACCAAATCTGTTGTTTTGTATGGCTTCCAATTATTGTTTATAATGGTTTTTGCTTGTAGCGTTGGGAGTGGGAGCTGGAGCAAGTTGTGTCCCCTTACCTGTCGGGCCGAGGAAGAAGAAATGCCAGGGGGAACTGCTGGGCCGAGGGAGAAGAAATGTCAGCGATGCAGCGACCACAGTGCCGAGGGATCCGAAGGTGTCGACACGAGCTCAAGGTCTCCGAGGGCTGCGGGACGCGAGGGCGAGGGCGAGGGCGAGGGAATCGCCGCCGCGAGGGAAGAGATGGGTTCGCCTAGGGTTTGCTCGTGTCGACGCTGTGGTTGGAGGGCAGCGGGACAAAACTCGATCTGCTGTGCCACGAGGGACGAGCAGAAATAAAAGCGCAAACCCAAGCAAGCTGCGGACGCGGCTTGCCACGAGGGCAGTCCGCAGCAGTCCGCAAATTCGCGTCCGCAGCAGAGACATCCTGTATATATATATATATATATATATATATATATATATATATATATATATATATATATATATATATATATATATATATATATATATATATATATTCCGGCCTTATCTACGGGTAGTACGACCCGATCAGTCAACCAGCCTGGCACCATGAAGGTCCAGCAGATGGACCGGCCAAGACCTCACCCGGGAGGTCCCTGAGCCAGGAAGCTCCCCGGGACACTATCCAGCCAGCGACGAGCAAGGTCAGTCAGGTCGCCCCCAAGCTCCTCCTGGCTCGGTCGCTTGGACCCATGACCTGATCCAGATCAGGGTCGGGCGAGCCAGTCGGACGCATGGCGACCCATGCTCCCCTAGCACTACACGAATCAGATATCCAGCAGAGTCCGCCAAACATCACCCAACAAACCCCCGACTCAGGGCGTATCTTGCGCCTCAACTCTCCCAGGCAGACGAGTGCCGACGCTCCCTGGCCATTATCCGCCCCGGTCATTGATACTCGGACCCGCCGGTCGGCGCTCGGGTTACGGACTATCTCGTCTCTACGCCCCTATGCCATTATATCCAGAGTACGACCTTGATGTTGGGGTACTACACACCTTACCTATTCCTGACACACCTCGCGGTCAGTCCGCCCATTTAGTACCATGATACTACTCAAGCACCCCGCGCCCTGCCACGGTACTCCCAAGCGCTATCATACGAGCTGACAGGTACCACACCCTTGTCTCGTCGACACAGACAAGGGTTGTCAGCTCCCCCGGCTATATAAGTCCTCCACTCCTCATTCCGCAGGTATGCGCGCGAGCTCTCTCTTCCACCATATTTTCATTTTCTCTATTATATCCTGCGAATACTGACTTGACCGTCGGAGTGCCTGACTGGGGAAACTCCCCGACGGGTTTACTAACGGTCATTGTTTTGCAGGCAGGAGCCAACTCGGAGCTAGATCAGCACCACCTCGGTAGCTCGTTTCACTCGGGAGACCATCGCGCCCCTGGAGCTTCCACTCCGCCTCGCGACAGGATCAAATTTGGCGCTAGAAGGAGAGACCCAGCAGCCTGATCGGAGGTGTGTGATGGAAGCATCCAGCCGGGTCGTGATGACCGTTACTCCCGAGGAGTACGAGCTCCTTTCAACCGCCCGGGCTAGGGGAACCTCACTGAGGCCGTCGCGCGCTGACGGCCCGACAACTCGGCCCCCAGGAGCCCGCGATGTACCACCCGTCGAGAGGTCGGGGAAAAGCCGTTCCGCTAATCGGAGGCTCGACCCCCCTCCCTCTCGCACGTGCACCACAGCCGGGCCGACGCGATTAGACTCCTGCCGGTCGAAGCACCCGCATCCAACCAAACACGCTTGCCGCGCCGCGATAAAGGGAAAGCCCCAATCGATGCGTTACCAATTCCCCAGGCGCACAACCCCTTTGCTCCATGGATCCTGGAGGATCCAATTCCCCGGCATCTCAGATTCTTCACCATGTCCGAGTATGCCGGAACCACTGACCCTGAGGAGCACCTCATGAAGTTTGAGGGTGTTGCACTGCTCCATCAATATTCTGAGGGAGTGAAGTGCAGAGCATTCCCGACAACGCTCTCTGGAGTCGCTCAACGATGGCTCGGGCAGCTCCCTAGCGGATAAATAGCTAGTTTTGGCGAGCTCAAGAGGGCATTCCTTCAGCACTTTGTGAGCAACCGAAGGCATCACAAGACAAGTGTCAACTTGTTCGCTTTAAAGCATGGCCCGAAAGAGACACTTCGGGCCTATATCAAGAGATTCAACGGGGTGGTACTGGATGTGTCAACCGTCGCACCCGAGGTATTGATCAGCGCATTCTCCCAAGGATTGCAAGAGGGAGATTTTTTCCGCTCGCTCATCAGAAAACCTCCCAAGGACTTCGACAGTCTACTGGGTAAAGCCGCCAAGTACGTTAATGTGGAAGAGGCGCAGGCTGCCCAAAAGAAGGAGCCAGCTAGCACGCCCCCCAGGGATCCGACACAGCCTAGCAGACCACCGGGTGGGCCATTCGAAGTCCGCAGGGGCCATCAACCGAATGGAGACAGAGCGACGGCAGGTGCAACCAATAGCTCAAGATTCTCTGCCGACCCGCTGGAGACCTTACTGCACATTTCATCATAGTCACACCCACGATACTGAGGAGTGCCGACAGCTTGGCCAGAGTCGGACTCCCCGCGCTCAAGGACAAGCCGCCCCGGGGCGGGACACCGGCTGGGGAGGTCAAGCCCGTGCTCCAGTCGAGAGACAACGACCTAATCCCCCGATTGCTCGTGATCTGCTCCCATCGAGGCCACCTTGTGAGCCCGAAAGAATAAACGGGTAGCAGGCCAATTGGCAGAACGTTGTTAAGAAAGGAGTGCACATGGTTTCCAGCAAGTCAGCCCGAGGAGGCTCTCACCCTCCAGGATAGTGAAAAAGATGTATTTTGCAACCCTCACGCATCTAGTGGAAGGCCAACCTTCTCAAGAATCGGCCAACAGCTCGCTCTGCGCAAGTTATAAGTGGGCATGCTCCCACGACCCTCGGATTGACTCTCAGCCGGATGTGTGGCTACCCACACTCCCTGAGATGTCCCCGACCGAGAAGCCAGAATCTCGCTCCGCGCGAGTTATAAGTGGGCATGCTCCCACGACCCTCGGATCGGCTCTCAGCCAGACGCATGGTGACCCACGCTCCCTGAGATGTCCCAAACCAAGAAGCCAGACTCTCGCTCCGCACGAGTTATAAGTGGGCATGCTCCCACGGCCATCGGATCGGCTCTCAGCCGGACGCGTGGTAACCTACGCTCCCTGAGATGTCCCGACCGAGAAGTCAGACTCTCGCTCAGCGCGAGATATAAGTGGGCATGCTCCCATGACCCTCGGATCGGCTCTCAGCCGGACGCGTGATGACCCACTCTCCCTGAGATGTCCCCGACCAAGAAGTCAGACTCTCGCTCCGCGCGAGTTATAAGTGGGCATGCTCCCACGACCCTCAGATCGGCTCTCAGCTGGATGTGTGGCGACCCACGCTCCCTAGATGTCCTCGACCGAGAAGTCAGACTCTCGCTCCGCGCGAGTTATAAGTGGGCATGTTGCCACGGCCCTCGGATCGACACTCAGCCGGATGCGTGGCGACCCACGCTCCCTGAGATGTCCCCGACCGAGAAGCCAGACTCTCGCTCCGCATGAGTTATAAGTGGGTATGCTCCCACGACCCTCGGATCGGCTCTCAGCCGGACGTGTGGCGACCCACGCTCCCTGAGATGTCCCCGACCGAGAAGCCAGACTCTCGCTCCTCGTGAGTTATAAGTGGGCATGCTCCCACGACCCTCGGATCGGCTCTCAGCCAGACGCGTGGCGACCCACGCTCCCTGAGATGTCCCCGACCGAGAAGCTAGACTCTTGCTCCGCGCGAGTTATAAGTGGGTATGCTCCCACAACACTCGGATCGGCTCTCAGCAGGACGCGTGGCGACCCACACTCCCTTAGATGTCCATGACCGAGAAGCCAGGCTCTCACTCCCGTGAGTTATAAGTGGGCATGCTCCCACGACCATCGGATCGGCTCTCAGCCGGACGCGTGGCGACCCACGCTCCCTGAGTACTCACCAACCAAGCATCCAGCCCCTCGTCTCGCCCGCAAGTCATAACCGAGCTCAACTCCCGCGCACCACTCGACCCGACCCTCAGCGTCGCCCAGCCGAGCGCCTCACTTCCCGCCTACACACAAGCCACAAGCAACTATGTCTTCATGAATGTTGTAACCTAACCCCCCGATTGGGTGCACTCAAAGAAAGATCCTCTGAACCACCCAAGTTGGCAACATTGTTCAATCATGGAAGATCTCACTCGAGCCCACCCGAGTGGTTGACACTGGGGGGACATAATATTTTGCCCTACCACTCACAGAGGCCGAATCACTCAATCGTGTTCCCTCCTGAGTGGCGGATACATAGCAACCGTTGCACTTAGGTATCACATGCGCTCGCTAGTCAAAAGGGGTCGGGCAAGCATTCCCCGAGTCGCTAGCACCCGGACGCCCAACATTTAAACGACAAAACATGCATAAGCAGAAGTGATTAGCATTCATAAGTAGTGTTATTGCCAAAAAGAGGCTTGGCCTCTACCTACACGAAGAAAGTAAAAAAGAACAACACCACACTAAGGCCTACGGGCAGGTCGCTGGGACGCGGCATGAGCCCAAACCGTTTCCAGCTCCTCCTGAGCCGCCTTCAGCTTAGTCTCCAGGGTCGCACGATGCCTTCTAGCCGGGTGAGGTCTCTCGAGCAGGCAGTCAATTCTTCCTCTTTGACCGACAGTCCGGCATGTAGCGCCGCGGCTGGCTGACAGACCTCCAGGAGCTCCACCTTGACCCTGGCTAGCTCTGTTTGGGCCTGTTGCTCTAAGGCCCGGGCCTGGCGCTCCCCATGCTCCAGATAGGCGATTTGTCGTCGCGCTTGGATAGTCGTTGCACGAGCTGTATCCAGCTCCACCCGACATTCCTGAAGTCGCGCCTCCGCACGGAATGCACGCTCTTGAAGAACCACATTCTCAGCCTGCAGAGTGTTCACCGCCTCGTCACCAGGTCGCAGCTGCGCATGGCGAAGGTTAGCCTCCAGTTCCTCCTTTCGGTACTCGGCTTGGCGAAGGGACCGAGCTTGAGCCGCAAAGGAAACGCCCATGTCGTAAATCGAGCCGATGAGCTGCAAAGAAAACAAAGGTGGTAAAGAGCAAGACAAGCGCAAGCCATTAGTAAGACGCACCTGACAGACCCCCGCCACGATGCCATTAGCTCGAGTAAGGGGGTCCTGATAGTCAAATTATCGAAGGCCCTGGTACAAATGATCGCTCAGTGGAGCATATAAATGGACCACTTGGGCCGACCCTAGCGGCTCGAGGACAGGAGTCTCGTAGGCAGTACGGGGGTCCGCCCGAGATGGCAGGATCAAATGCAAAGGACGAGGGCCTGTAGCTTCCTCAGGGAGAGAAGAGGGAGGCCCATCAATCCGCACACCCGAAGATCCAGCCTGGATCAAAGGGGGCGCCTGCAGAGTATCTCCCTGAACGGAAGAGACTGGGGCACTGGGCGCCAACGCAGGCAGAACAGGAGTCACCGGCGGAGGGGACGCGGAGCGGGTCCTCTTCGGAGGGGCGGTGGTGGTCCCAAACGGAGGCGAACGGTCGCCCGATCGATCGTGTCGGCGCCTGGTCTCCAGTGGACAGATGTCCACGTCTAAGACTTCAAGCTCAGAATCCGCACGCATCCCCCTTAGGCATTTTCCCCTTATTCGAAGGAGGCGCGTCAGTGGGAGCTACCGCCGAAGAAGTGGATACCGAGGTAGTTGACGATGAACCGGATGGATCAGCAAGTACAGCAGCTGCGGCAGCTGCAAACACGGCGTCATCCAAGACGAACTCTGCCTTCAGGGATTCCACCAACATTTTTGACCCGAAGAAGATACGGGGTCACTGGAGAAGTTGACTAAGAAACGAAGGACGCCGGAAGCAAGAGAGTGCCGGGGGAAAGAAAGCTACGAGGAAGACCGCCGCTGACACCTATATAGGGAAACAGTGGCCAATCCTGGCCATTGGGGGAGGGCCACAAGGAAAAGCAAGATCGCATCAGAACCCTCCGATGGGACCCATGAGGAGACGTAGGGACACGACAAGACGCATGCACTCCCGGCGGAAGATGTTTCGTCGCCCGAGGCGATCATAATAGGTGGCTGACGCTTCGGCGCATGAGGAACCACTGGGCAGGGGACACGTGTCCTGACCAATTAATATAGTCCTCATAAGGAATGGTACGGAGTGGACAGGTTGGACAGTCGACCTACCAACCAGGTGGCTGGGACAGAAAAGGCTGCCCCAATCTAGAACCCCTGGTGCATAAGGTAACCTTCCACGGATCACTCACCGCTCGGCTCCACCCCACCGGGTGAGCACGGGGCGGCCCATGTTCCAGGGACACGGACCGACCAAGTGTCCCAACAATCGCCCCTGCGAGTTATAAGTGGGCATTCTCTCACGAACTCCTCGGATCGACCCTCGGGGTCGCGTGGTGACCCCCGCTCCTTGAGCCTCGCCCGACCGAGCATCCCAAACTCTCGCGCCCTCGCGAGTTATAAGTGGGCATGCTCCCACGAACTCCTCAGATCGCCCTTCGGGCGGACGCGTGGCGACCCACGCTCCCCGAGCCTTGCCCGACCGAGCATCCTAAACTCTCGCTCTCGCGAGTTATAAGTGGGCATGCTCCCACGAACTCCTCGGATCGGCCCTCGGGCGGACGCGTGGCGACCCACGCTCCCCGAATCTCGCCCGACCGAGTATCCCAGACTCTCGCTCTCGCGAGTTATAAGTGGGCATGCTCCCACGAACTCCTCGGATCGGCTCTAGGGTGGACGCGTGGTGACCCACGCTCCCCGAGTCTCGCCCGACCGAGTATCCCAGACTCTCGCTCTCGCGAGTTATAAGTGGGCATGCTCCCACGAACTCCTCGGATCAACCCTCGGACGGACGCGTGGCGACTCACACTCCCCGATACTCGCCCGACCGAGTATCCAAAACTCTCGCTCTCACGAGTTATAAGTGGGCATGCTCCCACGAACTCCTCGGATTGGCCCTCGGGCAGACGCGTGGCAACCCACTCTCCCCGAGTCTTGCCCGATCGAGTGTCCCAGACTCTCACTCCTACGAGATATAAGTGGGCGTGCTCCCAGGACCCTCGCCTCAGTTCCCAGGAAGATGCGTGGCGACCCCCGCCCCTTGGATGCCGACTGGCCGATCATCTCGCCTACAACCCGTACGCCCCAGTATGACCACTGGTAGGGTCAACTTGCCCACTTTCGTTTGCACCCGAGTGGTCGACACTCAGGGACCGGCGCACGCCAACAGGCACGCGCAAAGCCAAATGGGCCGATAACTCTCGCGCTTGACTCGCTCCCGTTAAAATCACCCGAGTCAACAAGGCTTGGAAGATACACGGTAAGAAATATCACAAAAGGGATTTTGAGGCGAGTCTCTACAAAACAACAGACAAGAAAGAGAGAAAAAAACAAACTTCCTACCCTCATTTGAAGGGTCGATAGGTCTCCTTTGGCAAATTCTCAGACATGTCCGTTATCGTGACCACAGAATCATGCAGGTTGTAGGCTAGGTGTCCACCCTGCCTAAGCTGCCTCAGGATACTAGAGTGCTGGCATCGCAATACGGCTCGGAGACGCTCAAATACCTGGTCAGAGAAGGCCGACGAGTTGATATACTGCACTCGCCGAGCATCCCACCGAGTCTCGTCGCTCGACTTATATGCCCGTAGCTCCCCCAACTCCGCCTGAGCTGCATCCCAGGATGCTTGGCATTCGCGCAGCTTCTCCAGCTCCTCGGCTTGGGCGCGCAGTTGGCTTGTCAGCGAACGAACCTCCTGATCCTTAGCTGCCAGTTGTGCGTGTAAAGGCTCGACAGCCTGGTTCGCCTCCTGGAGCTCGGCCTGAGTCTTCTGAAGGTCCGCCTGCAGCCGATCATTGGTTTTCTAGGCACGAAGTTGCGTATGTTTGGCCTGTGCAACCCGGCGTTGCGCCTAAGCTGCCGCCGCGTCAGCAGTAACAATCTGTGCCTTAGCAGTCTCCAGTTCGTCCTTGGCCTGATCTAGCAGGTCCTGGAGGCCGATCACTTCCGCCCTCAGGCCGTTCAGGGAAGCATCATCGGAAACCAGCTGAGTATGCTGAAGCCGAACCTTCAGATGCTCCACTTGTCGCTCAACACGAAATCGAGCCTTACTATGGCACAGCAAGGACATGCACATGTTGTAGTTGGCTAACCAAAACTGCCATAAACAAGGACCGGTTAGTGTCTCAACTACGGAAAGTGTGGAGCAAGAGCCGAAATAGCATCTCTATACCTGGGTGGCTGTTGCCATGAATTGGTCGACCCGGATGCATGGAGCGTAGAAGTCGCTCTCTCGCAAACCATATCGAAAATGGTCCGCCAGCAAACTGTGCAGCTAAACGTCCTGCGTCCGCATAGGGGTCGCGCCACCCGGCACCTTCATGCTTATAGTCCGGTCGGACAGAGAAGGCGGCGATGCATCAGGCGTTCTCGTCAAGCTCCCCCGACCGGGTACGGGAGAGCCCATCCGCCGGGGGGAAGTAGGCTCCTCCAGAGACGCCTGAGGGGAAGAAGATGGCAGCACCGCTAAATCAGCAATGGGCTTCTTGCCCTCGCGTCGGCCGCTGGGTCGGCTGGACGAGGCCGATGCCGGAATAATCGAAGGCTCCTCTCGACGTGCTCGCTTCCGTCGGAGAACGAGAGGCTGGTCATCTGCCGAACTGGACTAGGAAATTTCCTCATCATCCCGCATGGGTGCAAGAGGAACAAGGGTTGGCAACGCTTCAGTAGACGAGGGGTTAACCTCCCGCTCAGCTAACCACTCGGTTACGCGGGCCTCTTGTAACGCCCGCTTTTTTTTTCCTAAGCGGCGTTACGTTAACATATTTAAGACATGTAGACATCATAAGGCAGCAGAATAACTTTAACTTATACATGCCCTTCTAACATCCTTAACATAATGACATAGGAACCTTGGCATATTGACTTCATGCTTAAACATCATATCATACTTAACATCTTATCATAGAGTTCCATAAGTCATTATTCAAGCATTCAAGCATATAAGAGACCAAAGTCAAGTTCTAGCATAAACGATAAACATAGAGTTTCCTGGGCCAAGTCACTACCACACACATGATTTCTTGCCCTCCTGCTGCTTCCATCATTGTCCCCTGGAATGATCTGTGGTATAAGGAAATAAGACTATAAGCACACAGGCTTAGTAAGACTCTTTCCTACTCACAAAAACCATTCATCATTTCATAATGAGCACATAAAACATTAACATACTTAGTGCTCTACTTAAGACATAACAACTTGAATCATTTATCATATATTGAACATGGCATGATCATAAACATAAGTGAACATTCCTATCATGGCATGAGACATGGCATAAACGTAAACATAGTAAACATTCTAAACATGGCATGCTACATGGTATAAACATAAACATCATAAACGTTCCTAGCATGACATGATACATAGGCATACTTCTTATCATAGCATATGAGCATCCTTTTAACCTAATCCTGGCATAGATCAATTCTTCTCATGCATCTTTCTTAACATGACGAGTAAGCATCAAATCTTGTTAACATAGCATAATGCATAACATGAATGAATGCATGAGGAGAAATGCATATACATAAGGATGCTTAACTTTTTAAAAACATACTTTTAATGCTTAAACATATTCATCATATCATTGGGCCCTGGCTTGTACCACATACATATATCATAAGCGTGCATCCCTAAGTAAATACGAGGTAGCTAGCCTCGACCTACTAGGGTAAGGACAGCATAGTCGGTAGTCCCCGAACCGAGGCGTTCTTAAGGTGCCCATCCCTGTTGCACAGCTACGGTAGTGCCAGAACCGTGGACAGCATAGTCGGTAGTCCAGAACCGGGGCGTTCTTAAGGTGTCCATCCCTTGGACCCATACTTCGGTCCGGTACAAGCCCATTCATAAAGTAAAATACTTTACATGCTTCATCATTCATAAGACATTCATGGCATCTTTAACATAGCATAACTTGTTACGGCTCGGCCCGTCTACCGGCCTATTTACCTGTCCTCACGACCGTCGTACCGTCGACCATCGACCGTGCCGTTTAGCATATTTATGCCTTAAAGACATAAGCATCATCTTTCATTCATAACATGGCATGCATCTTCTTTCATAAAACATGGCATGCATCATCATTCATAAAACATGGCATGCATCATCCTTATCATGAACATAAACATAACATACTTATCATGGCATCATTCTTATCATGAACATAAACATAACATACTTATCATGACATCATTCTTATCATGAACATAAACCTAACATACTTATCATGACATCATTCTTATCATGAGCATAAACATAACATACTTATCATGGCATCATTCTTATCATAAACATAAGCCTAACATACTTATCATGGCATCATTCTTATCATAAACATAAGCCTAACATACTTATCATGGCATCATTCTTATCATGAACATAAACATAACATACTTATCATGGCATCATTTTTATCATGAACATAAACCTAACATACTTATCATGACATCATTCTTATCATGAATATAAACATAACATACTTATCATGAACATAAACATAACATAATAACATAGCATGGTTCTTAACATAACATGAGCATATAACATAGCATGGTTCTCTACCTAACTTAAGTATACATAGGTAGAACTTCCATAAACATGCTACCTACCATCCAAGTACATGACATAAACATAAGACATTCATAAATAACCCTATTAAGCATGACATCCAATCATAAACATAAGACATAAACATAAAACATGTTGCTTAAACTTAGGGTTATTGGTAACATGATTTCTACCACATGCTTGAACCTATACATATATATACTTCATGGTAAGCATAAACCCTCATTCTTTGGACCCTAACTCCTTCCAAACCCTAAATTCCTTTGCTTGGCCGAAACCTATAGGGCTAGATTCCATCATTCCATTAATCATGTAACATAGCATAAGGTAAGGAACCAACCATACTTTACTTATAAGACCATGGGAGGCCATTAGGGCTCATAATTAGGGTTATCCCTAACCTTTAGCCCTCTTTCCATGTGCTGGCCGAAACCCTACAAGGCCATGGGTTCATGGAAAAATTCCATAAAATCCTCAATCAAACATTAACACCAAACATACTCTACCATGAAGCCTTTGGGACCCTTGCTTGAGGGAAATCCCTAACTTATTGCCCTAGGTCCAACTTGGCCGAAACTTGTGGGGGTCACAAAGCCTTGTAAAAGTTCACATAGCCTCCCCTCAATCTCCCTTATATCATGATAACACACAACTACATGCTTGAGGGTTTAAGTTCAACTCTACCCATGGATTCATGGGATGGCCGAAACCCTAGGGGATCCTAGGGTACCCCAAAAATTCTCAAAAATTATATTCAATCTCTAAACATCATGAGAACACATTAGACAATATTATGAAGATTTTTATCATCATTATAGACCAAGAACCCATGGTGGCCGAAACCTATAAGGCTTGGTTCATGGGTTTCCTTTGGTTTTCCAACATATCATCACATACAAGACTTTCATATCATGTTAATCTTCAAGAAAAGTCATTATACCACAGGTGAGGGAGTCTTACCTTGGTTGATCTTTATTATAAACCTTAGATTTGAGAGAAAGATGGAAATCTTGTTGCCTCTTGACCACCCTTAGCCCTTGTACTCTTGTGAAGACCTTAGATCTTGGAGATGAAGCCTTGGTGGAAGCTTTTCCAAGGGAGAACTCCCTTGGAGGTGTTCGGCTAGAATGAGGAAGGAGGAGAAGAGGAAATGCAATTGAAGGAAGAAAGAAAGAAACTCCCAAACCCCCTATTTATCACCCATTAAGGGGGTAAATGAAGAGTCTCTCCATGACCCTTCATCTTCTTCTAAGCCTTGACCACTCTCCACTTCATTCCCTCATAACATTCCCTTGCTAGATGAGTTGGTTAAAGCATACATGGTTGTACAAGTGGTCCAAGGTTCAATCCTTGGTAGATGTACAATTTTTTTCCCACTTATTTTATTTTATTTTTCCTAGTATTTTCGAAAATCCCTTAAAAATTCCCCCTTAATTATGTTAATATTTCTTATTAAAATCCCTTTATATTTATATAAATTTTCACCTAAAATCCACCAATAATTATGGTACTAAAAAGCCCATATAAGGCCCATTAGTGCCCTTTTTCCCCAATTTAAATGAGAAAACATGGATTTTCTAGGCCAAACTTCGCATTAATATTTCTAGGCTCCTCGGAAAATTATCTAGTCATGCTTAATATTTTAAGAACATATTAAGAGAATTTTCCAGGTCGTTACACCTCTAGCTCTGTGTCATCCAGGTCATAGCCCTCCTCCAGCACCGCCGAATGCATCAGGTTGACTACAAGAGGAGCAGTGTTCAGTAAGCTATAAAAGGATGAGGAAGAGTAGGAGGGGCTTACCGAAGGAAGAAGGCCGACGAATTGGGGCCGAGCTGAGCCCGAACACGGACAGGATGTCCTCGCACAGCAATTGTCCCCCATGGAAGCGCCAACCCCCGATCTTGGAAAATGCAAATTGATACCTAGGGAAAGATCGGAAGTCCTTGTGCAGAGGTGGGGGAGAAGGAAAATCTGCCCGAAAGACGACCGGCCAGGTCGGGATGGGAATAGGACGAATATAGAAATATTTTTCTTTCCATCCCTTGTTGGAGCTTGGGAGTTTTGATAGGAAGGAGGTGCCCGAGCGGGCCTGGAAGAAGAAATCACTCGGTTCTTGCCTTTTTGGGCAGAAGAAGTAATAGAAGGTTTCGGGGAGAAGGGGAATGTGATACAAAGAGAAGACGATCGACCCACAAAGGAGCCGAATTGCATTCAGGGACAATTGAGACAGGTTAATACGGAAATAATGGCAAAAGGCGACAATGTAGGGATGAACAGGGAAACGCAACCCGACTTACAAATGATCTTGAGAAAGGGTAATATAATGCGGCGGAGGTTTAGCAGGTTGGTCGGAAAAGAAGGGCAATACAAGAGAATGGTTGGAGGGGATGTGGTAGTCTGCTCGGATCGCCTCGAGGTCGTGGTGATCAAGCACCGACACCACAGTAGTATACCAGGGGGACGGGGGAGGAGAGGAAGACGCCATTGAAGCAAATGGAAGAAGCAAAACTAACCCCTGGAGAATACGTCAGAGATGGTGCACAGAGCACAGTGCCTCGCCGGAACCCTAGCCGAAACTTGAGGGACAGCGTATCGGCGTGAGAAGTAAAAAGGCGAGGGTAAAAGCTGTCGGGTAAATGCCTATTTGTAGGACCCCGGGAGCCAGGACGTCCGTTCAGGCCCAGAAAGACCCCGGGGGCGAAGTGTCCCGCGCACGATCTCATCATTCGCCGAACCTGCGGCGGACGCCTCGTTGCTCGAGGAGGTAATGGGGAAAAGACACGTGTGGAAGCAATTAACCGCGGTAATTAATGCGCACGATTTGAATCTGCTTAGATATCCCGGGTAGTAGAAGTCGAAAGGACAGGTGATGTTACATACCCGGCCGATCAGAATGCCTACTCACCAACGACCCGCTAAGGGTCGCAAGAAGGGGTCGGGTTGTCCTGGTGCACCAGACTCGTTTCAGCAGATGATAGTCCAGTCAGTCGGACTCAACGCCTCCTTCG
Organism: Boesenbergia rotunda; assembly: GCA_024364735.1. NCBI lineage: Eukaryota > Viridiplantae > Streptophyta > Magnoliopsida > Zingiberales > Zingiberaceae > Boesenbergia > Boesenbergia rotunda. The sequence goes on from JAGFNQ010001387.1 coordinate 277,096, forward strand.
AGTAGACTCGAGGGGGACGCTCATGATCCCGGCCTTGTCTACGGGTAGTACGACCCGATCAGCTAGCCAGCCTGACACCATGAAGGTCCAACAGATGGACCGACCAAGACCTCACCCGGGGGGACCCTGAGCCAGGAAGCTCCCCGGGGCGCTATCCAGCCAGCGACGAGCAAGGTTGGTTAGGTCGGCCCCAAGCTCCTCCTGGCTCGGTCGCTTGGACCCATGCCCCGATCCAGATCGGGGTCGGGCGAGCCAGTCGGACGCGTGGCGACCCATGCTCCCCTAGCACCACACGAATCAGATATCCAGTAGAGTCAGCCAGACATCACCCAACAAACCCTCGACTCAGGGCGTATCCTGCGCCTCAACTCTCCCAGGCGGACGCGTGGCGGCCCACGCTCCCTGGCCATTACCTGACCCGGTCCTTAATACTCGGACCTGCCGGTCGGCGCTCGGGTTACAGACTATCTCGCCCCTATGCCCCCTATGTCATTATATCCAGAGTACGACCTTGATGTCGGGGTACTACACACCTTACCTATTCCTGACACACCTCGCAGTCAGTCCGCCCATTTAGTACCATCGTACTACTCAAGCACCCCGCACCCTGCCACGGTACTCCCAAGTGCTATCATACAAGCTAACAGGTACCACACCCTTGTCTCGTCGACACGGACAATGGTTGTCAGCTCCCCCGGCTATATAAGCCCTCCACTCCTCATTCCGCAGGTATGCGCGCGAGATCTCTCTTCCACCATATTTCTATTTGCTCTATTATATCCTGCGAATACTGACTTGACCGTCGGAGTGCCTGACCGGGAAAACTCTCCGGCAAGTTTGCTAACTATCATTATTTTGCAGGCAGGAGCCAACTCGGAGCCAGATCAACACCACCTCGACAGCTCATTTCGCTCAGGAGACCATCGTGCCCCTGGAACTTCCACTGCGCCTCGCGACAAGATCAATATATATATTATTTTAATATAATTTTTTTATTTTCTTAATATATATATTATCTGGCTCCTATTAAAATAAATAATTGTAATTGGTCCACCGATAAATTTAACTCTTTTACCTAATCAAATTCAGAATTAAATTTTAATTTTGTCCCTTCTCTCTATTTTTTATAGATTTTAACTAAATATATATTATACATCTTAAAATATTGAGGAGGTCACTATTATACTTAATAATTATTTTTTTTGTTATGCAACTCCCTTCCAAATCGAAAATCTTAAATCCGCCACTGGTTTAAGACGTCACACAATAAATTTATAGAAATGGTTAAGAATAGATTCTGAATAAAATTGAAGAAAATATCGTCCTAAAGATCTACTCATTTTTTTTTAATTTACTTCATTATAAATAATTATGGGATAATAAAGAGTATTAGGTACGTACTATTATTTCAATAATATTATAGCAACTAGGAATACAACGTGTTAAAATAGAATTTGATTACAATCACTTAATCCAAAGTATTAAACTTAATCAAAATTATTTTAATTTAATCAAGATCTAATGAATATTATTATAGTAATTATTATTCATAATTATTAGAATTATAATAGCTACTATAATTATTCTGAATTAATTTTGGTCATGTTAAAATATTTTTTAAATTAATTTAAGTAATGTAAACTAAAATAATTTTAAAAAATTGATATAATAATAATTTATATATAATAATTTTGATTAAATTAAGTTAATTTAATTATAAATATATGTATATATATATTCAATCGTTTGAATCAACTGGACTGTTATACTAATTATATTGTAGTTATTATAATAAGTTATGATTAAAAAAATAAAAATAATATGTTCAGTAAAAAATCTAAGAAAAAATCTCAATGACGTGATATTTTATATGTAGTGATTTTTGATGAATTTATCATATTCTAGGAGAAATTTGATTTGGGATGGCGATCAGAGACCATCGATGATATTCAAGCGATAATCGAACGTGCATATATAAAATATCACGTTATTTATTGAACGTTTTATTAAATTTTTTTTATTAAGTGTATTAGAGTTCCAAAAAAATTACGAGAAATATTCTAGGTGTTATATTTTACTTTTATTTTTAAAAAAAATTCCTCAAAATTTTTACTCAAATAAATAAATAATTAGTGTACAAGTCGAAAATGAAATTTAACTCTTTAAAAACTGGGCGTCCATCTCTATCTCTTATCGTTACCTTCCTCCCTCGAGATTCAAGATCCGATACTGCTACTGGGCACAGAGTCCTGAAGCTGCTTGCCTCAGCCTCAGTTCATGGCTGGAAGCATCACTTCGCCGCTTCAATTCCCACCCGATGCGCGGCTTCTGTCGGCGGCACAGTCCCGCCAACATGTCGCTGTCCGATCGCACCGCCTCCTCTGCCTCCCCGCCGCTACCGTAGCAGCTCCTCGCCTCCAGGTACGCCCCTCTTTCCCTTCCCCTAACCCTATATTATCTAACCGCGATCCGCCCTCTCCAAGGTACCGATCCTGCGGCGGCTAGCTGGCCGCTCGGCCGCCAGCTCCGACACGGCGATGGGAGGGAAGACTGTCTCCGATGATAGAATGCTGGTTGGATCCTTGCTTCGTATTCTTATTCCTTATTGTTTGTTTCTCTGATTTGTGTTCGGACGTAGGTCTTCGTTCCTCCGCATCCGTTGATCAAGCACTGGGTCTCTGTTCTCAGGAACGAGCAGACGCCTTGCGCAATCTTTAGTGAGTATCTCTGGACACTAATTAATATTCTGTTAACTCTCTTAACTTGGAGACGAGATAGCGTGTGTTGGATGCGCTTTTTGGTAATCTTGGATTTGTTGCCTCGGCTTTTCAGTTACCTAATGATTGTCCCATCTCCCTTTAACGTCCATTGTATTTTGTACTACTAAAGACACGACACTCTAAATATCATGGTTATTGGTGGTCGTAGTCTAAAGTTGAAAATTGTACTTCTGTTATCCAAACTTATTGAGGATCTATAACCTGTACTTATTTTTCAGTTCTATGAAGCATATTACACACAATCTTAATTCGTAGGTTTTATTTGACAAAAGTCAGTAAACAAATACAATATCTGCATCTTGTCTACTTGAAACATGGTTAATTTAATACCCACTAATTGCATCTTGTTAAATGCTATTTACCCAGGGAGTGCCATGGCTGAGCTGGGGAGGTTACTTATATATGAAGCAACGAGAGACTGGTTGGTAAGCTATAATATTTTTAGCTACTTGTTCTGTAGCTGTTGGTAATCATTTATGGTCAATCTATAGTCTAGCTGGAATTATTTCCATGTACTGAGATGCTATCAAAACCCCATTTATCATTTTTAGATGTGGGCATCAATCTATAAATTTTTTAAGAGCACAAGGCATTTTATCTGAAATCTTAACTACATATAGACTACCATCATCTCAAATTAACAAGTACTTCTCTCTTCTCCTAAAAAACTTTCGAGGTTCCTTCTGTTGTCGTTATCATATAAATCTAATAGTTTCTTTTCAGGCTAAATAGGTATCTATTCTGTTCCTTCAAACCTTATGATTGCTCCAAGCGCTTCATCTCCATTTCCATTTTGATATTTTTGTTATTTTACTGGTTAAAGCATCATTTCTAAAAATTAGCTTCAGCTAAATAGGTGTTGATTCTTTTCCCTCAAACCTATGGTTGCACCAAGTGCTCCATCTCCATTTTCATTTTGATACTTTTGTTCTTTTACTGGTTAAAGCATCATTTCTAAAAATTTGCTTCGGCTAAATAGGTATTGATACAACTATTCTTTTCTTTCCTTGAATCTTATGGTTGCACCTGGTGCTTCATCTCCATCCATCTTAATGTTGTTGTTCATTATGGTTCAATGTACCATTTCTTGAGCCATATATTAATGTTTATATTCGTAAAAGACTCAATACCTAACATGCATTTGATATAGTGCACTTCATATCCATTCCATATTAATTTTGTTCTCCATTTATGGTTCAAGGTACCATCTCTTGAGCCATATATTGAGGCTTATGCCTGTAAATACTCAATCTATGGCATGCATTTGATATAGTGGAGTGATACTACTATAATGTTGTTTGTGAAGCTTTTGCAGCTAGTTTGTGGTGTTCATAAAAGTGCTTTTGGAATCCGTTCCAATAAAATAAATGGTGTCATGGATATTCATAATTTCATATATGTTAAGAATGCTTATTTCTATCTTTTGTATTAGGAGAAAGGATGGAATAGATTTCACCCTATTTGATGATAAGTGCTGAATTTGATCCCAAGGTGGTCTTTTATATCAAACACTCAAAACATATTTCCAGCATATTTTGTCCACTGGTATATTGTTAATTTTTTAATGAAAAAAAGGCCTTCCCTGTGCAAAATGCCTCTTCTACTTTTAGGTTTGGGAAAAATCAATGCACTAGTTCATACCTTTTCATAGCAAAAAGAATAATTTTTTGTTGTCCCTTATCACCCAGGGCATGATCGAGCAACTTCACCTCACCTTGTGCCTTGGCTAGAAAAATTAATGTTTGAGGTTTTCTGCCTTTGACATTGTATGCATGACAACAAAACCACTATAGCAGAATCATAATTTCACCAATGTTGTTGGCTTTCAATGCCCTTGTAATAGTTAATACTTTACTAACTAATTCAGCATTCGAAAAATCTGTACTTGGTTAAATGATGATTGTATGTCAAAGTGTAATGTGATATGCAAACTTTAATTACTCTTTTTTCCTTGCAGCCTACAGTCAGTGGGGAGATAGACTCACCAATGGGTGCAGCTGCAGTTGAATTTATCGACCCACGTGAGCCTGTGGCGGTCTGAATATTGTTATATAACTTGATTTGATAGCATGATAAGATTGTCTAATATCATTTATTTAATCTTAGCTCCTTGTCTCATAACCTGTGTATTTCTATATAATAAAAACACATTCTTTGCTTATCAGATTGTCCCTATTTTGAGAGCTGGTCTTGCATTGTCAGAGCATGCCTCAACAGTTTTGCCAGCAACGATAACATTCCACCTTGGTGAGGAGAGAACTTATTGATTTAAATGTTTATGGAGACTCTGTTTCCTTACACTATTCATGCTATTATTACCTTTCTAACCGCAGAAACTTATTTGAGAGTCAATTGATATTTTCAGATATTATCAAATGGAAGAAAAAAAATTTTTGGCACTTCTTTAGACATGGAAATCAGCTACTGAGTTGTCATCACTAAGCATTCTGTGACAATTTAGGTTTTTTGAATATTCATATAAAGTAGTAAAAGTAATTCTAAATTTGACCAGTTTATATATGTGTATATATATATATATGTACTTTTGATTTTGTATTATGACATGTCTGGACTAACGCCATTGTTTTTCCTATCTGTATTATGACCTATTTGTTTCTGAAATTAAGGTATGCGGAGGGACGAGACCACTCTAGAACCTTCAATATATTTGAACAAGTAAGAGCCACTGTCTAGTGTTGTGCCGACGAAACATCCATTCTCATTTATCTATTTTTCCTGCTATTCTTCCCTCTTTATATAATCTCTTTCTGTCTATAGATTTCACTCTTTTTTAAGATTTGCTTTTGGTTGTCCATCGCATCTTGCATGCACAGTCCTTTTAATTACTTTAGTCTCCAACAATGATGGTGACAGACTTTAACTCCTTACATTAACACTCAAGTATACTCCTGATTCAATAAAATTTGATGTAGCAATTTGGAACTAGAAAGTCTATTGTGTTTGCATGCAATAGGCTTTTAATACTTTTAACTTTTAAGCATCCATTTTTAGCGTTTGCATCCACTTTTGAGCATGTTATGTGAAAATGTATCTTAATACTCTCAAGTATCCTTGATGTAAGTGTAGGGTTCCTTTGTTAACCTCTCCAGTAAGCAAAAACCTGTTTGCTTGTGTTTTTGTTGGTATAGAATTGTGTAACTTTTCACATTACAAAATCTGAAGGTCATTGTATGGCTAATATCATGTAGTTCAGATCGATATGTCATGGCACCCTAAACAACTAAAATTTCGTGGTAATGAAACTCTTCCATTGTGTTTTTTTTTGCAGCTTGCCTAATCAGTTTCCAGAGGGGTCACGCATACTCATCTTGGATCCTATGCTTGCAACTGGTATGACTCCTTTTCATAGGGCATTAGTTTTTTCTGGTCTTGGTGTTATTCATGTAGCATTTATCTCCTAACAACGTAGCATTGCTCTCTGTTTGGTGGCTCGTCTATAGAAAAATTCATGTTTTTTTTTTTAAAAAAAAATCTTTCTATGCAACAAACGTTGTTAAAATTAGGAACCCATCGGGCCACTCGTACATCTTACTTTTCTACTTTATAATTGGTTTCCATTGGACTGGAAATAAAATCTAAGGGTGTGTTTGCTATGGTAGAATGCAATGGAATGGAATTGGAATAAGATTAGGAATGGAATAAAATAAAATTAAAAGGGAACGATGATTCATTCTATTCATTTGTTTGGTTGTAATTAATTAATGGAATTCTATAATATAGAATTATTCATTTTATATTTGACCCCTTTAGTTCATGTAATTCTTCTTGTCAAAATGACTTTGCTTGTTCTATGTGGTCTTTTTGTGTGCCCAATTTTCTCATCTTTTGGACACGCGTAGCTTGGTCAATCTACCTCAGGTGCTCTTTTGATCTGTTCGCTCAGCACATTCAACCTAGTTCACTAGGTTCACCTGACCCAATCAATCTGCTCAATCTGCTTGGCTTGTGCAGTCTGCTCAGTCCAATTGGGAATCTTCATTTGATAAATATGATTGGCTCAACTAGTCTATTTGATAAATCCAAAGTCTGCAACCTTCAAATCAGGTCTGCAGGCTTTGGATCAAATGTTTCCACTGCAAATGAACTTCGCTTGGGTTTAGAGACAACAAATAGGCAATATCAGGGCTTGTCTTATTTTATAGATCCAATAATGATCAAATGCTGTGATAATTCTTTTCTTGGTTCACTGGTGGTGCATCATCTTTTATTCAAAGACTATCGATATCATAAGAAGCTAATACTAGAGAATAATCAGAAATATCAAATTTATCCAATACCTTTTCCATATAGTGAGATTAAGATAGAGATATTGAATTATAAGTCCTAGGGGCACGACAGTTTTACCTAGATCTTTCATATAAAAAGATATGACAAAAACATCTTGAGATTGAGGCGGGAGACCCAAGAGGATGCATGTAGGATACGAACTCATCGTCTGGGAGCGAGAAGGAGCCTTGGTGACCTTCGCCGTTGAGGTGGACGGCGGAGCTCTCGCTATCCACGGAGCTCTTCGAAGAAGAGTGGATTGGGCGAGTGGCCATAACACGAAGGTATTTCTATCCGAAAGAGCAAAAATCGGTGCATAATTTTAGGAAAATGTGTTTGTTAACTCCGAAGTTACGTAAAATTTCACACTTCCAAGGTAAATCACATTCCGGGTTATATCTATCATTTGTTGATGTGGTAGGCATGTTCACTCATTACTTGAACCAAACGAGATTAAATAACATAACCTTAGGTAGATAACCAAGGTTATCAATAATAACCTTCAACCAAACATGTCCTTAAGTTGCTTCATGTAGATCTCTTCATATAGGTCATCATGGAAAAGGTATTCACGTCTTTCTGATGCACAAAAACAAATTATGGATGAAAGATAAAGCACGTAGGACTTGGATAATGGCTATACGATCAGATAAAGCAAGTAGGATTTACATAGCGGCTATACAAGCAACCGGTGAATAGATGTCAAAATAATCAAACCCAACTTTTGTTAAAAAAACTTGAGCAATTAATCATGCTTGTATGTTTCCATTGGCGCATATCAGTCAAATCTTTTCGTCAAAAATTCATCTGCATCCTACATGTTTGTTTCCAGGAGTAAATCAGTGAGAATCCAATTATTATTGTTCATTTCATATTTATTTGCCTCCTTCCAAAGTAAACTAACATCAAAGAGAAGTCAACCTTGGTGTGCTTTAAAGCAAAAAATACACGCCCCAGGCAACTTTTTGGTTCATATGGAGTATTTTCGCTCCAATGGTAAATGATGAAAAATCATGTCCCTATTTGATAGTAGGGATCCTACCCCTAATCATATGGTTTCACGGTTCAATCATTTGGATCAAAGATATGAAGAGGAGGAAAGGCTCACAAAACTACACATGGAGTTCCATCAATTGTGTACATCTTTTTATCACTCTCCCCTCTCTCAAGTCTCTCATCGAAGTAATCAGGCCTTTTTTTAACAGACTGCCAGTGGCTGTTTTTTCTGCTGTATTGAAGCACTTCAAATGTAAATGAGCCTCTGTGCCATCATTTATAATGTAATTCTGTGATGCAGGTGGTACTATAGTTGCAGCAATTGACTTGTTAAAAGACCGTGGAATCAACAACAAGCAAATGAAAATAGTTGAGTGCACAACCCTCCCATCTTTTCAGTACCATATTTTATCTTAGTTACACTTAATTTCCACTTGCACTTGCCAGATATCCGCTGTTGCGGCACCTCCTGCTCTGCAAAAACTCAGCAAGAAATTTCCTGGGTAGCTAAACTCAGCAACTGAACAAAACATTTCTTTGCCAGTTTGGTGATTCACTGACTAATAGTGCTGTTTTTTTTTTCTCTCCAGGCTCCACGTGTATTCCGGAATGCTAGATCCTATTGTAAATGAGAAAGGGTATGCCTCCAATCCTTGTCAATCCCATTAAATTCGTCCCGAGCTCTCCGTGAGCTCAACTGTTTGACAGATAATTGCTTTGAATTACCAGATTCATAATCCCAGGCTTAGGGGATGCTGGGGACCGTAGCTTTGGTACCTAGAACTTTACATGTCACGATTCCTCTTACCCTTTCTAGATTTCGTCACACTATTACCTGAGATTTATGAAGGTAATCTTTTTGAAGTCTTGGAAGAGATTTTTGTTCTAAGAGAATGATTAATGAGTCGTATTGAGAAAAGTTCATTCGGTATTTTGAAGAATTAGACTACTTTTGCATTGTAAAAATTGCAAACTTTACTGCCACATTACTGCCCATGAACACGAAAAGAGGCTTGCCAAGGCTAGAGTTAGAGCTCTCGCGCATTGACATTCACCGGGCACGCCACAAATATTATCCTTTTATATTTTTATATAAAAAACTTGTAAATTGGCATTAAATCTCTCGCGTCCGTACGAATTTCTTCTAAGAAACTGTATCTTTCTAACTATATATATATATATATATATATTATATTTTCAAAAGTGGATTTTAAAAATTTCGATTACACAATCTGTATTTTTTGTGGTTTTTTTTTTGCTAACATTCATAGCAGTGTATAATTTGAATCGTGTTACAGCGTCACATGGATCCTTGTCTTACATACATTCCATGCTAGATGCAGGAAAAATTAGGAATTAAAAGTAAATAATAGAATAAATACAGAAAAGACAAAAAAGTGTTATTAATTAAATTGAAAACGTTGGTTCTATTTTGGGTTTACGTGATACTAAATGATCCCGGTCTAGTTTATGTATCGTTTGGTCAGCCCGTCTGATACCATCTCAAGCTAGGTTGGACCCGTCATGTATAGGTGGACCGGTCTAGCTGGTAGGGTAAGAATCTTAGGGTTCACTCGGCCTGGGGCATCCGATTGAGTGGGTAGTAAGACGCACTCCGACCCGAGTTCCCAAGTCGGGCGCCGAGTGTCCGACCCCATTCGACACCCAAGACACCTGTTTATGTGGTCCCGAGCACAAGGTTCCGACGGTCGAGCCTGGAGCCTTCTGGCCACACCTTGCAGAGTCCTAGGCGACGTTTTCTCAACCACTTGATCATGTGACTCGGGATTGGGCGGATGGATCACGTCCGAGCGCTTCCTAACTTGGGGAGTGCCTTGTATCACTTGGAGATATTACTTACGGGACCCGATATCACTCGGGTCGGCTGGTCGGCGATCTATCTCAGAATCTGTCTTTTTCCTTACGACACTTACTCCCTGACATCGTACTTACGGTCGTGGTACAGGGGTCGGCGCAAGACTTACCTATTTATAGTGCACGTTGTGGATATCCCGCTTACCCTGTACTTCCGTCCTACCTGGGTGTCAGAAGTGGACAACGTGTGCAATAACTGCACACGTTGCCAGGGAGTGGGCATATGTTGCCCCTCCCTCTCCACTCCTTTTACACCCCTTTGCTCTCCTATATAAGAAGGGGGTAAGAGTTTCATTCAAGTGCAAGAGAAAACAAGAGCAAAAGAAAAGATCTAAGAGGAGGAGATCATCCATAGGCAGTGGGATTTGATTTGTGAAGGCCGAAGGACTTTCTGACCCGTGATCGTTCTTCCGACGACAAGCGCGAAGAAAAACGAAGGACGAGCGAGAATCACTGTAAATGTTTACCGTTTTATAATTTCGTAGATTCGTTCACGATTTCATGCTTAGTTTAACATTGGTATCAGAGCATGTAAATATTACAAAGCATGAAATAGATAAATCGTTTTATTATAAAAACCCAATTACATGAAATTGCGGTTCTGTGTCGTACTCCTCTCGCTCGTTGGATGAGATCATAATTTTATGAGCAATGCCGACAATCGATTTCTGCGGCCGGAGAATACCGAGGACTACGTTGGGAGGTGCGATGAGTAGCCGCCGTGGTTACCGTATTTGTTGCGGCAGTCACGTGTGTAGGCAGCGGAACCAAACTCGGAAAAGAAAACCGGTGGAAAAAAACGGTGGAAGATAAATCGAAAAAAAAGAAAATTTTTTTACATGCAAATTTAACACGTTGATACAAAAGGAAAAAAAATTGCATGTTTTTTTTGCTTCCATTAAATTAGTTAGCTTTGTGCCTTAATTAAATGTCTTATTGCTTGGTCAAATTTGTATTAAAATTTGGCTATTGGTTATTAGAAATAGACCAAAATTTGATTAAATGAATTGGATTTTAATTAGAATTTATTAAATCCGATTAAGTTGGTTCATTTCTACTGGAATTTAAATTATTAGTTAATTTAATCAGACCAACTTGATCCAACTATGTTTATGTCTAGTTTGAACCATTAGTTGGTTTGACTAGACTAAATTGATCCAATAAGATCAGGATCTAGTTCAAACCACTAATTAATTTAATCAGATTAGTTTAATACAAAACCAGAGCCGATTTATTTGGTTCGATTAACTTTGAATTAAATGGACCCAGACTAAGGATTTGATTTCCTAATCGATCAGCCTAATGTGTTAGCCAATAAAGCTTCCCCAAATCAAGAAAATTTATTTTTCTTATCTGTTTATGACTCTGTGGGTTTATGCATAATTGTGAATTGAATTAAACTAGTTTTGTTACTGGTTTGTCGATTTTGTACTGACATTGTGTATTTCAATTCCAGATGCCCAGATTTATTACCACAATGACTCGTCGCGATGTGCGACAGAATGAGCTAAGGGAACAGATAGAGGAGATTGACTACCGCCCAAGTCTTGGAATCCAAGGGCATATGGGAAGGCTTAATCGTCTATTTTGGAAACTCGAGCAGAAAGAGTTTTCAGTACTAGATAACTACCGGATCGGGGCATTGATTCGTTCATTGCCGAGGCGTGGTGGAATAGCTACAAGATGCATCTGGGGATGCTTTAAAGGGCGAATCACATATACCGAGCTGTGCAGAGAACTACTTCACCAAAATTTTTCGGAAGAAGATCTAGAAGACTCTGAGGACGAACTAGAAGAGGATCCGGAAATGGATCTAATTGTAGAATTCGAGGAGAATCCTGAAGAATTCGAAATTGATCCAATTGAAGAATTCGAAGAGGATCTAGAAATGGATCCAATTGAAGAATTCGAGGAGGATCCGGAGGAATTTGAGATAGATCCAATTGGAGAATTCGAGGATGATCCTATAGAATCGGTGGAGGATCCTGAATTTAACCTACCTCTCATCAAGTCTGGGATGAAAGGGATATTATTTACCACCGCGCTAGTCTTTGTCCTAGTGGGAGTAGTACTAACTTATCTAGTTTATTAGAGTTTGTCTTGGTTAGTGTTGTTATGTACAAACAGTATTTGCTCAGTTAGTTTTTTTTCCTTAGTCATGTAGTAGTTACTGTCGTTTTGTACGAACAATTTTTCAAAAGGTTATGTGTTAACAAAACTTCTTAATGATTAGTTCATTTCATTTGAATGATAAGTTCACTTATGATTAGTTCATATGATGGGATGTATGTAAAATAACTAATAAATGTTTATTAGATTGGATATACGGAGGATGAGTGGGAACGTAGTTACCACTTGATTTTGTAAACCAACTCTAATCTACAATGAGTTAGTTATTACTTACATGCATATGAGTTATACTGAATGACTAAATAATGCATTTATTTATGTTAGACCATGGCAACGAAGAATATAATTGCTGAACTCAACAAAGGAGAAAAATTAAATGGGGATAACTACAAAATATGACACCTTAAGATACAGTATGTACTTGAGGAACAAGAAGTTCTAGAAGCTGTTAATCAATTTATGGTAGAACCTGTAGATGTTTCTACAGCTCAGCATAGACGTGATCTTGATGCCTATAAGGCATGGAAGAAAAAGGACTCCACTGCTAAGGGTATTTTGATTAGTTCAATGGTAGATGACCTGGTATATGAGTATGAGCCATTACCATCGGCTCATGCTGTCTAGGTTACCCTGAGAGATAAATACAGTGGAGTTAGCTTTATTGGATCGAGAGAATACGATAGAGGGGGGGTGAATATCGTAAAACTTTTTCGGATATAATTTTAAGAGAATGAGCAGCGGAAATTAAAAACACAAACACGAACAGAAGGATTTACTTGGTTCGGAGTCGCGGTCGACTCCTACTCCAAGGTCCACGGTCCTTGACCGTTTACTGCGGACAATTCTATAATGCGCAAAGTGTTTTACAAAGAATTGTACAGTAAGATTGCAGTATAGAAAACAGAGTTACTCTTCGAGATCGACACCCCGGTATGGATCGTACTTTGGTGCGGAGGGTCATCGTCGGCGCTTAGAATCTCGAGATCTGAGGTTTCTGGAGCAGAGCGCTTGAGTCGAAGAGCGTATTGGCGTTGAAAAACTGTGTCTGGAAGCCTTGGGGGTCGAGCCCATAGTGCACTTGGGGGCGCCCGGGACGTTGGGGGAGCCCTCCACGTGTCTCCCGATCCGCAAACCCTCATCCGCAACTCGGTTAGCCCTTATCCCTCCAGGATCGGGCTTGGGGTTTGACGGGGGCGCCCGGGAAGTAGGGGGCGCCCGGGTAGACTCAGTCTGTGGGCTTCTCGCTGGCTTGAACTCTATCTGCTTCGTTGGCTTGGACCCAGGGCGCCCGAGGCATCCGGGGCTCCCGGGAGCATGGGGGCGCCCGAGAGCATGAGCTTCCGAAGCGTTTTCTTGCTAACTCTTGTTTGGCTTTGACTTAGGGCGCCCGAGACCTCCCGGGCGCCCAACCCAGCTGCTGCCCCTCTCCTTTGGGGTGTTCTGAGCTGCAGAAACTCGTTCCTTCGGTCCTGCATTCAGGGTTAATACCAAACAAAACAAAGCAAGCATGTTAGTGCATTTTACAGTCGTAGCTGTCTTGGTTCTGACTTTGGGTCTCCAAAATGGAACCTTAGATCGAACCGACGCCTATTGTTCCCTCGACGGGGAACGCGTCCTCACCTACTCCTCTCGGGAGAATTTACATGTTGCCAACCGACTCCTCCGGTTGGACTTTTGCCCAGCAGTCCTTCGCCAGGTGCCTAGCAATCCTTCGCCAGGTCTTCAGTACCAAGCAGTCCTTCGCCTGGTGCCTAGCAGTCCTTCGCTAGGTCTTCGGTTCCAAGCAGTCCTTCGCTTGGTGCCTAGCAGTCCTTTGCTAGGTCTTCGGTTCCAAGCAGTCCTTCGCTTGGTGCCCAGCAATCCTTCGCTAGGTCTTAGTCTCCTAGCAGTCCTTCGCTAGGTGTCTAGCAGCCCTTCGCCAGGTCTTAAGGTTTCGATGCCTAGCAGTCCTTCGCTAGGTGCCTAGCATTCCTTCGCTAGGACTTCAATCTACACACTCAAGTAACATGTTAGATAAGCATAACATCTTAACTTTTGAATCCTTTGCCATTATCAAAACCAAGGTTTGACTTGGGTGTTGTCTGCACCAACAATCTCCCCCTTTTTGATTTATGGCAACCCGATTCAAAAAGTTAAGTTAATTAGAACATAAGTGAAATACTAGTTTAGATTCCTCCCCCTGGAACGAATCTCCCCTAGGTTTTTCAAAGGTTCGTGGGGTTTTGAAAAAAATTTCTAAGTCTAAAGATGGAATTGAATTTTCAACGCTTAGAACATTTTTCAAAAGACGTTTTTAGAAAACATTTTCCAAAAAAAAATTTGGTTGAGCACTTGGAAAATTTATACAACAAATTTTTAAGTTAATGACTTAGTAGAAATTTTTTCTAAACATTTTCTGAAGTACTTTAGAATTTGATTAACTTTCTTTAGTACTTTAGAAGGTTTATACTTAGAAACTTTTCTATTTGAGAAGTTTGAAAATAAGTACTTAGAGATCGCAAACATCTTAGGTCAAGTACTTTGACACAATTTTGAAGATGGTTTAAGTCAAGTACTTGGCAAGTTTTGAAAACAGTTTGAGTCAAGTACTTGGAAATTTTTGAAAATAGTTTAAGTCAAGTACTTGGAAATTTTTGAAAATAGTTTGAGTCAAGTACTTGAAAATTTTTGAAAATAGTTTGAGTAAAATACTTGGAAATTTTTGAAAAATAGTTTGAGTCAAGTACTTGGAGATTTTTGAAAATGGTTTGAGTCAAGTACTTGGAAAATTTTGAAAATAGTTTGAGTCAAGTACTTGGATTAAGTACTTAGAAACAGTTTTGAAAAAGACAGTTTTGAAGGCAACTTTAAATTAAGTACTTTTTGAAGAAAGGATAAAGAAAATTTTGAATTTTTTTTTTAAACCTTCTCTCCTTTCCAATCTCTCCCCCTTTTCCATATATAAAAAAAAACAAAGCAATATAGTGAAAAGAATTGCATAAGAATAAGACAATAATGTGTTGTACTGAACCAATTCAAGATATAAACTGAGCCAAATCAATTTTGAATTATCTGTAGGGTCCTACCTAACCCAATTTGCTACTTACTAACTGTTATAAATAGTAGTTTTTGCTAAGGTTAGTCAAGTTAAGTTTTTTGTTCAAGTTAGATTTTCTAAACTTGACACTTGACCTGATTACTGTTTAATTTGTATTTAGTGCCCTAATTACTCCAGATGCACTGATTTAAAGCATCTTGAATTAAGGTAAAGACCTAAGCATCTCAACCCATTCTAAGTTATCACTCAATAGTACCCTAAGGTGCTTGTGAGATGCTGGCTTCTAGATCTATAGGTGCATGCAGTTCTAGGGTTAGGGCCTAGGCTAAGTCCAGTTGCGAAAAAGCCCTAATTTTGAAGAGGGTAGTTTTAAATAAAACTAAGTCGAAAAAGTTGATTTTAAAATTACAATAAAGATTTTGAAAATCCAATAAAGCAGTTTTAAAATTATTTTTAAAACTAATTAAGTAAAGCAGTTTTAAAAAAATAGAAGTGGAGTAAGCCTATTCTACCAAGCATAATCCTAATAATGAGCAAATAATCTAGAAAAGCAAATCATCTAACTCGATAAGTCAACTGGCCAATGAGAGGACCAGGATAGTCACACCATAATCAAATACAAGTCAACCCTACTAAGTAGGGTAAGTCAAATAGTCAATAGTACAATGCCACTCTAATCTAGGAGGAGGGACCGGGACGATCAGAAGAGTCTGGCTGCCAAGATCGAAATAATGCCAGCATCTCATCGTAGCGTGCGTCGCTGATCTCTCGATCGGCTCTGCGAGCATCCATATACTCTGCGTGGTTAGCTTTTACTTCCTCCCTTAGACTGTGTATCTCGGTCTGAAGTAGAGCTAGCGTCTCGGCAGTCGTCGGAGGTGGAGGCTCGTCCATCTGCTGTCGAATCTCAGCCGCCAGATCTCCGACATCGACCTCAACCTCCTCGTCAGAGTCGATCTGGGGTCCGGCCCGCTGACGTCTCCACGATAAAACCCCGGTAGCCGAGACCTCTATACCAACTAGGGAAAAGTTCCTAAAACCTATTTCATCGAAGTCAGTCATCGTGGTCATCTCTCCATCAGTAATGTTACGACCATGATGATGAAGGATGGAGGTGATGATGTGGCAGTAAGGGGTGTGTACCCGCCCCTGTGTGGTAACACTGGACGCATATAGAATCGTATGAAACATATGGAGTCCAATGTCAATATCAAGATGATGGATCAGTACGTATAGTAGGAAGGTGTGAAATGGTCGCATAGTCGCGACGTCCCTAGTGGATAATGGTAGAATGCAACAGACTAGAATTCTATAAAGAGCATAGTCCTGAACCTGAAGGTCAACAGACTGAAATCGTCTGGCCAAGGGGTTTCTAGCATGCCTATAGAAGTAGGGGTGTAGAGTATCTAGGGTAATGTGAGAGTAGGGAGGATCCCTAGGAGGGTAACAGCAAAAAGTGGACTGTGAGAGTCGTAGTCCAAGAAATCGGTTGAGCAATGAGGGAGTGATTGTCAAGGGCATCCCTTGAACGGTGGTGACAAACATAAGATCATCTTGTCTAACTATGTTGTTATAGAATTCTGCATAGAGGGATGTGTTGATGGGATGAGTGCAGAATACAAGGTTGTCCAGTTGGTAAAAGTTGATGACATTCATGACCAATGGACAAGATTGAGTGAAGAAATGCCTATTGAGATAACTCGTTTTATAGGTTTATAAATGTAACGACCCGGCCCTGTCTAACTGTTGGCTGTGTCGTTACTCTACTACTGGTCTTCCCGCCCCTGGCCAGCGGGTTTTTGCCTTCCTCAGGATTCGAACTCTAGACCTCCAGGCTAAAGTACTAGAGTTTATGAATCCTGATACCAATTGAGCTGCAGCTCAATTGGTATCAGGATTCATAAACTCTAGTACTTTAGCTTGGAGGTCTAGAGTTCGAATCCTGAGGAAGGCAAAAACCCGCTGGCCAGGGGCGGGAAGACCAGTAGTAGAGTAACGACACGGCCAACAGTTAGACAGGGCCGGGTCGTTACAATAAATTGTTCTAGCGAATTTATTACAAAGTTCCAAGGTAGGAAACCTAGGATCGGGGCTTGGTTCGGTACCGGAGTTTGATTGGTTTGCTCGGCGTTTTCTAAGATAAGAAACATATGTTTACAAGAAAGGAATTAAAAAAAATAATTTTAAATACGTAAGAGAAATCATACCGGGGAGGCATGGTCGAGGTTGAGGGTGCAAGAAGGTCACTCGGTCGCCTTGGAAGAAAAAAGAGTTAGAGAGGAGAAAGGTTTTGGATGTGGCAAATGAATGGAATTCGGGTGCTTTATAGGTTTTTGGCTTGGGCGCCCGGGTCAGATGATCACTGCTAACAGCAGTGACCTGCTGCTGGATCGGGGCGCCCGTGATGGCCCGGGCGCCTTGGTCAGAACGGATAGCAGCTTTGCTGCTTTTGACCAGTCATGGGGGTGCCCGCATGGGCCGGGGCACCCTAGCTAGGGAGACATAGCAGTTTTTCTGCCTTGAACGAAGTGAAAGGGATGTGGGGGGCGCTCGAGGAGTCACAGGCGCCCGGATTAGGTGGGATTTGACAACTTTGATGTTTTGTTGACTGTTTTGACTATTTTGACCATGGTATGACTACTTTGACCATGATTTGACTTCTTTAACCATGGTGTAAATATTTTGACCATGGTTTGACTATTTTGACCATGGTTTGATTATTATTAAGTTAAGCAATAATCAAGTCCGTTCTAAGCTACAGAATTTAACAACAGTACAAAAATAAACTTAATTTTATTTAAGTTAATTTTTACCCTCTCACCCATTCTAGAGTTGTCAATCAAGTTAGCCTTATAGGTTTTGTGAGACAGGTTTTAGTAGATAGAATTATTTTAAAAGATTATGATTTATTTTGAAAGACTTAAATTAATTTTGAAAGCAATTGTTTTGAGTTTATTTAAAAATGTTTGAATCTACAACTAACTAAAAATTTATGTTAGATTCGAATTTGACAAAGAATAATTTGAATTTCAATTTCAAAAATTGGCTTCCAGATCTTGGCGAGGCACTAGGCTTTCTTTGGCTGTAGCCTTATTGGATCATCAACCCTTTCTATGACAAAGCCTTTTAATGAAATTTCATTTTCAAAATTACTTTTTGAGAAATTCTGGTCTAACTAGTTTGGGTCTTGGATCGGTAGCTTCGGCTAGTTTCACCAATCTAAAGAGACCAAGTAGAGTATACTTGATCTTATTAGAAGAGGCTTCCCTAACGTACTATCATCTCACCGCCACCCAATACTATGTTGTTCAAATTTCAGTTAAGTTGGTTCAGTCCTTAAACTAACCAGTCCTAAGACTAAGCATGGTAAATTACAAAAATTAAATAAACAAGCAATCATGCAATTTTAAACACAAGAATAGAAATTTATCTAACTATGAATATTGTTTTTAATTTGGCTCCTCCTGGACTGAAGCCACGATAATGGTTTGGCAAGATGTGAATCTTGTCCTTGGGGATCCAATACTGATTTGATCCAATTTGTTTATTCAGGCACAGTTTGGGTACCCATGCCTGAATTTTAGGTCTGGACTGGTTCAGTACAGCATAATATGATCTTTGTCTAGACTTGGTTCTATAGCCCAATCTGGATCGATTTAGAACCGACTTCTGTTTTTCAAGGATCATGTCAAGACCCTTGGAACCAGAAGTGAATCGTTCTAAGGCTGTTCTGAGGTCCTTGACTTGAGTTTTCAAGGAGGAGTTCTCTTTCTCAAGTTTTTCAACTTGAGTAGAGGTTCCTTCTTGAACCTTCTCTATTAAGGATCCAGAGTTAGCTCCCTCTTTCAGGAGTTTTACTTCATGTCGGAGGGATTCGACTCAGAGTTTGGCTTTCACCAAGTCTCGAGAAAGATAGGCAATTAATTCATTTAACTGATTTCTAGAAAAGCCACTTACAGTAATTTCGCCTTCCTCTGAAAATGTGAGTCTGCCGTCGTCCGGTTCTGATTCTGACTCGGTCTCGATTTCCTCTGAGGCGATCAGTGCGAGCAGGTTCGACTATGGGACTTCTTCTTCTTCTTCTTCTTCTTCGGAGGAGGACTCGTCCCATGTTGCCTGATGTGCTTTCTTCTTTCTTGTCTTTTTTGTTTCCTTCAGATTAGGACATTCAGTCTTGTAGTGACCCATCTTTTTGCATTTGTAACAGGTCACATTTGGTTTGCTCTTCTCATTTGAAGGTTCAGCTGGTTCTTCCTTTCTTCGGCTGGCTTTCCTTCTGTTGGTCTGATTTTTTAGTTCTTTGTAGTAGTCCCGAGCTAGCTGAACCAGCTTAGGTCGATTTTCTTCGATTTCTTCTGAGTCTGAATCTGACTCAGACTCAGGCTCAGGTTGAGGCTTCTTCTTGGTTATCTTTCCAGTTTTACCTGCAACAAAAGCGATGCCTTTCTCAGCCAGGGTGCAGTTAGTCTACTCATGCAATTCTAATTCAGAAAATAGTTCATCTAACTTGATCTTAGAAAGATCCCTTAAAACTTTGTACGCATCTACCATAGATGCCCACAAAGTATTTCTAGGGAACGCGTTAAGAGCATACCTGATTAGGTCACGATTCTCTACCTTGTGACCGATGGTGTGAAGACCGTTCATCAGCTCCTGAATTCTGGCGTGGAGCTGAGCTGCAAATTCGTTGTCGTTCATCTTGATGGTATACAGCTTGTTCAGTAGCAGGTCCCTCTTGCTGATTCGGGTGTCAGAGGTTCCTTCGTGTAATTCAATTAGCTTACCCCATAGTTCCTTTGCGCTGTTGAATGGACCCACCCGGTTCAGCTCTTCCTTGGTTAGGCCGCATTGAAGTGTTTGCGTTGCTTTGGCGTCAACTTCAATTTTTCTTTTGAGGGCGGTATCCCATTCGGTGTAGGATTGTTGTACTCCGTCAGCATTCTTCGGAATTTCCAGTCCGGACTGGATTATTATCCACATGTCCACCTGAGTTTTCAGGTGGACTTCCATCCTACTCTTCCAGTAGGAGAAATCCTCCCCACTGAAGAGCGGTGGTCTGGCGGTGCTGAAGCCTTCTTGCATAGCCATTTAGAGTTTACTGAAAAGAGAGAGAAATGAGAAAAAAATGTCCCAAGACTTGGTCTTGGATTAGCAGTGCAGGAGAACGAGAAAACAATTTTGAGTGGTGTTGCACCAACCTTGATTTACGATAAAATTTTGATAAAAGAAAAAAAAACAATTCGAAGAAAATTCAAAAAATTCTCAAATTAGTGGTTGCACCAAATTTGAGTTTCCCCGCTCTGATACCACTTGTTGGATCGAGAGAATACGATAGAGGGGGGGTGAATATCGAAAAACTTTTTCGGATATAATTTTAAGAGAATGAGCAGCGGAAATTAAAAACACAAACACGAACACAAGAATTTACTTGATTCGGAGTCGCGGTTGGCTCCTACTCCAAGGCCCACGGTCCTTGACCGTTTACTGCGGGCAATTCTATAATGCGTAAAGTGTTTTACAAAGAATTGTACAGTAAGATTGCAGTAAAGAAAACAGAGTTACTCTTTGAGATCGACGCCCGGTATGGATCATACTTTGGTGCGGAGGGTCATCGTCAGCGCTTAGAATCTCAAGATCTGAGGTTTCCGGAGCAGAGCGCTTGAGTCGTAGAGCGTATTGGCGTTGAAAAACTGTGTCTGGAAGCCTTGGGGGTCGAGCCTCTTATATAGTGCACTTGGGGGCGCCCGGGACGTTGGGGGCGCCCTCCACGTGTCTCCCGATCCGCAAACCCTCATCCGCAACTCGGTCAGTCCTTATCCCTCCAGGATCGGGCTCGGGGTTTGACGGGGGCGCCCGGGAAGCAGGGGGCGCCCGGGTAGGCTCAGTCTGCGGGCTTCTCGCTGGCTTGAACTCTATCTGCTTCGTTGGCTTGGACCCAGGGCGCCCGGGAGCATAGGGGCGCCCGGGAGCATGAGCTTCCGAAGCATTTTCTTGCTAACTCTTTTTTGGCTTTGACTTAGGGCGCCCGGGACCTCCCGGGCGCCCAACCCAGCTGCTGCTCCTCTCCTTTGGGGTGTTCTGAGCTGCAGAAACTCGTTCCTTCGGTCCTGCATTCAAGGTTAACCAAACAAAACAAAGCAAGCATGTTAGTGCATTTTACAGTCGTAGCTGTCTTGGTTCTGACTTTGGGTCTCCAAAATGGAACCCTAGGTTGAACCGACGCCTACTGTTCTCTCGACGGGGAATGCGTCCTCACTTACTCCTCTCGAGAGAATTTACCTGTTGCCAACCGGCTCCTCCGGTTGGACTTTTGCCCAGCAATCCTTCGCCAGGTGCCTAGCAATCCTTCGCCAGGTGTCTAGCAATCCTTCGTCAGGTCTTCAGTACCAAGCAGTCCTTCGCCTGGTGCCTAGCAGTCCTTCGCTAGGTCTTCGGTTCCAAGCAGTCCTTCGCTTGGTGCCTAGCAGTCCTTCGCTAGGTCTTCAGTTCCAAGCAGTCCTTCGCTTGATGCCCAGCAATCCTTCGCCAGGTCTTAGTCTCCTAGCAATCCTTCGCTAGGTGCCTAGCAGCCCTTCGCCAAGTCTTAAGGTTTCGATGCCTAGCAGTCCTTCGCTAGGTGCCTAGTATTCCTTCGCTAGGACTTTAATCTGCACACTCAAGTAACATGTTAGATAAACATAACATCTTAACTTTTGAATCCTTTGCTATTATCAAAACCAAGGTTTGACTTGGGTGCTGTCTGCACCAACAAGCTTGAGCAAGCTTCGTCAGCTGACAATCAAGTTTGACAGCTATAAGAAACGCCCGAATGTCTCCATGACCTAACATCTGAGGGTAATGGGGAATATGATTCGAGAGCTGAAAACTGCTGGTCATGAGTTGACTGATGAACAATAGGTTAAAGCAGTTATCCGTAACCTTCCTGATTCTTGGGAATCGATGAAACAGAACCTCACATATAGTGAAAGTATTAAGACTTTCATTGACGTCTCACGCCATGTTGAATTAGAGGCGGAGAGTATAGAATCCGCAAGGATTTCTGGACAAGCTTTTGTAGCTGAAGGATCGGGATCCAAGAATAAGAAAAGATGGTTCAAGAAAGGAAAGGGAAAGGGAAAAGGGAAAGAAGCTGCTGCTGCTGGGCAAGGCCCAATCAAGAAGAATATTAAAAGAAAGAAGTATGGACAGAAACCGAAGAGCAAGTTGATTTGCTATAACTGTGGCAAGAAAGGCCACTTTGCTCGAGAATGTACTGAGCCAAAAAGGTAGATCCATATTTATTTTCTATTCACGAGCATTATGTTGCTAGTTCAGTGTTGTTGGCTGATTCTTATCCTTTGTGGATTATAGATTCAGGAGCAACGAAACATGTAGCTCGTGATCGAGTTACATACGTGGAGTACCGTCGAGTACCAGCTGGCAATAAGTCGATATATGTGGGAAACAATGTAAGAATTAAAGTCAAAGGAATTGGCACTTGCAAACTCAACCTTCGTGGTGGGTGATAAGTGTCATTTTGTTGTTCATTTCATATGCTTAAATCCGTATTTGACCCATATTTTACTTGTATAACTGTGGATTTGGCCTAGGTTTTAGGATTTACACCCTTTTTGGACCTAATTGTAAATCTTGTTATATTTGGGTTGTTTTGTCACTAAATTTTTGATCTACTTTTGTAGGCTTGGAAGGATTATGGACCTAGGTCATGTTGGGTCAAAGTTGAGTCAAAGTGGACTGGATCAAGTAATCAAGCTCCGATTCATTTGGACCGTCCGATGCAAGAACGGTTAGATCTAGACCATCTGAGAACTTTTGATAAATCCGAGCTGGGGTTAAGTCTAATCAAGCGATCAGATCAAGATCTGAGAGTTTCAGCTCAATCGGAGATCATCTAGCCGTTGGATTATGATTAGAGTAATCTAGAACGTCCATTTCAAATATCAGTTTGATCTGAGCCATCCGCTACAGATCTGGCAGATCCGAGCTACCACGAGGATGATCCTGACCTCTGATCAAGATCTGGAAATTTTGAATCAAATCGGAAGAGGATCCACCGTTGGATGAAGCGGGATGAATCTCAGCCGTCCATTAATTACCTACTTAAACTGCCTTCAGATCTGATTTTTGCTCTGTCGCGTCTTCAGCTCAGCTCCGTTTTCTTCGTTTCTTCTTCAATTTTTTTGGCGATTTCTTCCATTGAAGGCGTGTCCAACTCGATTACTACCTTGGAGCGAGATCTGGATCCTTGGAAGAGGCTCAAATGGAGATTCAATCACAGATTTTGCATTGGAGCAGAGTTGCGTGAGGGTTTCGGCAATTTCTGCAATTTGATCGATTTAATCGAGATCGCATGCCATTTTCTGCAATTGAAGCTTACTGGAGGGTCTTCTGGTGTTCTTCGATCAGCAGCAAATCATCATCCATCCTTGGAATCGCGAGATCGTGGAGATCGATTGGATCATTCCAGCTGGGTGCAATCTGGGAGCAGATCTGAAGTTTGAGCCATTCTTCCACTGATTTGCGAGTTTAAGGGGTTCTTGGCTTGCCCTTGCGTGACAAACAAGGTGGTCCTGATACAAGGAATGGTCGAGGCTTAGTTTTTACTGTTTTTCTTTGTGTTTTAGCTGTAATTGCGATTACTGCATTCAATCCTGTTACTGTTTCGTATCAGCAGTTGTAAGAATTCCTTTTCTGAATTTTTCCAGCTTTAATTAGTTTCTATACTGCAAGTAGATTAGTTAGTGAGCTTGTTAATTCACAATAGTTTGCAATTTCAATTTAATTCTCCTTTCACGGCTTGCGTATCAGAATTTTAGTTGTGTATCAGTTTTTGTTTTTGTTCTTTTCATGTTACTGCTCTGTTTTCGTATCAGTTACTTAAGCTCATTTCCTTGAAGTGTTTCAGCCTTAAGTAGGTTTTATTCTGCAAAGTTACCAACTAGGGAGCTTGTTTAGTGGTTAATAGCTTTCGATTTCAGTTTACTTCTGATTTCAGAGTTTGCATATCAGTTCTACAGCTGAGTATCAGCCATTTCTGCAAAATTCTGCTCAGTTCTGTCTTGCACTGTAATTTTCTTCCATGTGTATCAGTTTTAGTCCAGTGAATTTCGGCTGATAGTTTTTTTTTTTGCACTGTTTCTCTATTTCTGAATTCATGTCTCAATTGATGTGTTTCTGAATTAGTCGGTTCTATTCCTTTAGTTTACAGTTTATCATTTGTGCAGCTAGTTTCGATCATTTGATTTCACTTGCCTTGTTAGTTTGATTCAAGAGTTTGTTTGTTTCTTCACTAGATTTCTGTTTCCATTTCTGAATTCTGAATTCTTCAGTCACCTATCACTTACGTTTCTGAATTCTGTTGCATTTATTTCTGCATTCCTGCTTTAATTTTCAGTTAGCATTTCTCCATTAGAATTGCCTTGCAAGTTGAAGTAATTAGTTTCATTTGGGAATTTTCAACTACAGCCTTGGTGCTTGGATCATTTTGGCACATTGATTTCTCTCATTTCTTGTGTATCTAGTGTTCTTTATTTCATTTGCTTTGCATTGAGCTTGAACTTAATATCAGATTGTTTTCCCAGAATTGATTAAGAGAGATTGTTTGATTAAGTCTCCATTGGTTAAGTCCTTAGTTGCTATTACCTCGTCTAGTTCACTTAGTTAATTTTTGTCCTTCCTTCTCATTTATTTCTATTGCATTTTCTTGTCCATGTGAAACCAAAACCCACATTCTATTTGAAACCCAAAAACATTGACGACACATAAACTCGAGCACGAATCACACAACTTGAACTAGCCCTTGGAAAAATACGACCTGTGGCCCCTTTACTACGCTTTTATTCTTGATTGCAAAAAGGGTTTCCAGCACATTTATAAATTTCTAAATTTGAGACCCACTTTCGTGACAGTCATTTTGGGTCCATCAAATTTTTGGCGCCGTTGCCGGGGAAGCAACTAGTTGAGTTGTTTGATTTTGCTTGTGTATTCATTTCATATTTTTCTTGATCCATTTTTCTTGCATTTACTGCTATATCATCTGATTTGATTCTATTTGTTTCATCTTTCTATATACTTGTACTGCGATTTGTTCTTGTTTTTATGACCAGGTCTACAGGTGGTGACCTAGAGGATTTTGACCCTGAGATTGAGAGGACTTTCAGAGCTAGGAGGAACCAGCTCAGTGTTTCAGAGGCTTTTGGCATTATTCCTACTCAGTCTATTTCCACTTATTCAGTTGATCAGATGGCAGACCACCAGAAGACCATGAAAGAACTAGCAGCACCAGATGCTTCATTCCAGTATTCTAGCATTGCCTATCCAGAGCTGGGTGGAGATTTTGAGCTCAGATCTGGACTTATACATCTTTTGCCAAAGTTTCAAGGGTTATCAGGAGAGGATCCAAACAGACACTTGCATGAGTTTCATGTAGTTTGCTCCACTATGAAGCCTCAGGGCATTTCAGAGGAAGACATCAAACTGAGGGCTTTTCCATTTTCTTTGACTGGAGCAGCTAAGGACTGGTTTTATTACTTACCTACGGGACATGTGTCTAGTTGGATTTCCATGAAGAAGGCTTTCTTAGAAAAATATTTTCCAGCCTCCAGAACAGCAATTATCAGAAAAAGTATCTGTGGCATTCAGCAGATAGTAGGAGAGACACTCTATGACTACTGGGAGAGATTCAATAAGCTGTGCTCCAGTTGTCCTCAGCATCAGATTAGTGAGCAGCTCCTCATCCAGTACTTTTATGAGGGATTATTACAGATGGATAGGATTTTGATTGATGCAGCAGCTGGAGGGGCTTTAGTTAACAAAACACCACATCAAGCTAGAGAGCTTATTTCAAATATGGCTGAAAACTCACAACAATTTGGAGGCAGGGCATTATCTACTCGAGGGGTTAATGAAGTTCAAGGGGTTTCTAATGATCAAAAGGAGATTAGTAGTGCATTATTAGAACTCACATCAGCTGTTAAGCAAATGGGTCTTCAGATTTCAAGTAAAAATTCAATTCCTTCAGCACCTCCACAATCAAATCAAATGGTGATGAGTGTATGTGGAATTTGTTCTAGCAAGGAGCACACTTCAGATTTATGCCCCAACCTACAACAAGATGAGTCAGTAGCAGCTTTGGTTAGGGGACAATTTCAAGCTAGAAACAACCCATATTCCCTACTTACAACCCCGGGTGGAGGGATCATCCAAACTTGAACTATGGAAATTTTTTTGCCAACAAGCCCACCTCAACAACAATCACAGCAACCACCACAAATGTTTCAGCAAGTTCAGCAGCAGCCCCAACAATCTCAGCCACAAAATCAACAAATTCAGCCCTTAAATCAGCCTTTCCAACAACAATTTCAGCAGCCATTTCAAGGGTTTCAACAAGGATTTCAAGGTAATTTGAGTTATCCACAGTCATATCAACCTCCACAGCAACAAGTTCAACAACCGCAGCAAAATTTCCAGCCTTGGAACCAAAGTTTTCAGCCCCAACAAGCCCAACAACCACATTTCCAAAGATCCCAGCAAATCCAACAATTTCAGCCTACTTCCTCATCATATCAAGGTCAACCAAGGACCTATGCTAATCAAGGAGGCTATGGGAACTCAAATGGAGGAGATCCACAGCAACAACAAATGATGGAGATGCTACAACAAGTGCTCCAACAACAACAACAACAACAACAACACACTCAATATCTTGAGAAACAAATTGGGCAAATGGCTAGTAATATAAATCAAAGTAAAGCTCAAGGATCGGACCTATTACCTTCCCAAGCTGTTCCTAACCCTAGAGGAAATGTTAGCGCAATTTATTTGAGGAGTGGGAAGGTGGCATCAACTCCAAATGACCCAAGAGCTGAATTTTCAGAAAACAGGGCAGCATCTTCGTTTCCAGCCCAAATCAGTGTCGAAGCCACTCCAAATTCAGTGGATACCACCCCTAGCTCGTGCCCAATTACTTCATCTAGCAATCCTCCAATTTTGGTGGAAAACGAGGCACAAAACAGTGGCGAGACAGTTCCTACAGCAGCTACCAAAAACAGGGCAGCAACAAAAAAATCAGCCCCACCCATTTTGGTTCATGAGGAGGAAGTACCTATTCCTTTGCCTTTTCCAAATGGGAGAACTCCAACCAGAAGACAAGGGGAAGAGGAGAAAGCAAAAGAGTACAACGAATTGGTAAAACTTTTTAGTAAAGTTGAAATTAATGTACCCTTGCTGACAATGATTAAACAGGTTCCTAAATATGCGAAATTTTTGAAAGATCTTTGTGTTAACAAGAGAAAGCTTAAGGAGAATGAAATGGTCAGCATGGGGAAGAATGTGTCATCACTCATACATGCCATACCTCAGAAGTGTGAAGACCCTGGCATGTTCACTGTATCTTGTGAGATAGGAAGCACCACTCTACATGATGCCATGCTTGACTTAGGAGCTTCTATTAATGTCATGCCCAGAACAGTCTTCCAGATGCTTGGCATTGGACCTCTACAGCCCACTGGAATTATGATTCAGTTAGCAGACCGGAGTCAGACCCGCCGGCAGGAGTCATTGAAGATGTGTTGGTTAAAGTGAAAGAATTGATTTTCCCTGCGGACTTCTACATTCTAGACATGGAGGGAGAGTACCTGGCACGTAGATCTCCACTTATCCTCGGACGGCCTTTTCTGAAGACTGCAAGAACCAAAATTGATGTATATGCTGGCACCCTTTCGATGGAGGTGGGAGACACAGTGGTCCAGTTTAGCATTTTTGATGCCATGAAGGATCCTAAGGGAAATCGTTCTATTCTGAGCATAGACACTGTAGATGAGATTGTTGAGGCACCTAGCGTTGCTGATGATAGTATTTTTGACATAGTGAGAGGAGAGCTGGTTTCAGAGGAGAATTCATCTGATTTTTCTTGTTTTGTATTTTGTGATGATATTGTTTTTGATAGCCCTATTCTTTTTAATGATGTTGTTGCAGAGATTACTCAGGAGGCATGCACAGGAGATTATTCTATAGGTGTAGGGGATTGCACAGAGCCCCAGGGACCACCACCACCTTCAGGAAGTGTAGGGACTTGCATGATTGGAGCAAGTACCCAAGGATCACCTATTTCAGTTGATTTTCATCCAGATTTTGAGCCAGAGTTGGAGGTATTTCTTGTAGACCTAGTAGACATTTCTCATCCAGATCAGGTAAGTATTTCTTCTTTTCCTTTAGAGAATTTTAGGGAGATGTCTAGATTTGCATGTGAAGAATATCTTGATTCATCATTTGTGGAAAATAATTGTGAAAATTCTTTTGAGGCATCCAGACTTGATTTTATGCATTGTTATGATATTCTTGAGACAGATTATGCTAAAATTGATTTTGAAAAATTTTTAGAGCCTGAAATTGAAGTTGTTTACTGTGAAGAATCTCTGTTTATTTCTTATGCTGAAATTGAATGTGAAAAACTTTTAGAGGTACCTGAGCTTGATTATATTGACTGTGGAACATTTCTTGATACATCTTTGATAGAATATGCTTGTGAAAAATTCATTGAGGTACCCAAAATTGACTTTATTGGATGTGATGCATTTTTAGATACATGTTATGTAGAGATTGATGATATTGCATTTTTATCTTACCCTGCACGCTTGAGAAAGGTTTTACATGTTTTTGCAGGGTCCCAGAGATTTCTTGAGTGGGTACTACATCTAGACAGTCTTCAACCACCTGGGAGATTTTTCAGAAAGAATAAAGAGGGAGGAGATGACCTTGCTTTAACTTATAATACTCCACTTCAGAAGTGGCTACTGTATTTGAATCATCTTCGGCCACCCGGATATTTTATTGTGAAGAATAAGTGTGGGGGAGTGATGCAAAATAAAATTGAGCAAATGAAGGAAATTGTTTTAGCTACTCCTACTCCTCCACTACCAAGATGGAGATTATTTCTTGATAGACTCCGACCGCCAGAAATAAAAGGGAGTTTACTTTTTCTTGCATTTTCTTTCATTGCCTTTTTCATCTTTATGCTTGCTAGAAGTAGAATTTTCTTTTGAAATAAATTCTTGCTAATAAATGCTTGAATAGAGTAGAATTAATAAATAGGTATTATAAATGCCATTTTATGTCTTTTGGTACTTTTCCTTCATGAGTAGGAATAAATGTATCCCTTTAGGTTATTTTCATAGCGTTTTAGAGTCTTTTGAAAACAAATTAAATTTGGTTGTTAAAACTTAGGGTTTGAGCTCATGGATGAAATCTTGGATGCTTGAGTACTACTTGGCCATGGATTCTTGATTGAGGACTTGAGATGAATTATTTTTACCTAGTGAGGATTAGCCTTATTTTTGTGAAACATACATGCGATTGTACTCTAGAACTTGCTTAGGTTCTTTCAAAATCATATTTCAATGATTTGATCACATTTATAGAGGAGTATCATTTTGTTCCTTATATCATATCAAATTTCATGAATTTCCCTTGTATTACTTCATATTTCTCATTTTCCCTACCTAATCTTCATATTGTTTCTAATTTCTTTTTCTAGGGACTTGTTTGCTTGGGGGTGTTCTTTGATGCTATTTTGCCCGAGACGGACAAAAGATTAAGTGTGGGGGAGTGATTAGTGTTTTGGAATGTATTTTCATCAAGGAAGCATTTCTTTTGAAAAAATTTCATGTGCCAAGTGGAGTTGAGTTTGGTATCAAGATCAAGCAAGGAGAAGTAGTGAAGGAAGACCACAATTGAGGCATCTAGATTCTTGCTCATTCTTTGTAATCAAGGGAAAACAGATGGCAAACAATGAAGAAGGAAAAAAATCTGCAGGAAAAAAAAAACAGAAAAATGGCACTAAATGGAAGGAAAAAAAAGAAAACAAAATTTTGGAGACTAACTTGGGTTAGAGATGATGTGGATTAAGTATTGAGAAGTTGGGATCATGGAAGTTTAAATCAGCATCATTGTTTAAAGTCTGAATTGAAAAAAAAAAATGCTGGAAAATTGAAACAAATGCAGAAATGTTTGGTGCCAAAACAGGGAGAAGATTTTGTGCAGGTCTGAACTGATGCTGAACTGATTCGAATTGAAACCAAGGCAAAGGTGCTGTCAAGGATTAAAACAATAACTAGCAAGAACTCTGGAGAACAGGAAATTGGAGGGCAGCAAGTTGGGAAGCAGAAATGCAGCTATGAAAAAAAAATGAAGAGCTGGAAATTAAAGGGAAAACACATTGATTCTTATTAGCAAATCGATTGAGATACAATCTGTTATCAATCAGCTTGTTGGAACTTCATTTGGTACAGATTCTGGAGTTGTAAAACTGTTAAGAGCTGAGAAAACTGATTGGGGGCAGCAAGCAGCAAGAAATTAAATGCAGAGTTAAAATAACAAGTAGCAACCCATTTGAAGCTCATGGTAGTATTGGATTGAAACTGATTCTGATCAGGATTAGGAGAAGCTGATCACATCATCAATAAAATAAGGAGAAGCTGCAGTAAAATCAGTGAGCTAGCAGCTAAGAAAAAAAAAAGAGAGAAAAAGAAAAAAAATTGAAAAAAAAAACAAAGAAGCAAGTTGGCACATCCATGAGTTTCGGCACAATGGATTAGTGAAGTAATTCTCATCCAAATTGAAGATTTGCTCATTTACATTTTGCATTCACTAGAGAGAAAGGAAAAGAAAAGAAAAATCAAAAAGAAGAAGAGAAGAGCAAAATTGGCACACAAGATGGAAAGTTGGCACAAAGTTGAGGAATTCTTCTCATACAATTTTGGAAGGGCATTGCAAAGTTTCATCCCACCACACTTTGGATTTCATTATATGGACTGAAAGGAGGGCAAAAATGCATCAAGAATATCCTTAAGCATTCAAGTCTTCCATTTCATCAAATTTGCTATTTTCATGTCTTCTATTTCAATTTTTACCATCTTCTATATCTTTTACTTTTGAATAAAACTTTTATAGATGTTGATTCTAATCTTGGATAATGGTAGAGAGTAGATAATAAGCAAGCCTATGGAAGTGCAAGAAGCATGAGTGTGTGAGTGAGCTCTATTTTCATCATTACTTAGCACTTAGGAGGAGAGCCACCAAAATTACCTTGAAAGGCTTAGAGAGTGAAATTCATCTCAATGAATCATGAAGGTTGAATTTGTTAAGTTGTTGATTTAAGGACAGGATATTAGTCTATTGAGCTTAGATTTTTGAGAATTGACAACCCTAGGTAATTTCTTTTCAATTGCTTCTACTTATGTTTGGGAATAAACTAGGGGATACATAGTTTATACTTTTCGCGAGACGCTCAAGCCTAAGTGTGGGGGAGTTGATAAGTGTCATTTTGTTGTTCATTTCATATGCTTAAATCCGTATTTGACCCATATTTTACTTGTATAACTGTGGATTTGGCCTAGGTTTTAGGATTTACACCCTTTTTGGACCTAATTGTAAATCTTGTTATATTTGGGTTGTTTTGTCACTAAATTTTTGATCTACTTTTGTAGGCTTGGAAGGATTATGGACCTAGGTCATGTTGGGTCAAAGTTGAGTCAAAGTGGACTGGATCAAGTAATCAAGCTCCGATTCATTTGGACCGTCCGATGCAAGAACGGTTAGATCTAGACCATCTGAGAACTTTTGATAAATCCGAGCTGGGGTTAAGTCTAATCAAGCGATCAGATCAAGATCTGAGAGTTTCAGCTCAATCGGAGATCATCTAGCCGTTGGATTATGATTAGAGTAATCTAGAACGTCCATTTCAAATATCAGTTTGATCTGAGCCATCCGCTACAGATCTGGCAGATCCGAGCTACCACGAGGATGATCCTGACCTCTGATCAAGATCTGGAAATTTTGAATCAAATCGGAAGAGGATCCACCGTTGGATGAAGCGGGATGAATCTCAGCCGTCCATTAATTACCTACTTAAACTGCCTTCAGATCTGATTTTTGCTCTGTCGCGTCTTCAGCTCAGCTCCGTTTTCTTCGTTTCTTCTTCAATTTTTTTGGCGATTTCTTCCATTGAAGGCGTGTCCAACTCGATTACTACCTTGGAGCGAGATCTGGATCCTTGGAAGAGGCTCAAATGGAGATTCAATCACAGATTTTGCATTGGAGCAGAGTTGCGTGAGGGTTTCGGCAATTTCTGCAATTTGATCGATTTAATCGAGATCGCATGCCATTTTCTGCAATTGAAGCTTACTGGAGGGTCTTCTGGTGTTCTTCGATCAGCAGCAAATCATCATCCATCCTTGGAATCGCGAGATCGTGGAGATCGATTGGATCATTCCAGCTGGGTGCAATCTGGGAGCAGATCTGAAGTTTGAGCCATTCTTCCACTGATTTGCGAGTTTAAGGGGTTCTTGGCTTGCCCTTGCGTGACAAACAAGGTGGTCCTGATACAAGGAATGGTCGAGGCTTAGTTTTTACTGTTTTTCTTTGTGTTTTAGCTGTAATTGCGATTACTGCATTCAATCCTGTTACTGTTTCGTATCAGCAGTTGTAAGAATTCCTTTTCTGAATTTTTCCAGCTTTAATTAGTTTCTATACTGCAAGTAGATTAGTTAGTGAGCTTGTTAATTCACAATAGTTTGCAATTTCAATTTAATTCTCCTTTCACGGCTTGCGTATCAGAATTTTAGTTGTGTATCAGTTTTTGTTTTTGTTCTTTTCATGTTACTGCTCTGTTTTCGTATCAGTTACTTAAGCTCATTTCCTTGAAGTGTTTCAGCCTTAAGTAGGTTTTATTCTGCAAAGTTACCAACTAGGGAGCTTGTTTAGTGGTTAATAGCTTTCGATTTCAGTTTACTTCTGATTTCAGAGTTTGCATATCAGTTCTACAGCTGAGTATCAGCCATTTCTGCAAAATTCTGCTCAGTTCTGTCTTGCACTGTAATTTTCTTCCATGTGTATCAGTTTTAGTCCAGTGAATTTCGGCTGATAGTTTTTTTTTTGCACTGTTTCTCTATTTCTGAATTCATGTCTCAATTGATGTGTTTCTGAATTAGTCGGTTCTATTCCTTTAGTTTACAGTTTATCATTTGTGCAGCTAGTTTCGATCATTTGATTTCACTTGCCTTGTTAGTTTGATTCAAGAGTTTGTTTGTTTCTTCACTAGATTTCTGTTTCCATTTCTGAATTCTGAATTCTTCAGTCACCTATCACTTACGTTTCTGAATTCTGTTGCATTTATTTCTGCATTCCTGCTTTAATTTTCAGTTAGCATTTCTCCATTAGAATTGCCTTGCAAGTTGAAGTAATTAGTTTCATTTGGGAATTTTCAACTACAGCCTTGGTGCTTGGATCATTTTGGCACATTGATTTCTCTCATTCCTTGTGTATCTAGTGTTCTTTATTTCATTTGCTTTGCATTGAGGTTGCACTTAATATCAGATTGATTTCCCAGAATTGATTAAGTGAGATTGTTTGATTAAGTCTCCATTGGTTAAGTCCTTAGTTGCTATTACCTCGTCTAGTTCACTTAGTTAATTTTTGTCCTTCCTTCTCATTTATTTCTATTGCATTTTCTTGTCCATGTGAAACCAAAACCCACATTCTATTTGAAACCCAAAAACATTGACGACACATAAACTCGAGCACGAATCACACAACTTGAACTAGCCCTTGGAAAAATACGACCTGTGGCCCCTTTACTACGCTTTTATTCTTGATTGCAAAAAGGGTTTCCAGCACATTTATAAATTTCTAAATTTGAGACCCACTTTCGTGACAGTCATTTTGGGTCCATCAGCAGTCGACTGGCAAAATGAACAGAATGTTTCTGGGCTGAGACTACTAGACTGCCTCCCAGGGCAGTCGACTGATACCTAAATTTCAGATTTTCAGTCCAATTTCAGTAATGCCTAGTTAATTTCATAAATCTCCAAAAAATCTAAAATTTCGTGGAGAGATTTGTAGAGCATATGCATACTTGGAAAAAATATGTTTCCAAATAAATATACTCCAAATCCCAAGATTGGCACGAAATTCAACTTCTCCTAAAATGTATCATTTAAACTTGTTCCAAAAGTCTTAATTTTGACTTCTCCTCAATGTATCTTCTTATATTTGATCATAGTTCATTTTTATCATTTAATTATATGGTATTCACACATTAAAACCTAATTTTATCCTTATAATCATATTTTCACCTTTTCTCCATAATTCTCCTTTTAATGTGCTAATTCTCTAGGATTAAAACTTACCCTAGTCTTCCAACCCTTTTTGACACATTTCCTACTCCACCTAGACTTCATAGAGAACCCATCTCTTGAGATCCATTTACCATGGACCCCACAGGCTCCTAGAGCTCCCCCTTGAGCTCTTAGCCCTAGCCACCTCCCTAGGTGACTCAATCCACACTAGGCCACACCGGTGAGCCCCCGGTGATTCTTGGCCTACAAACCTAATCTTCTTAACCTTGGACACCTTGTCCTTGGTTAAGTCATTTTCTTTTCCTTTAAATGACACCCCCTTGACATTTTTGGACTTCTCCTTCTTGCCATAATGATATGCTTCCCTAGCATACTTCTTTTCCTTGGCATTGGAGACCTTAGACCGGTATCCCAACCCCGATCTATCATAGTTGGGTTTTATACTACCCAACACCATATCTAAACCCTTTGATCCAACCGTGATTCTTTCTAGGGTCTTTTCCAATGTATCAAGGCTTGATTTTCCCTTTCTGAGTTTCTAACCTTAGTTTCCATATGTCCACTTTGGACATTCCTAGACCTATCCACTTTTCTAGGTATATGTCTCTCCTTCTTGGGATTTATGCCTTGATCCTTAGGTACAAAGGTCTTAGGTCTAACATGATGCATGCTTTTCCTAGGGTTATGATCTACCTTGTTAACCATATTCCTATCATTGTACTTAAATCCAAAATTATACACCATCAAATATTTTTCATTAATTCTAGCATGCATGGATGGATAATTAACACTATTTTTATCATGCATAGAGGAACTTAAATTTGAATTGCGTTTTAACTTAAAGTTAGGGATTACCTCCCTTACCCTTGTAGTTCCTCCTTGTTGTGAGCTTCTCTTCTTCCATTCCTTCTTTTCCCATCTTCTTAGATGCTCCATTTTCTTGATTTCACCTTTCTTTGGGCAATTGGTGTGGTAGTGCCCTAGCTCTCCACATGTGAAGCATCTAATTTTCTTCTTTTTAGCTTGGACTTCTTCATTCCTACACCCCATATATGATTTAAAAGGAATTAAAATTGATTTAGATTTTACCTCCTTTTTACCTAGTGGGCACTTGTCCTTGTAGTGCCCCTTTTCATTGCATCCAAAGCATGTGATATGGTCCTTGGTCTTTGCTTTGGTGGAGGTTGAAGCTCTTTCTTGTTCTTGTAAGGATGAGGGTCTCTCCTCCCCCTCAATTCTTGAGATTGATACCTCCTCTTCTTCTCTTGAGGAGATGGATGATCTCTCACTCAATTCTTCTACTTCACTTGATGATGTTGATACTTCTCCTTCTTTTCCCTTTCTTGGACCATTGAATCCATTTCTTTTGATTCTTCCACTATTTTGGCTTGTGTAGGTTTCTCATGATATTCTTCTATCGTTTTCCATAGATCATGTGCATTCTTATATACCCCTACACCACTTAACATGTTAGTAGGCAAAATATTAAGTAATATATCAATTACATTTTTATTCGCCTTTGATTGATCTTGTTGCTCTTGATTCCAATATCTAGGCCTAAGCTTCTTTTCGTGCTTATCCTTTGGAATTTCAAATGGTTCTTCAAGAGCAATCCTAAGGTTCCACTCCATACCGAACCATGTCTCTATTCTTGTCTTCCAATATGTGAAATCTTCATAGTCATAGGGAGGTGGAGTGTAGATGTCATCCACGAATTTATCTTCTATGTTTTCTCCTCTAGCTTGTGCTCCCTCGGCGATTAGTCCAATGAGAGCGGTCCTTCGCTCTGATACCACTTGTTGGATCGTGTACGGTTGCTAAAGGGGGGTGAATAACACTTTTCGGTTCTTCTTCTTCCTACGTTGTTAGTTGCGCAAGCGGAAATACAAACAAAAATAAAACTAACAACAAAGAACAATGCTAACACTACCGATTTACTTGGTATCCGCCCCTAAGGGTGACTAATCCAAGAATACTTCGGTGGATCACTCCCCGGATAACCTCCGGCTAGCCCTTGTTGCTCCTTGTGGGTGGAGAAACCTCGCCACAGCACTTCGACAACACCTGAGAACCAAGACTACTATTTGGCCTTTAACCAAGACCAAATTCGTCAAACCTTTCAGCCAACACGAAGACCCTTTAAATAGAACTAAGGCTGAAACCCTCGCCACCAGTCGACTGCCCATTTACCAGTCGACTGGTGCCAGCCAAATAGCAGTCCAACGGCTCGCTGCAACGGCTAGTTTTTGATTTTATCAGTCGACTGCTCCCAGGGCAGTCGACTGGTCCTCAGCTAAAACCTTTCTGTGAGTTTCATCAGTCGACTACCTCCCAGGGCAGTTGACTGGTCTACTCACACAACTAAGGTTACTCTTCCCGAGTACATTTCACTCCGCACTCGAACCCTAGAATTTCCCGAGTACAATCACACAGCACTCGTACCCTCACGACTCAACTGACTCCTCATCAGCAGCCTCGACAATTGCCTTCGCACCCTCTTCATCTTCAACTCTCATCCCTCGGATGCACACAAGCCTCCAGCTTGCCTCCATGCCATCCATCACACATGCCTTGAAGTCCACGCCCCTCAGCTCATCGTCCCTTCTCTCCAAGGTCCCTCGGGTGCACACAAGCCTCCAGCTTGTCTCCATGCCACCCTTCACCGTACCGAGGCCGTTTAGCTAAGTCCATATGTGTAACCTGCGTACCCTGCACACTCACATACACATCAAATACACAAGGGTAAACCTAACTTAAACTCTTTGCCCAAACATCAAAACTCATGGTCACTCCGAACCATAAATTGCCTCAATAGTCGGTTCGACCTAGGGTTCCATTTGGGAAGCCCAAAGTCAGAACCAAGACAGCTTAGGCTATAAATCATGGTTTAATATGTCATTTTTATATTGTTCTTGTGTTTTGGAACTAACCCTGGTTGCAGGAACGAAGAGATGAAGTTTCTGCATTCAGGCGCCTCAATGGTGTGAGGCGCCTCACTTGGCTAGGCGCCTGTGTTGAGACAGGCGCCCCAGTGCAAGGCTACTCCAAGCATTCGAAGCTAACAAGCCTCTAGACCAAGTCATTGAGGCGCCTATGTTAACACAGGTGCCCCAGTTGAAGGGATAAGCACTGGTCAAGTCTGCGGATTGAGGTTCCCGCAGAGGAGGCCACGTGTCAAGCGCCCCCTTCAACACAGGCGCCCCAGCTACAACTATAAAATGGGGTTCACCCCCAAGGCTTCAACATCAATTGATTTCGACACTTTCGCTCAACCGCTACACTCCGACAAGCTCAGTACTCGCAATTCAAGCGCCGACGACGACCCGCTACTCTAAAATTCCAACTACTCTGGTCGTCGGTAAAAGTCATTTTTTTAAGTGCTGTAATTTTGTTTTAAATTCTATATTTGTACTCCAACTTGTAATCATTTACGAACGTATAGAATTGTCCATCGTAAACGGTCAAGGACCGTGGGTTTTGGAGTAGGAGCTGACCACGACTGCGAACCAAGTAAAAACAAACCGTGTTAGCGATATAGCGATTGTTTTTACTATTTCCTCTGCGCAATTACTCTCTTTGTCCGAAAATTTTTACGATCGATATTCACCCCCCTCTATCGATTCAATCTGATCCAACAAGTGGTATCAGAGCGGGTGGGTCAAACTTGGTGCAACCACCAGTTTGTGAATTTTTTTTTCAGATTTTTGAATTCTAATAATTTTTTTTCTTTCGCTCAGTTTTTTCTCGTTAATCGAGGTTGGTGCAACACCACTCGATTTTTTTTGTTATTAATATTCTTCCAGCACTACTAATCCAAGACTCAGTCTTGGAACGAG
This sequence comes from Boesenbergia rotunda, assembly GCA_024364735.1. NCBI lineage: Eukaryota > Viridiplantae > Streptophyta > Magnoliopsida > Zingiberales > Zingiberaceae > Boesenbergia > Boesenbergia rotunda. The sequence goes on from JAGFNQ010001387.1 coordinate 315,170, forward strand.
TTTGTTTTTATTCTTTTTCAGTTAAAAATTTAATGGCCATGCAAGAGGGATACAACACCGCCATACCCCCTCTTTTTAGTGGAGAAGATTTCTCCTACTGGAAAAGCAGGATGGAAGTCCACTTGAAAACTCAGGTGGAGATGTGGATAATTATCCAATATGGGTTGGAAATTCCTAAAAATGCACAAGGTGTGGTGCAACACTATACCGAGTGGGATGACCCACTAAAGAAGAAGATCGAGGCCGATGCAAAATCGACCCAAACATTGCAGTGCAGCTTAACAAACGAAGAGTTGAACTGTGTAGGACCCTTCAGCAGCATGAAGGAGCTTTGGAACAAGCTGATCGAGCTGCACGAAGGCACTTCCGACACCAGGATCAGCAAAAGAGATCTGTTGCTCAACAGACTCTATACAATAAAGATGCACGATGGCGAGACTGCAGCTCAACTCCACGCTAGAATCCAGGAGCTGATGAACGGATTGCACACGATAGGTCACAAGGTTGAAAACCGTGACCTAATAAGGTATACTTTAAATTCATTTTCGAGAAACTCACTGTGGGCGTCTATGGTGGATGCCTATAAGGTTTCAAGGAATTTATCTGAAATTAATTGGATGAGTTATTTTCTGAGCTAGAACTGCACGATGAAAATAATACTACCTTGGTCGAGAAAGGTATAGCCTTTATTGCAGGTAAAACTCAAGTAAAAGTTCCTAAGAAGAAGTCTCAACCAGCACCCGAGTCCGACTCGGACTCGGAAACAGAAGACAGCGAAGGGGATCAACCCATATTGGTGCGGCTAGCTCGTGATTACTATAAAGAACTCAAGTACCAAATGAGCAAGAAGAAATCAAGCCGAAGAAAGGAAGATCCAGCAGAACCTTCAACGAGCTCGAAGAGCAAAAACAACGTCACCTACTATGAATGCAACAAAAAGGGGCACTTCAAGTCAGAGTGCCCCAACCTAAAGGAAACCAAGAAGGTGCGCAGAAAGAAGGCTCTTCAAGCCACCTGGGGCGAGTCATCTTCTAAAGAAGTAGAAGAAGTTCCGCACGCAAATCTACTCGCCTTAACCACCTCAGAAAACATCGACTCCGGATCAGAATTGGTACAAGACGAGGACGTCAACAACGGAAGACTCATGATCTCGGAGAACGGACAAATCACTGTAAGAGGATATTCAGAATATGAGTTATCTAAGTTAATTTTAAATTTGTCTCGAAACTTGGCAAAAGCAAAAATTCGGGTTGAGTCCCTCTGACAGGAAGTAAAACTCCTGAAAGAGGAAGTCAACTCGAGGTCCTTGACTGAGCCAAGTCAAGAAGGAAACTCAACTCAAGTCCAAAAGCTTGAAGAAGAGAATTTCTCCTTGAAAAATCAAGTCAAGGAGCTCAGAGTTGCTTTAGAACGTTCACTTCAAGTTCGTAGGGTCTTGACATGATTCTTGGAAAACATAAGTCCGTTCTCAATTGATCCAGACTAGGTTATTGAACCAAGTCGAGACAACGTTCATATTATTCTGTATTGAACCAACCTAGAACCCTAGTCCAAGCATGGATCACCAAGCTGTGTTTAAATAAACAGGCTAGACCAAACCAGTATTGGAGCCCCAAGGATAAGATTCACATCTTGCCTAACCCTTATCGAGGCTACAGTCCAGGGGGAGTCAATATAAAAACCATATTTATAGTTAGATAATGTTACTGAATTGCTTGCTTGCTTATCTATTTTCTTTTTTGCAAGTTTTAATTATCATGCTTAGATTTAGGATTGGTTAGATTAAGGACAAGTGATTGAGTTGAAATTTGAACAACATAGTATTGGGTGGAGGTGAGATGATAGTACGTTAGGAAAGCCCTTCTAATAAGGTCAAGTAAGGTAAGGTGTACCCTACTTGGTATGTTTATGTTGGTGCAGACAGCACCCAAGTCGAACCTGTGTTTTGATCAATGACAAAGGGTTCAAAAGTTAAGATGTCTTGTTTTTCTAACATACTACTTGAGTGTGCAGATTAACGTCCTAGCAAAGGACTGCTAAGCACCTAGCGAAGGACTGCTAGGCATCAGAACCCTAAGACCCAGCGAAGGGCTACTAGGCACCTAGCGAGGGGCTGCTAGGAGTTAAAGACCTGGCGAAGGACTGCTGGGCACCAGGCGAAGGACTGCCTAGAACTGAAGACCTGGCGAAGGACTGCTGGGCACCAGGCGAAGGACTGCCTGGAAATGAAGACCTGGCGAAGGACAGCTAGGCACCTGGCGAAGGACTACTGGGCAAAAGTCCAACCGGAAGAGCCGGTTGGCATCAGGTAAATTCTCCTGAGAGGAGTAGGTGAGGATGCATTCCCCGTCGAGGGAACAGTAGGCGTCGGTTCAACCTACTGTTCCATTTTGGAGACCCAAAGTCAGAACCAAGATAGCTAAGGCTGTATAAACCTAATACTCTATTGCTTCATATTGTTTTGGACTAACCCTAGATGCAAGATCGAAGAAACGTATGTCTGCAGCTCAGAATGCCCAAAGGAGAGAGGCAAGTAGCTGAGCAGGGCGCCCCCAGTGTCCTGGGCGCCCCCAAGGCCAATACAAAACAAGTGAAGCAAAGAAGTGCTTCGGTAGCTTACTGGGCGGGGCGCACCCATGCTCCCGGGCGCCCCCTGCGTCCCGGGCGCCCCCAGTGCCCAGGGCGCCCCGCGCTTAAGCCAGCGAAGCAGATAAACCTCATCCAGCCGAGAAGCCCGCTGAAACAGTCAACCAGGGCGCCCCCTACTTCCCAGGTGCCCCCGTCAAGGTTCGATCCCTATTTTGGAGGGATAAAACACTGACCGAGACTAATGCCGATCAAAGGCCACGTGGAGGGCGCCCCCAGACCTACTATATAAAGCCCTCGTGTTAGTAATATAAGAGAAGTGTTCTAAGGCAATCGCCTTATGATTGTAAACATTTATTTTAATAAATGAATATTCACTATTTGAGTATACATGTGTATGTATTTGATTGGGATCTTAAACTCATTTACTGAATGTCCACAATACAATTCACAGCATGAGAGAATTTGTGATGAATTCACAACTAGTGATTATCTCTACATGTGCAATTGTGAAGTATTGAAATTGTCCCTAGTCGATGAATTGATAAATAAGGACACTATCAATTCTGTTGAGACTAGCATGGGTTATTCTCTAATCAGCTGATTCTCACTGACTGGTGACATTGGGATGTCCGGAGATAAACATGAATGCTAGTTAAGGGAACTAGTTCATTGGAGTGACTGGCTGTAAAACTTCACATGGTAGTCTAAATATAGACATGTCAGTGAAGTTCTTACTGCAGCTTAAGTGCGATGTTCCTTTGACTTACGGTGTTCAAGTCATCTTGGTCATGGAGACTTATACTTTAACATCTTAAGCAAGCATCTCCAAGGAGGTGTGGACCCAGGATGGTTGGGTATAAGCCGAAGTGCCTGAAGATGTTTGAACAGCCTACAAAGGATTCACCACTCCTTGCGAGGGGATGTATACCCAAGGCCTATCGTCGGATTGTTACTCAAAGCCTCTGGCCAGAGCATGACATGTTCAGAGTATGAGTCTCTGAAATACATGAGAGTAATTAGAATCCATTGGACGAGAAAGACATTACTTGGGCTAGGTGTGACGTAGTCAGCCTAGTGGGGACTGACACACATAGACCGTGTCCTGAACCAAGTGGGTATAAGATAGTGAAGGGAATGAGGCACGATTCATTAGAGCTGCTGAAGGGTTTCAGAATTATTTCTAAGGTCAACCGTTGATCTTTCGATTAATTGGGGGTCATGATGTACTATTAGGTGTCACTCATGATCGTTCTATAATTGGTTGATTATAGACGGCCAACATAAATCGAAAGCCTATTTAGTCACACGCACTACGAGTAATCCGAGGGATTTAAAATGAGTTGAAAATTGGATTTTCCGATCAAGAGAAATAAGTCGAATCTGAATTTATCAGAGGCGCATCGGAAGCTTAAAATGGCTAAGTCTTTTGAAGGCTTATTGGACGAATTAAATGAGTTTAATTCGCGAGAAGGCGGCTTGGTTTGGCCGGCCAAAGAGGGTCCCCACCCTCTTTGGTTTGGCCGGCCACAAAAAGGAGAGAATCCAATTTATTTGGTTCAAATTATAAAATAAACCGCGCGTGGTTTGTTTTATAAAATTATGGATAAAGAAATTTATATAAAGAAATTTATATAAAGAGATTTATTTTCATGGAAATTAAAATAAACCTTGGATTGGTTTATTTTATTTTATAAATCAATAATGTATTGATTTACCATGATAAAGAAATTTATTCTTTTTATGAAAATTAAAATGAACCATGGATTGGTTTATTTTATTTTATAAAATCAATTATGAATTGATTTTTCCATGATAAGAAAAATTTATAAGATAAATTTCTTGTAAAATTTATTCCATAATAAAAGGGGAGACATGGTTGTTTTTATTATAAATTAAGTTATAATAAAAACTTGACATAACGGAATAATTCATAAGAAATTTATAAGATAAATTTCTTGTAAAATTTATTCCATAATAAAAGGGGAGACGTGTTTGTTTTTATTATAAATTTAGTTATAATAAAACTTGGCATAACGGAATAATTCATAGGAAAATTTATAAAGATAAATTTCTTATGAAAAATTTATTCCGTTAAAGGGGAGACTTGGCAATGGAGCGGCTACTATATAAAGGAACCAAGGCTAGGCTTGAATTCCAATGAAGAGATTTAGTAGCAAGCTCTCTCTCTCTCTTATTCTCTCCCTCTCTCTCTCTAGGGCCGGCGCCCTCTCTCTCTCTCTAGGGTCGGTGCCCTCTCTCCTCCCCTAGGGCCGGCACCCCCTTCAAGTTGCCGTGAGCCATCTCCACCAAGAAGGTGCCGAAGAAGAAGAAGAAGAAGAAGCGGGTCGCAACTCCTTCCTTCCAACGGAATCTTGATTCCGTTACTTGATGGTTAGTTTCCATCTCTCTCTCTTGAAATTCTTGTCGTGCCTTTGGAGAATCTAGTAGTTCTTGTCGGCACGAAACTCGTGGCTTTGCGAAGTCATCCCGAAGAGAACTCGGCGTGGACGCGAATAGAGGCAGAGCTTCCAAGGGACGCTACGGTTGGATCTCGTCCCTTACTTCGAGTTACGCGAGGTATCAAGTCAATTAGTTTACTTTCTGCAAAATTTTAATTTTTGATCATGTCCACACATCATAAGGTTGCATGCTAGATACGTGGTTAAAAATAATTTGAGAAATTATTTATGCTAATTCTTCCGTTGCACGTAATTATTTTTAAAATTACAAACCCGTATCCATGTCAACATGCACCCGGTCCCAACACCTCGACCCCCAAGGCTTCGAAACAACTTCTTCCAACGCTATTACGCTCTTCTGCTCCAGCGCTCTGCTCCAGAAACCTCCCAACTCGAGATACAAGCGCCGACGACGTCCCCCTGCTCCAAAATACAATCCACACCGGACGTCGGTAACAAAGAGCTATTTTTTTTAAGTTTACTGTACTACTCTTGTAACATCTTTCTGCAAACTGTTTTGCGCATATAGAATTGTCCGCAGTAAACGGTCAACGACCGTGGGCCTTGGAGTAGGAGCCGACCGCGACTCCGAACCAAGTAAAATCTTGGTGTTCGTGTGTTGTTTTGTTTTTAATTTTTCCGCTGCATATTCTCTTTTTCAAACCGAAAACGTTTTACCATATTCACCCCCCCTCTATTGTTATTCTCGATCCAACAAGTGGTATCAGAGCGGGGAAGCTCAAATTTAGTGCAACCACCAATTTGAAAATTTTTCAGATTTTTTTTGAAATATTTTTAATTTTTTTTCTTTCGTTCGAAAATTTTCTCGTTAATCGAGGTTGGTGCAACACCCCTCGACAAATATTTTTCTTTTACTTCCCGCACTACTAATCCAAGACCATGTCTTGGGATATCTCCTTCCTTTTTCTTTTAGCTTCAGTTACATGGCCATGCAAGAAGGATTCAGCACAGCCAGACCTCCACTTTTCAGTGGAGAAGACTTTTCCTACTGGAAAAGTCGAATGGAGGTCCACCTGAAAACTCAGGTGGACATGTGGATAATCATCCAATCTGGACTGGAGATTCCAAAGAACGCTGAAGGAGTACCACAGCCGTACACTGAGTGGGATACCGCTCTGAAAAGAAGAATTGAAGCTAATGCAAAAGCGACCCAGACCCTTCAATGCGGCCTGACCAAGGAAGAGTTGAGTCGGGTAGGACCATTCAACAGTGCCAAGGAGCTGTGGGGCAAGTTGATCGAGCTGCACGAAGGAACTTCCAACACTCGAATCAGCAAGAGAGATCTCCTCCTAAACAAGCTGTACATGATCAAGATGAATGACAACGAAACAGCAGCCCAGCTCTATGCCAGAATTCAGGAGTTAATGAACGGACTACACACAATCGGTCACAAGGTAGAAAATCGTGACTTGATAAGGTACGCTCTCAACGCTTTCCCGAGAAACACCTTGTGGGCATCTATGGTAGATACATACAAGGTTTCAAGGGACCTTTCAAAAATAAAGTTAGATGAACTATTTTCTGAATTAGAGTTGCATGAGTAAACTAACTGCAATCTGGCCGAGAAAGGCATCGCTTTTCTTGCAGGTAAAGCTGGAAAGACAACCAAGAAAAAGCCTTAACCTGCACCTGAGTCTGATTCAGACTCAGACTCAGAAGACACCGAGGGAAATCGACCAAAGCTGGTTAGGCTAGCCCGAGACTACTACAAAGAACTGAAGAACCAGACCAACAGAAGAAAAGCCAGCCGAAGAAAGGAAGAACCGGCTGAACCCTCAAATGACAAGAACAAACCAAACGTGACCTGCTACGAGTGCAAGAAGAAGGGTCACCACAAGACGGAGTGTCCGAACCTAAAGGAGACCAAGAAGACTAGAAGGAAGAAGGCACTTCAGGCAACCTGGGACGAGTCCTCCTCCGAAGAAGAAGAAGAGGTCCCACAGTCGAACCTGCTATCCCTAACCGCCTCAGAAGAAATCGAAACCGAGTCAAAGTCAGAGTCGAACGACGGCAAACTTACATTCTCAGAGGACGGCGAAATAACTGTAAGTAGATTTTCAAGAATTCAATTAAATGAGTTAATTTCCTATCTATCTCGAGATTTGGCGAAAGCTAAACTCCAAGTCGAATCTCTCCGACAGGAAGTAAAACTCCTGAAAGAGAAAGCTGACTCTCGATCCTTAACTAAGAAGGTTCAAGAAGGAACCTCTACTCAAGTTGAAAAATTTGAGAAAGAGAACTCCTCCTTGAAAACTCAAGTTAAGGACCTTAAATCAGCTTTAGAACGATTCACTTCTGGTTCCAAGTCAGTTCTAAATCGATCCGGACTATGCTATAGAACCAAATCTAGACAAAGATCCTACTATGCTGTACTGAACCAGTCCAGACCTAAAGTTCAGGCATGGGTACCCAAACTGTGCCTGAACAAACAAACTGGATCAAATCAGTATTGGATCACCAAGGACAAGATTCACATCTTACCAAACCATTATCGTGGCTTTAGTCCAGGGGGAGCCAAATTAAAAATAATATTTATTGTTAGATAAAATTCAATCTTTGTTTGCAAATTGCATGATTGCTTGTTTATTTAATTTCAGCAATTTACTATGTTTAGATTTAGGAGTGGTTAGTTTAAGGACTGAACCATCTTAACTAAAATTTGAACAACATAGTATTGGGTGGAGATGAGATGATAGTACGTTAGGGAAGCCAATTCAAATAAGGTCAAGTATACTCTACTTGGTCTCTTTAGACTGGTGAAACTAGCCGAAGCTACTGATCCAAGACCCAAGCTAGTTAGACCAGAATTTTTCAAGAAATAGTTTTGAAAATAAAATTTCATTAAAAGACTTTGTCAAGGAAAGGGTTGATGATCCAATAAGACTACGGCCAAAGAAGGCCTAGTGTCTCGCCAAGACCTGGAAGCCAATTTTTGAAATTCAAATTCAAACTATTCTTTGTCAAATTCGAATCTAACACAAATTTTCAGTTGATTGTAGATTCAAACATTTTTTTTAAAACAAACTCAAAATCAACTGTTTTTCAAAATTAAATTAAGTTTTTCAAAATAAATCATAATTTTTCAAATTAATTCTAACTACCAAAACCTGTCTCACAAAAACTATAAGGCTAACGTGATTGATAACCCTGGATTGGGTGAGACAGACTAGGCTGTGAAAATCAATTTAGGCTATTCCTAATTCTAATTGGATCCAAATCAACAAAACTCTTTATGTGTAGGAACATAAAGATTTGGACCAATGGATGTTGGATAGCGGTTGCTCCAGACACATGACTGGAGATAAATTGAAATTCACCAAACTCAAGTTCATGAACCTAGGCTCAGTGGCATTTGGCAACAATGCTACACTCAAGGTAATTGGGTCAGGTAATATTGAACTTAAATCTGACTTTGTCATTAAGAAAGTACTTTTGGTTGAAAATTTTAATTTTAACTTGTATAGCATAAGTCAGTTGTGTGACTCTGGTTATGTAGTTACCTTCAACAATTCTAACTGCCTGATTAGAAACCTGCAAGACTCAGAAATCATGCTTAAGGGCACTAGGAAAAATAATGTTTATACTATAAACCTACCCCTAGTACCTAAATGTATGTTAACTCAATTAGAATAATCAAACCTCTAGCATAGGAGATTAGGTCACACTAATCTGAGAATTATTTCAAAAGTCACCCAACTCGGCCTAATTAAAGGTATCCCTAAAATTAAAAATCATGAAAACTTAATATGTGAATCATGTAATCAAGGTAAACAAACCAGGTCTAGTCACAAACTAATCCAATCTGATCAAACTCAAACCACACTTGAGCTCCAGCACCTTGACCTATTTGATTCACATGGAGCCAAGTCACTAAGCGGAAACCGGTACTGCTTAGTAATAGTTGATGATTACTCCAGGTTTACCTGGGTTAGGTTTCTAAAGACCAAGGATGAAACCCTAAACCTATTCAATGAATTTTGTAAGTTAATTGAAAATCAAAACGATACTAAAATTAAAAGACTTAGGAGTGACCATGGGGGAGAGTTTGAAAATCAACGGTTCGAGGAATTCTGTAAGGTAAATGGGTACATACATGAATTTTCGCGTCCTAGAACCCCCCAACAAAATGGGATAGTCGAAAGAAGAAATAGAACCCTACAGGAAGCCGCTAGGGCTATGCTCAACGAATTCAACCTATTCAACCAATATTGGGCAGAAGCAGTTAGTACGGCTTGCTACATTTAAAATAGGGTCCCTATTAACAAGCGACACAACAAAACACCCTATGAATTATACTATCATAGACTTCCAAATCTACACTACCTAAGGGTCTTTGGATGCAAAGTCCATATCCTAAATACCAAAGACTATCTAGGAAAATTCCAGTCTAAGTCAACCCCAGGAATCTTCCTAGGATATTCAACCACAAGTAGAGCCTATAGGGTTTACAACAAACAAACTAAGAAAATCGAAGAAACAACCAATTTAATATTTGATGAAGAAATTAACTCAAAACCTGATAATCCAAATCAAACTTCATCAAATACTGATCAAGAAGATAATGAACAAGCTGTTGAATCTTTAGTTGAACCCATAAACGAACTAACTATTGAACCAACTAACGAGTCAATTAAATCAACTATGGAACCAATAATTAAACCAACTCAAATAGTTGAATCAAATAGTGAACCAAACCGACCAGTCGGACCTGAGGCTGAACCAAGTTCCAGAAAAACCAAGAACCCCAGACTCAGTCACCCAACCGATCAAATTGTGGGTGATCCAACTCTAGGAGTCAGCACTAGGTCTTCCTACAGAAACCTTAGTCAGATAGCAATGATTTCAAAAATAGAACCTAAGACTATAGAGGAAGCCTTACCTGATCCTGATTGGATCATAGCTATGCAAGAAGAGTTAGCCCAATTTGAGAGGAACCAAGTCTGAGAACTAGTACCTAAACCTGAGGGCAAATCCGTCATTGACACTAAGTGGGTATTTAGGAATAAGTTAAATGATCAAGGAGAGATAGTCAGAAATAAAGCCCGCTTAGTAGCGAAAGGATTCAGCCAAGTAGAAGGGTTAGACTATGACGAAACCTATGCCCCGGTAGCTAGACTTGAGTCCATTAGGATGTTATTGGCCTTTGCATCCCATAAAGGATTTAAACTATACCAAATGGATGTAAAGTCAGCCTTTTTAAATGGATTCATTAAGGAAGAAGTCTATGTAGGACAACCCCCTGGTTTTGAGGACATAGAAAGACCTGACCATGTTTACAAACTTACCAAAGCACTTTATAGACTAAAACAAGCACCTAGGGCCTGATATGAACGCTTATCCACTTACCTAATTTCGAAAGAATTTAAACAAGGACAAATCAATTCAACCCTATTTATTAAAATTTTAGAAAAAGAAATCTTTATTGCCCAAATCTACGTCGATGACATAATCTTTGGGTCCACCAACTCTGATTTTTTAAAAGAATTCGTTAAAATAATGGAAAATGAATTTGAAATGAGCTTAGTTGGTGAGCTCAACTTTTTCTTAGAGTTACAAATTAAACAAAGGATGGGAACTATGTCCATCAATCCAAATATGCTAAAGAATTAATAAAGAAATTTAAAATGGATAACTCCAAAAGCATAAGTACTCCTATGGCCACTAATATAAAAATAGATAGTGACCCTGATGGAAAATCAGTAGACCTTAAACTTTATAGGAGTATGATTGGAAGCCTACTATACCTTACAGCTAGCAGACTTGAAATCCTTTTCTCGGTAGGAATGTGTGCTAGATACCAAACCTGTGCTAAGGAAATGCACTTAGCGGCCCTAAAAAGAATATTAAGATACATTAAGGACACCCTAAATGTAGGAATTTGGTATCCTAGGACCTCAACTTTTAAACTATCAGGATATTCAGACTCTGACTATGCTGGTTGTAAGCTAGATAGAAAAAGTACAAGCAGAAGCTATCAACTCTTAGGAAACAGTCTAGTAAGTTGGTGTAGCAGAAAGCAACACTGTGTAGCTTTGTCCACAACTGAAGCTGAGTATGTTGCTTTAGGAGAGTGTGTAGCACAACTCTTATGGATGATGCACACTCTTAAAGACTTCCATCTTGACTACAATCAAACCCAAGTCTTCATTGATAATATAAGCTCAATTAATCTAACTAAAAATCCAATCCAACACTCCAGAACTAAACACATAGAAGTTAAACATCACATTGTAAGAGATCATGTAGCCAGGGGTGAAATAGTTCTTAAGCATATAGACTCTAAATCCAACTTAGCCGATATATTCACTAAACCCCTACCTGAGTCTGAGTTCAGCTCATTAAGAAGGCAGTTAGGATTATGCTTGGTAGAATAAGTTTACTCTACTTTTGGTTTTCTTACTGCTTTATTTGATTTGAAAAATTAGCTTTTAAAATAGTTTTAAAACTGCCTTACTTGATTTCAAAATCAGCTTTTACTTAGTTTGAATTTTTTTTAAAAAAATAAATTTTTCGACTTAGTTTTATTTTAAAAACTACCCCCTTTAAAACTAGGGCTTTTTCGCAAATGGACTTAGCCTAGGCCCTAACCCTAGAACTGCATGCACCTATAGATTTAGAAGCCAGCATCTCACAAGCACCTTAGGGTACTGTTGATTGATAACCTAGAATGGGTTGAGATGCTTAGGTCTTTGCCTTAATTCAAGATGATTTAAGTCAGTGCATCTGCAGTAATTGGGGCACTAAATACAACTTAAACAGTAATCAAGTTAAGCGTCAAGTTTAGAAAATCTAACTTGAACAGAACACTTAACTCGACTAACCCTAGCGAAAACTACTGTTTATAAAAGTTAGTAAGTAGCTAATTAGGTTAGACAGGTCCCTACAGAGATGATTTAAATTGGTTTGATTCAGTTTATCTTTCATTGGTTCAGTACAACACATTAATTCACTTTTTGTAATTTATTTATGCAATTTATTTATTTTCATTCTACTATATTACTTTGTTTTTTGATATATGGCAAAGGGGGATAGATAGGAAAGGAGAGAAGCGTTAAAATTTTTTTCAAAGTTCAAAATTTTGAAACTTTATCCTTTCTTCAAAAAGTTTTTTTGGTACTTAAACATAAAGCTGCTTTCAAACTTAAAGCTGCTTTCAAACTAAAGCTGCTTTCAATTTTTTTTTAGTACTTAAACTTAAAGATGCTTTCAAACTAAAGCTGCTTTCAATTTTTTTTTGGTACTTAAACTTAAAGCTGCTTTCAAACTATAGCTGCTTTCAATTTTTTTTTTTGGTACTTAAACTTAAAGCTGCTTTCAAATCTTTTTTAGTACTTAAACTTAAAGCTGCTTTCAAAGTACTTAAACTAAATTCATTTTCAAAAATCTTTTTAAACACTTAAAATCAAGCTATTTTTCAAAAAGTTTTTTTTGGTACTTAAAACTTAAGCAGTTGTAAATTTTGCTAAGTACTTATATTAAGCTATGGTTCTAAGAACTTAAAACTCCAGAAGATGTTTCTTTTCTACTGACTTGAAGTTTCTAAGCGTAAATCTTCAAAAGTGCACAACCAATTTTTTAATAATATGATTCTTTTGAAAATTGTTCTAAGCGTTTGAAAAATTAATTCCATCTTTAAACCCCACGAACTTTTGAAAAATCTAGTGGGAGATTCCTTCCTGGGGGAGGAAACTAAAAATTCACTTCATCTGTTATGATTAACTTAACTTTTTAAACCGGGTTGCCATAAATCAAAAAGGGGGAGATTGTTTGTGCAGACAGCACCCAAGTCGAACCTGTGTTTTGATCAATGGCAAAGGGTTCATAAGTTAAGATGTCTTGTTTTTCTAACATACTACTTGAGTGTGCAGATTAATGTGCTAGAAAAGGACTACTAAGCACCTAGCGAAGGACTGCTAGGCATCAGAACCCTAAGACCCAGCGAAAGGCTGCTGGGCACCTAGCGAAGGGCTGCTAGGAGTTAAAGACCTTGCGAAGGACTGCTGGGCACCAGGCGAAGGACTGCCTAGAACTGAAGACCTGGCGAAGGACTGCCTGGAACTGAAGACCTGGCGAAGGACTGCTGGGCACCAGGCGAAGGACTGCCTGGAACTGAAGACCTGGCGAAAGACAGCTAGGCACCTGGCGAAGGACTGCTGGGCAAAAGTCCAAGCGGAAGAGCCGATTGGCATCAGGTAAATTCTCCTGAGAGGAGTAGGTGAGGACGCATTCCCCGTGGAGGGAACAGTAGGCGTCGGTTCGACCTAGGGTTCCATTTTGGAGACCCAAAGTCAGAACCAAGACAGCTAAGGCTGTATAAACCTAATACTCTATTGCTTCATATTGTTTTGGACTAACCCTGGATGCAAGACCGAAGGAACATGTGTCTGCAACTCAGAATGCCCAAAGGAGAGAGGCAAGTAGCTGAGCAGGGCACCCCCAGTGTCCCGGGCGCCCCCAAGGCCAATACAAAACAAGTGAAGCAAAGAAGTGCTTCGGTAGCTTACTGGGCGGGGCGCCCCCATGCTCCCGGGCGCCCCCTGCATCCCAGGCGCCCCCAGTGCCCAGGGCACCCCGCGCTTAAGCCAGTGAAATAGATAAACCTCATCCAGCCGAGAAGCCCGCTGAAACAGTCAACCAGGGCGCCCCCTGCTTCCCGGGCACCCCCGTCAAGGTTCGATCCCTATTTTGGAGGGATAAAACGCTGACCGAGACTGATGCGGATCAAAGGCCACGTGGAGGGTGCCCCCAACGTCCCGGGCGCCCCCAGACCTACTATATAAAGGCCTCGACCCCCAAGGCTTCGAAACAACTTCTTCCAACGCTATTACGCTCTTCTGCTCCAGCGCTCTGCTCCGGAAATCTCCCAACTCGAGATACAAGCACCGACGACGTCCCCCTGCTCCAAAATACAATCCACACCGGACGTCGGTAACAAAGTGCTATTTTTTTATGTTTACTGTACTACTCTTGTAACATCTTTCTGTAAACTGTTTTGCGCATATAGAATTGTCCATAGTAAATGGTCAACGACCGTGGGCCTTGGAGTAGGAGTCGACCGCGACTCCGAACCAAGTAAAATCTAGGTGTTCGTGTGTTGTTTTGTTTTTAATTTTTCCGCTGCATATTCTCTTTTTCAAAACGAAAACGTTTTACGAAATTCACCCCCCCCCCCTCTATCATTATTCTCGATCCAACAGTTTAGTCTGGTAAAACTAGTCGAAGCTACCGATCCAAATCCTAAACCAGTTAGACCAAAATTTTTCAAGAAGTAATTTAAAAATGAACTTTTGGTAAAAGGTTTTGTCAAGGAAAGGGTTGTTGATCCAATAAGGCTACAGCCAAAGAAGGCCTTTATCGAAACTTATTTTTTATTTAATATTTGATAAATTTAAATCTAAGACAAGCTTCAATCAAACCATAGTCTTGACCTAAAATCAAAAGATAAAATTAATACATCTCACAAAAATGATAAGATTACCTTATTTTGTCACTTAGAAATGGATGAGATGCTTAGGACCTAAAAGTTTAGTCCAAACCAAGCAACCTTACAAACTGAATCAATTTCATCTTTAATTTATTAAACCAAATTCAAAATCATTATTTTTTATAAACATAATTATTCTTCAAAATTCAACTCAATTTTTTGAATTCAGTTTTTTTCAAAATTAATGCTTAACAAAATTCAAATTTAACTTTTTACTGTCAAAAATCAAAGTTCAAATTTTTTAAATCATTATACTTAAACTTAATCATTAAATACTTTAGGTTTCTTGTTGCTCACTTACCTAAAAACCATTTAATGTTTGTAAACATTTCTTTCAGACAATCAATTTATTAGTGAAAAATAAGTGTTGCAAAAGTCACCTTAGGTATTACTTAGGATATTTTTTAAGAAAAATGTCTGCAGTCCGGGCTCTGATATTTATATATTTTTTTTGGACTTAAGTTTTTTTTTGGAAATTATTTTAAATATAGAATTTCTTCTTTTCAGTTCTTTATATTAACTTTTTCAAAAGGAAAGAGAAAAAGAAGAATTTGTTTTTTCAAATCATTAAAATAAAATAGTCTTCAAAAGTTGTTTTAAACTTAGTCTTTTTAAATTCTTTTTGTTTGAATCAAACCATAAGACTCAGAGAAAGAGTAACTTGTGGTCAACAAGCCTCCTAGGACTGTGTCAGGTTTAGGGGGAGTTCAAATTAAAAGGAGTATTGGAAGTTTCAAAAGTACTAATAGTTTTCAAAGTATAAATATTTTTCATATTGTAAATATTTTTCAAAGCACAAATATTTCTCAAAGTACAAATATTTCTCAAAGTGTCAATATTTGTTAAGTAGAAAATATTTTTCTAAGTAAAAATTGTTATTTTTAATACTAAGTACAATATTTTTTTTTGAAAAAAATTATGTGTTAAGTGCAAGATTTTTCAAAGAACAATTGTTTCCAATATTTTTCAAAGTATTGATGGTTGAAATGTAAAATATCTTTCAAAATGCAAGTTTTTGGACAATATTTTTCAAAGTGCACCATATTTGGCTAAGTGAAATTTTTTTAAAAAAAAGTGCATAATTTTTTTTAAAAGTGCACTATTTTTGGCTAAGTGGAATTTTTTTTAAAAGTGCATAATTTTTTTTGGTGAAATTCCTTTTCTAAATGAATTTTTTTTGGCAATATTAAGTTCAAAATATTTTTTTAAAAAAGTTTCCGAGTGCACAATACTTTTCAAAATATAATTTTTCTTTTGGGTGCAATTTAAGTACTTAATTCTTTTCTAATATTTAGTCCTTTCCAAAAAGAAATATTTTTTAAAGTGTTTTGTCAAAAATGATGTGTTTTTCAAAAATTATACTAAGTACTTTGCAAAGGAAAGAAGTTTTGTTGGTGAGATTCATAGATCAAATTCAATTCAGTGGGATCTTTCACTGACAAGTTGTTTTCATTAAGAACGCTTTATGAAACCTTTTTGACCCTCGAATTTGACAAGACTAGATTAAGTGGGTTGGTCCCTTTTCCTGTTTGAATTAATTAGAGTTGGTTCGATATAGATTTTCAATTTTTTCTCTAAGTCTGAATTAACTTGCAATAATTGTTATCATTTTTTTTATATATGGTAAAGGGGCAGAGAGGAAAAAATAGAGGAGAAATTTTTTTTTAATTTTCAAATGTTTCAAAATAAAGTAAAATGTCTAAGTACTTCAAAATTTTCTAGGTATCTGAAAAATTCTCTAAGTATTCCAAAAATATTTCTAAATTTTTCTTACTTTTGAGTGTTTAGAAATGTTTCTAAATACTTTAAAGTTTTTTTAAGTGTTTTCAAAAATTTCCAAAGGACTTTAAATATAATATTTCTAAGTGCTTTCAGAAACTTCCAAAGGGCGTTAAATATTTCTAAGTGCAGTTGTTTTAAAATATTCCTAAGAAAATTTTTCTTAATAAACAAAAGTTGTCTGAGGTAAATTTCTTCTGAAACTTTTTGGCAAATGGTGCTAAGTAAATGAATTTGTTTTCTTGAGATACTTATTGTTGTTAGATTGCTGTAGAATATTATTTTAACTTGACTTTTTGAACCATGTTGCCATAAATCAAAAAGGGGGAGATTGTTAGTGCCGGAAGCACCAAAATTGAACCTATGTTTTGATAATGGCAAAGGGTTCAGAAGTTAAGTTGCTATTGTGATCTAACAATGATGATTAAGTGTGCAGGGAAAGTTCTAGGTACACTAGGCACTATGTCCTGATTCTATGAATTGGGCACTAAGTCCTGGCCGCGGGCTGCGCAACTAAGTCCTGACGTAAGGTTAGGCACTAAGGCCTGGTGAGTGAAGCTGGGCACTAAGACCTGGTGAGTGAAGCTAGGCACTATGACCTGGTCGAGGACTGGGCACTGAAGACCTGGTGAGTGAAGCTGGGCACTAAGACCTAGTCACGGATTAAGCATGAAGACCTGGTGAGTGAAGCTGGGCAAAAGTCCAACTGGAGGAGTTGTTTGGCAAAAAGATAAATTTGTTGATGCAGTCTGGCCCTGATTGTTGTTTTGGTGTTTGACACTGATTTAAGTTTGGTTGAATTCGGATTAAGTCCAAGTGGATCGGGAGATCGCACGCTGGCATGGAAAAAGTCCTAGCTTGGAGGGCTAGGTGTAAAAAGTCCTAACTTGGAGGGCTAGGTGTGAAAAGTCCTAACATAGAGGGTTAGGTGTGGAAAAGTCCTAGCTTGGAGGGCTAGGTGTGAAAAGTCCTAGCTTGGAGGGCTAGGTGTGAAAAGTCCTAGCTTGGAGGGGTAGGTGTGAAAAAGTCCTAGCTTAGAGGGCTAGGTGTGAAAAGTCCTAACTTGGAGGGTTAGGTGTGAAAAAGTCCTAGCTTGGAGGGCTATGTGTGAAAAGTCCTTGCTTGGAGAGCTAGGTGTGAAAAGTCCTATCTTGGAGGGCTAGGTTGGAAGAAATCCTGGCTTGGAGGGTCAGGTCCTAGCTTGGAGGGCTAGGTTGAAGTCCCGGTGAGTGAAACTGGGCACGGAGTCTTGGTCCGAGGGACTGAGCACGAGTCAAGGGAGGCTGGGAGTGATAGATACTATTTTATTGATTATTTGAGTTGCTAAAATCCATGTTTGACCTATGTTTTTATTGCTAAAATTGTGAAATTGCCCTAGGTTTTAGAACTTACTCTTATTTTGGACTTAATTGCAAATTTACACATATTTGGATTATTTGGCTACTAAATTTTTGATCTATTTTTGTAGGCATGAAAGGTTCATGGACCTAGGGCATATTGGGTCAAACTTGAGTCGGAAGTGACCCGGATCGAGTTTTCAAGATTATGATTAAATCTGGGCCGTCTGATTCAAGAGCGGCTAGATCTGAGCCATCCGGGACCATCTGAAGCAATTCGAGCTAGGGTTAGGGTTGATCAAGCATTCTGATCATGATCTGAAAGTTTCATCCCAATCAGAGCTAAATCAACCGTTGGATCAAGCTAGGAGGGCTCTAGATCGTCCATTCAAAGACTAAGTTGATCTGGACCATCCGTTGCACATCTGGAGGATCCGAGCTACCACGGGGCAGATCCTGACCCCAGATCATCATCATCACAATTTGGCTCAAATCAGAGCAAGATCAGCCGTTGGATCTCCTTCGATCAATCTGGACCGTCCAATGCCAAATACTTAAGCAAATTTTGCGCAGCTTCTTCCCTTCATCGCGTCTTCACCGCAACAGTAGTTTTCTTCAGTTCTTCATCGTGTTCTTCAGTTTTTCATCCAATCGAAGGCGTGATCACTCAATCTTTCACTAGAGCAAGAGCTAGGTCAGTGAAGAGAGTCTCAGTGAAGTTTTCGGATTGGTTTTTGCTCAATAGCAAGGCTGCGTGAGGTTTCAGCAGCTTTGTTATCCGATTTCAGCGAACTCAGCTGTGCACCATCTCCACTTCATCCGAGCTGTCCAGAGGGGTTCCTTGGAAGGTTCGGATCATTCCCTAATCACAATCGCAAGTCACCACAGCGAGTTTGAAGAAATTGGAAGCAAATTTCGGCTTGAAAAGGGGCTGATTTGATTCGGTAGCAGAGACAGTTCTTCACTGATTTGTTGAGCTTGCGGGTCCGAGGTTCTCCCTTGATTGACGACCAAGGAGCTCTTGAGTTGGAGAAGGGTTGAGGAGTAGCTTAGATACTTAAGTTTAAATCCTGTTTTCTTAGCTGTAACTTCAGTTCTGCCAATTTATTTCTGTTTCTGAAACTTTGGATTAGCTGTAGCTGTCTTGTCTGAATTGTTCCTTCGTAATTAGGTTTTAATTCTTCAATGTCAGTAGCTAGATAACTTGGTTCCTTAGCACTTTACTTAAATTCAGCTATTTTTGCATTTTAATTGATGCGTATCAGTTTGTATCAATTTTTCCCTATTTTTCAGTTGCGTATCAGTCCTTTAATTTCTGCATTATCATATTAGCTAGTTTAGTTTGTTGCTGAATCGTTTCTTATATTAGTTTGGTAATTTCGATCTCAGTTGCTTAGTTTGGATCAGTTTCCCAGTAGGTTTCAATTCTTGCAATTCCTATTCTAATTTCTACCTTCATTCGGATTTCATTTCTGTGAATCCAAATACAGCTTCTGCAATTTGAATTGCTTGAGAAGTCTGTATTTGATTTGTGGTTTCACCTCTAATTGTTTCACTTTAGCTGCTGGTTGATTTGCAGTCAGTTCTTAGCTGCAAAATCTGCTCGATACATGCTATGAGAATTCTGCAGATTTGTCTCTGAAATTCTGCAGATTTGTGAGCTGAGTTGTTGAAATTCTGCATGCTTGTGTCAAGATCAGTCTCAGCATGGGTTTGTGTCAAGTTGAGTGAAATTACGGTGTACTTTTGAGCTTGAAATTAGTCTCTTTCGCAGTCATTGCATTTCTGAGTTGTTAGAATTGGTTTTGGCACAAAGGGTGCAGTTTTGGCACATAGATTCACTTGCGTGCCAAGCTGATTTGAGGATTGATTGCATCAGTTTTTTTTACTTGTCTGCTGGTGTAGAATAACATTTGAATACAACTGGTATTGCATTCAGCCATTCCCGAATTTTGTTGCATTTATTGGCCTCCAAGTCTTGTAGTTATTTTGAGTTTGTTTGGTGTCTCCTTTTTGAATTTCGTAGGCTATCACTTGTGTTAAGCTTATTCATTTTCGAAACTGCATTTATCTGTTTGCTTCGTCCTTTGTTTGCATTTGAATTTAGCTTTGTTTTCCGAATTGGTTAAGTACTTTGTTTGATTCGGTCTACCATTAGTTGAGTCCTTTAGTGCCAACTTCTTGTTTAGTGCATTAGTTTAAGGGTATTTACTTTTCCATTGCGATTTCATCTCTGAATTACAATCCAAAACCCAATTACTTATTTGAAACCCAAAAACACAAACGACACATAAATACAAGCTAGAATCAAACAAACTTCAACTAGTCCCGAGAAAAATACGACCTGTGGCCCTTTTGCTACATTTCTATATTTTGATTGCAAAAAGGGTTTTCAGCATTTCATATACATTTAAATTTGAGACCCACATTCGTGATAGCTCATTTTGGGTCCATCAAATTTTTGGCGCCGTTGCCGAGGAACACTACTAGTTGATTTATTTGATTTTTGCTTGTGCACTTATTTCATATCATTATTGATTTTTTTTTGTGCTTATTGCTATATCTTTTGATTTTATTTTATTTGTTTTATCTCTCTATCCACTTTTACTGCGATTTGTTTTGTTTTATGACCAGGTCTTCAGGTGGTGATTTAGAAGAATTCGACCCTGAGATTGAGAGGACTTTCAGAGCCAGGAGGAGCCAGGGCATTCTTTCTGAGACTACAGATATCCCTCCTATTCAGATTATTTTCACTCACTCAGGCAGTGACATGGCAGACCACCAGAGAACTATGAAGGAGCTCGCAGCACCAGATGCTGCATTTCAGTACTCCAGCATAGCTTATCCAGAGCTGGGGGGAAATTTTGAGTTAAGATCTGGACTTATCAATTTGCTGCCAAAGTTTCAGGGATTGACTGGAGAGGATCCAAACAGACACCTGCACGAATTCCATGTTGTATGCTCTACTATGAAGCCTCAGGGCATTTCTGAAGAAGATATCAAGCTGAGAGCTTTTCCCTTCACACTGACAGGAGCAGCAAAAGACTGGTTTTATTATCTACCTACAGGGCATGTGTCTAGTTGGATCGCTATGAAGAAGGCATTTTTAGAAAAGTATTTCCCAGCATCCAGAACAGCTATAATCAGAAAAAACATCTGTGGGATTCAGCAAGTGGTGGGCGAGACACTATATGATTATTGGAAGAGATTCAACAAGTTGTGTTCAAGTTGCCCCCAGCATCAGATTAGTGAACAACTGTTAATTCAATACTTTTATGAGGGATTGCTGCAGATGGACAGAGTCATGATAGATGCTGCAGCTGGAGGGGCCCTAGTGAACAAAACGCCAATTCAAGCTAGGGAGCTAATTTCTAATATGGCTGAGAATTCCCAACAATTTGGAAGCAGAGCCTTGACCACCAGAGGAGTGGGTGAAGTTCAAATAGTTCCTACTGATCAGAAGGAGGTTAAGAATGCATTGATGGAGCTCACCTCGGCTGTTAAGCAAATTGAATTAAACATGGCAAGACAAAATTCAACTCCTTCAGTACCTCCACAATCAAGTCAAATGATAAGTGTGTGTGGCATTTGCTCTAGTCAAGAGCACACCTCAGATTTATGCCCCACCCTCCAACAGGACGAGACAGTAGCAGCATTGGTGAGTGGACAATTTCAAGCAAGAAACAATCCTTATTCCTCTACTTATAACCCCGGTTGGAGGAATCATCCTAACTTGAGGTACAAAAATGCTTTCTGCCAACAAGACCCTCAACTGCAGCCCTCACAGCAGCCCTTACACAATTTCCAGCAGCCCCGTCAAACTCAGATTAATCAGCAAGCTTTTCAGCCGTCGAACCAAAATTTTCAGCCTTCGTTTCAGCCTAATTCCCAACAATTTCAGCAACAATTTCAGCAGTTCGAACCTCAAATCCAGCAATATCATCAAGGGCAGCAAGGTTTTCAATCATTCCCAGTTTTCCAAGCTCAAAACCAACAAAGTTTTCAGCCTTCACAGCCCTTGAATCAGAATTTCCAGCCCTATAATCATGGGTTTCAAAGTCAGAGTTTTCAGCCCTCGCCACAGAATTTTTCATTTCAAAATCAGAACTTTCAAGGTTGCAATTCCCAGCAAGGTTTCCAAGCACAACAGCCCTTTAATCAGCCCTATCAACAGCCCTCTTATCATCCCCAATTCAAACCGTAGCAGGGTAATGTTTTTCAGCCTTCTACTTCATCGTTTCAGGGACCATCAAAACCCTATGCTAACCAAGGAGGCTATGGGGGATCAAATGGAGGAAATGATCAGCAACAACAAATGATGGAGATGCTACAACAAGTTGTACAAACACAACAACAACAACAAGTTTGGCAACAACAACAACAACAACACAATCAAAACGTTGAGAAACAAATAGGTCAATTGGCTAGTGGAATTAATCAAAATCAAGCTCAAGGATCAAGTCAACTCCCTTCCCAAACTGTTCCTAATCCTAAAGAAAATATGAGTGCTATAACTTTGAGAAGTGGGAAGGTTACAACATCTCCAAAGAGTCCAAGAGCAGCTTTTTCAGAAAACCGGACAGCATCCTCAATTCCGGCCCAAAACAGCAATGACATGACTTCAAATTTAGCTGATTCCACCCCTAGCCCATTCCCAACCCCTTCCTCAAGTAACCCTCCAAATTTGGTGGAAAACGGAGAAGAAATCAGTGGCGAGACGCAAGGGACAGCAGCCACTTCGTAGGGGACAGCAGGGCAGAATTCAGCATCACTACTTCCGGCCAAAGAAGATGATTTTAGGGTTCCTTTACCCTTTCCACAGCGGAAAACACTAGCCAAAAAGCAAGTAGAGGAGGAGAAGGCCAAGGAATTCAATGAACTACTGGAACTTTTTAGTAAGGTAGAGATAAATGTACCTTTGTTGACCATGATCAAGCAAATTCCCAAGTATGTTAAATTTTTGAAAGATCTTTGTGTTCACAAAAAGAAACTTAAGGAAAATGAGTTGGTCAGCTTTGGGGAGAATATCTCAGCACTTATCCACACCATTCCTCAGAAGTGCGAAGACCCAGGGGTATTTACTGTTTCTTGTGAGATAGGGAGCACCATATTCCATGATTCTATGCTTGATTTAGGAGCTTCCATAAATGTGATGCCCAGGTCAGTATTTCAGATGCTCGGCATAGGCCCTTTACAGCCCACTGATGTGGTGATACAGCTAGCAGACAGGAGTCAGACCCACCCAGCAGATATGATTGAAGATGTTTTGGTGAAGGTAAAAGAGCTAATATTCCCTGCAGACTTTTATATTTTGGATATGGAGGGAGATTACTTGGCACACCGTTCTCCACTTATCTTAGGCAGACCATTTCTGAAGACTGCTAGAACCAAGATTGATGTATATGTCGGTACACTTTCTATGGAGATTGGAGACACGGTTGTTCAGTTTAGCCTTTTTGATGCTATGAAGCATCCGAGAGAGGATCACTCCATCATGAGCATGGACATTCTAGAGGAGCTGGCGCAGACAGAGTTAGAGGCTGAGGGATTTCTAGATGATTTTTTTGGAGGAGCTATTGATTCAGAGGAGGCTGAGAGATTATTTACTGCTGAGACTGAGGATTTTTCAGAAGACATTTCAGATGTATTTCTAGCTGGAGAGATTTTTCTAGGTGTAGGGGATTGCACAGAGCCACAAGGATCACCTATTTTTCTTGATATTCAAAGTGTAGGGGATTGCACTAAACCCCAGGGACCACTTATTTCTACTGAAGAAGACCAGAGTGAACTGAAGCCATTACCAGGCCATTTGAAGTATGCATATTTAGAAGAGGAGCAGACTTTTCCTGTGATTATTACACAGCATTTGGAGTCAGAACAAGAAGAAAAATTATTGCAAGTCCTGAGGCACTACAAGAAGGCAATTGGGTGGACTTTATCAGATATACCAGGTATTAGCCCAGCTATCTGCATGCACAGGATATTTTTAGAAGACAATGTCAAATCTGTGAGGCAACCACAAAGGAGACTCAACCCACTTATTTTGGATGTTGTAAAGAAAGAGGTGACTCGACTTCTACAGGCAGGTATCATTTACCCTATTTCTGACAGTCAGTGGGTTAGTCCTATTCACATGGTGCCCAAGAAATCTGGAGTGACCGTGGTGGCGGATGAAAGCAATGAACTAGTGCCCACCAGATTTAAGAATTCCTGGAGAGTCTGCATTGATTACAGGAAGCTCAACAAGGTCACAAGGAAAGATCACTTCCCTCTACCCTTCATTGATCAGATGCTTGAGAGACTGGCAGGGAAGTCGCACTATTGTTTCTTGGACGGATTTTCAAGCAATTTTCAGATTTGCATAGATCCAGAGGACCAGGAGAAGACCACCTTCACTTGCCCCTTTGGCACTTTTGCCTACAGACGTATGCCCTTCGGACTCTGCAACGCACCCGGTACCTTTCAGAGATGCATGGTGAGTATATTCGGGTTTTACATCATTGCATTGAAACTAACTTTGTTCTTAATTTTGAGAAATGCCACTTTATGGTAGAGCACGGGATTGTACTTGGACACATAGTCTCTCGGAGAGGTATTGAGGTAGATCCTGCTAAAATCAGTGTTATTTCTTCTTTATCTTACCCCGTATGCGTACGGGATATTCGTGCTTTTCTTGGACATGCAGGATTTTACCGCAGATTTATTAGAGATTTCAGCTTGATTGCTCGACCCTTGACACGACTTTTGCAGAAAGATGTTGAGTTTCACTTTGATGAAAAATGCAAAGAAGCTTTTCATAGACTCAGGGAGGCTCTTACCTCAGCTCCTATTATTACATCACCTGACTGGACTCTACCTTTTGAATTAATGTGTGATGCTTCTAATTTTACAGTGGGAGCTGTTTTAGCACAGAGGGTTGATGGAGCACCACATGTCATTTGCTATGCCTCCAAAACCCTAGATGTCGCCCAAGCCAACTACACCACGACTGAAAAGGAGCTTCTTGCCATTGTTTTTGCTTTAGATAGATTCAGATCTTATTTATTGTGCTCACATGTGATTATTTTTCCTGATCATGCAGCTCTCAAATACTTATTGAAGAAGCCTGATGCAAAACCTAGATTGATCAGATGGATGCTCCTACTCCAAGAATTTGACCTGGAGATCAGAGATCGAAGTGGAAAAGAGAACTTAGTTGCAGATCATTTGATCAGACTTGAAGGAGATGGATCTCCTACCACCATTGATGATGATTTCAGAGATGAGCACATGATTTCAGTGCATGGTGAGACACCATGGTATGCAGACCTAGTTAACTTTCTTGTTGCACATGTATTTCCCACTCAATTTTCTAAGGCTCAAAAAGATAAATTAAAAAGTGATGCAAAGTTTTATGTGTGGGATGATCCTTATTTGTGGAAATTTTGTAATGACCAAATAATTAGGAGATGCATACCCGATCATGAGTTTTCTTCTGTCTTGACATTTTGTCATTCATCAGCTTGTGGGGGGCATTTTGGACCCCAGAGAACTGCCAGGAAAATATTAGAGTGTGAATTATACTGGCCCACCCTTTTTCATGATTCACATGTTTTTTATAAAAATTATGATAGATGTCAGCGAAGTGGGAACATAGGAGCGAGACATGAGATGCCCCAACATGCTATACTTTATTGTGAGATTTTTGATGTTTGGGGGGATAGATTTTATGGGACCTTTTCCTGCATCTTATGGTTATTTGTATATTTTACTTGCTGTGGATTATGTTTCGAAATGGGTGGAGGTCATTCCCTCCAAGACTGATGATTCTTCTGTTGTTTGTAGTTTTGTTAGGTCACACATTTTCTGCAGGTTTGGAATTCCAAGAGCAATAATCAGTGACCAAGGATCTCATTTTTGCAACAAACACATGAAGGCGATGCTTAGCAAATATGGGGTGGTACATAAAATCTCTACATCCTATCATCCCCAAACAAATGGACATGCTGAGATTTCCAACAGAGAGATAAAATCCATTCTAGAGAAGACAGTTGGGCCCACTAGAAAAGACTGGAGCAAGAGGTTAGATGACGCACTCTGGGCCTACAGAACAGCGTACAAGACACCGATTGGCATGTCACCCTACCGCCTGGTTTATGGTAAGGCTTGTCACATCCCCGTGGAAATAGAGCACAAGGCATATTGGGCGGTGAAAGCTTGCAATTTCAATGCTACCAAGGCGGGGGAAGAGAGAAAATTGCAACTCCAAGAACTTGAAGAAATTCGGTTGGAAGCATTTGAAAACTCAAGTATTTACAAGGAGAAGATCAAGAACTTCCATGACAAGCATATTGTGAAAAAGGACTTCCAAATTGACGATAAGGTTTTATTGTATAAATCAAGGCTCAAATTGATAAGAGGTAAGTTGAGGTCAAGGTGGGAATGTCCATTTATTATAACTGACATTTTTCCCTATGGAGTTGTTGAAATTAGGGACGAAGCTAATGGATTTGTGTGGAAAGTTAATGGCCACCGGCTCAAAAAGTATTTTGAAGAACTAAAGGAGCTTAAGGTGGAGGATGTGTACATTGAGGACGCTATCTACCCAACATAAGGGGGTTCACTTTCTCTACATTTACATTTCATTGTACATATCATTTTCATGGTTCTAGGAATAAATTCTTTCTCTTTTTGGAGTAAGTAGTTGATAATAAATTCTTAGGATACACAACATGAATAAATAGACTTTGTAAATACCATGTTATGTCTTTTAGCACTTTTGCATGATTAGGAATAAATGTATCCCTCTAGGTTATCTCCATAGCATTCTAGAGTCTTTTGAAAATAAATTAAATTTGGTTGTCAAGACTTAGGGTTTAAGCTCATGGATGAAATCTTGGATACTTGAGTACTATTTTTCCTTAGATTTGTGATTGATGACTTGAGATGAATTATTTTTGCCTAGTGAGAATTAGCCTTATATTTGTGATACACATATGTCATTGTGCTCTAGAACTTGCTTAGGTTCTTTCAAAATCATATTTCAATGATTGGATCACATCTATAGAGGCTAATCAGTTTATTTACCTTTCCATATCAATTTTGGCAAAAATCATTTCATTCCATTTTTCTTTACTTATTTCCTAATCTTAACCCTAATTTTTCTATGGATTTGTTTGCTTGGGATGTTTTCTTGATACTACTTTGCCCGAGACGGACAAAGATTTAAGTGTGGGGGAGTGACTAGTGATTTGGAAGCAATTTTTATCAAGGATGCACTTCATTCCGAAAAAAAAAAATTTGCAATTCCATGTGCCAAAGATGCATATGAGTGAGTTTGGTGTCAAAATGAGCAAGAAGAAATGGTTGAGGATGGAGCCAATGAGGCATCTAGATTCTTGATTATATTNCAAAGAGTTTGATTTCTCACAAAATCCTGACGAACCTTGTGTATACAAGAAGGTTAGTGGGAGTGCAGTCGTATTCCTAGTACTTTATGTCGATGACATATTGCTTATAGGAAATGATATATCAGTCTTACAGTCGGTTAAAATTTGGTTGTCCAAAACTTTCTCCATGAAAGACCTGGGAGAAGCAACCTATATCCTTGGGATTAGAATCTATAGAGATAGATCAAAACGGTTGCTTGGTCTTTCGCAGTCTACATATATAGACCGAGTGCTAAAAAGGTTTAGCATGTCGGAATCCAAGAAAGGTTACCTTCCCATCAGGCATGGGATCAACCTTTCAAAGTCTATGTGTCCGCGCACAGAAGACAAGAGGATTTGCATGAATAAGATTCCTTATGCATCCGCGATAGGATCTATCATGTATGCTATGTTATGTACTAGGCCCGATGTATCGTATGCTCTGAGCGTCACGAGCAGATACCAGTCTGATCCAGGAATGGATCATTGGGCGGCTGTCAAGACAATCCTCAAGTACTTAAGAAGAACTAAGGATGTGTTCCTAATATATGGAGAAGGAGATATGTTAATACGTGGGTATACAGATGCCAGTTTCCAGGCAGATAAGGATGACTCCAAATCTCAGTCTGGATACGTATTTACTTTGAATGGAGGCGAAATAAGTTGGAAGAGTTCCAAGCAAGACACTGTAGCGGATTCTACCACGGAAGCGGAATATATTGCGGCTTCGGAAGCAGCAAAAGAAGCAGTCTGGATCAAGAAGTTTGTCTCGGAACTTGGTGTGGTTCCAACCATTGATGAAGCAATACCGGTTTACTGCGACAACAATGGAGCTATTGCACAAGCAAAGGAACCAAGGTCTCATCAACGATCCAAACACGTGCTTCGCCGTTATCATCTGATCAGAGAGATTATAAGTAGGAATGATATACAAATTGAGAAAATTCCCACTGAAAGGAATTTAGCGGATCCTTTAACTAAGGCCTTGCCTCAAAGCAAATTTGAGGGTCATGTTAGAGCCTATGGTATTGGATACCGTAGCGATTGGCATTAGGCCAAGTGGGAGTTTGTTAGTAATATGAGAGAAGTGTCCTAAGGCAATCGCCTTATGATTGTAATCATTTACTTTAATAAATGAATATTCACTATTTGAGTATACATGTTCGTGTATTTGATTAAGATCTTAAACTCATTTACTGAATGTCCGCAATACAATTCACAGCATGAGAGAATTTGTGATGAATTCACAACTAGTGATTATCTCTACATGTGCAATTGTGAAGTATTGAAATTGTCCCTAGTCGATGAATTGATAAATACAGACACTATCAATTCTGTTGAGACTAGCATGGGTTATTCTCTAATCAGTTGATTCTCACTGGCTGGTGACATTGGGATGTCCGGAGATAAACATGAATGCTAGTTAAGGGAACTAGTTCATTGGAGTGACTAGCTGTAAGACTTCATATGGTAATCTACATATAGATATGTCAATGAAGTTCTTACTGCAGCTTAAGTGCGATGTTCCTTTGACTTGCGGTGTTCAAGTCATCTTGGTCATGAAGACTTATACTTTGACATCTTAAGCAAGCATCTCAAAGGAGGTGTGGACTCAGGATGGTTGGGTATAAGCCGAAGTGCCCGAAGATGTTTGAACAGCATTTGAACAGCATACAAAGGATTCACCACTCCTTGCAAGGAGATGTATACCCAAGGCCTATCGTCGGATTGTTACTCGAAGCCTCTGGCCAGAGCATGACATGTTCAGAGTATGAATCTCTCAGAAACATGAGAGTAACTAGAATCCGTAGGACGAGAAAAACATTGCTAGGGCTAGGTGTGACATAGTCAGCCTAGTGGGGATTGACACACATAGACCGTGTCCTGAACCAAGTGGGTATAAGATGGTGAAGGGAATGAGGCATGATTCATTAAAGCTGCTGAAGGGTTTCAGAATAGTTTCTAAGGTCAACCGTTGATCTTTCGATTAATTGGGGATCATGATGTACTACTAGGTGCCACTCATGATTGTTCTATAATTGGTTAATTATAGACGGCCAACATAAATCGAAAGCCTATTTAGTCACACGCACTACGAGTAGTCCGAGGGATTTAAAACGAGTTGAAAATTAGATTTTCCAATCAAGAGAGATAAGTCGAATCTGAATTTTTCAGTGACGCATCGGAAGCATAAAATGGTTAAGTCTTTTGAAGACTTATTGAATGAATTAAATGAGTTTAATTCGTGAGATCGTGGCTTGGGTTTGGCCTGCCAAAGAGGGTCCCCACCCTCTTTGTTTGGCCGGCCACAATAAGAGGGAAGAACCAAATTGTTTGGTTCAAAATTAAAAAATAAACCGTGCGTGGTTTGTCTTATAAAATTATGGATAAAGAAATTTGTATAAAGAAATTTATATAAAGAGATTTATTTATCATTGAAATTAAAATAAACCTTGGAATGGTTTATTTTATTTTATAAAATCAATAATGGATTGATTTACCATGATAAAGAAATTTATATAAAGAAATTTCTTTCCATAATAAAAGGGGAGACATGGTTGTTTTTATTATAAAAAAAGTTATAATAAAAACTTGGCATAACGGAATAATTCATAGATAAATTTATAAGATAAATTTCTTATGAAAAATTTATTCCGTTAAAAGGAGACTTGGCGATTAAGAGGCTACTATATAAAGCTACCAAGGCAAGACTTAGAAATCAATCCAAGAGATCAAGGATTCTTGCCTAGCCTCTCTTCCTCTCCTTCTCTCCCTCTCCCTCTTCTAGTGCCGCCGGCCCTAGAGCCCTTTGATAAATACTATATTATTGATTATTTGAGCTGCTAAAATCCATGTTTGATCTATGTTTTTATTGCTAAAATTGTGAAATTGCCCTAGGTTTTAGAACTTACTCTTGTTTTGGACTTAATTGCAAATTTGCATAAAATTGGATTATTTGGCCACTAAATTCTTGATCTATTTTTGTAGGCATCAAAGGTTCAAGGATCTAGGGCATATTGGGTCAAACTCGAGTCGGAAGTGACCCGGATCGAATTATCAAGATTATGATTAAATCTGGGTCGTCCGATTCAAAAGTGGCTAGATCTGAGCCATCCGGGATCATCTGAAGCAATCCGAGCTAGGGCTAGGGTTGATCAAGCACCCTGATCAAGATCTGAAGGTTTCATCCCAATCAGAGCTAAATCAACCGTTGGATCAAGCTCGGAGGGCTCTAGATCATCTATTCAAAGATTAGCTTGATCTGGACCATCTGTTGCGAATCTGGAGGATCTGAACTACCACAAGGTAGATCCTGACCCCAGATCATCATCATCAAAGTTTGGCTAAAATCAGACCAAGATCAGCCATTGGATTGAAGTGGATCAATCTGGACCGTCCGTGCTTAATTACTTAAGGAAAAAAATCACGCAGCTTCCCCTTCATCGCGTCTTCGCCGCAACAGTAGAGTTCTTCCGTTTCTTCATCATTTTCTTCCATTTTTTCATCCAATCGAAGGCGTGATCACTCAATCCATCATCAGAGCAAGGGCTAGGTCAGTGAAGATAGTCTCAGTGAAGTTTCAGATTGGATTTTTTGCTCAATAGTGAAGCTGTGTGAGGTTTCAGCAGTTTCACTACCCGAATTCAGCAAGCTCAGCTGTGCTCCATTTCCACTACATCCGAGCTGACCAGAGGGGTTCCCTGGAAGGTTTCGGTCATTCCCAAATCCAAATCGCAAGCCACCACAGCGAGTTTGAAGGATTCGGAGGCATATTTCAGCTTAAGCATGGTCTGATCTGATTCGGTAGCAGAAATAGATCTTCAACTGATTTGTTGAGCTTGCGGGTCCGATGTTCACTCTTGATTGATGACCAAGAAGTTCTTGAGTTGGAGAAGGGTTGAGGAGTAGTTTTCTTAGTTTAATTTCTGTTTTTGTAGTAGTTCTGTTTCTGCCGCACTGTCTGTTCTGAATTTCTTGTTGAGCTACTGTAATTTACGATTTTCAAGTGGTTAGCTATAATTTAGTTTCAATTCTGCAAGTAGAGCAATATAGGAACTTGTTTAGTGATCAACTTAGTTAAATTTCAGTTCAATTTCGTTTAATTTGCTGCGTGCCAAATCTGAATTGCTGCGTGCCAAATCTGAATTCTTGCTAATCAGAATTTTCAGTCCGATTTCCTTAGGTTCTGTTAAGTGATTGCTATTTAAGTTTCCTTGCACCTAGATTAGTTGCTTGAATTTGTTTTGCATTAGCTAGTCATCCTTTGATCTATTGCGAAAAATCTGTAGCTAAAATTTTCAATTCTGCACCCTTAACTTCAAGCAATTTGATTTCTGAATTTGCTTTTGTTTCTCTAATTCTGATTTCAGTTTCAACTCCTCTACTTAGTCTTGTTTAGTTATTTCCTAATACCTCTGTTTTCCAATCAGCTTTACAATTTGAGCTGCAAGTTACTAATTTCTTAAGTTTTGTGTTAGTTTTTGGCACAAAGAGCTATCTCTTGCGTGCCAATAGATTAGAACCTTTTTGCACCAAAATTTAGCCGGTTTTTGTAGCTTAAGATTGTGTTTGAAATTCATGAGTTAGTATTCATCCAATTCTGAATTTTGTTGGCATTAGTTAGTTTCAAAATCTTGTAGTTAGTTGAGTTAATATAGTTGTTTGTTTGATTTCCAACTTCTATAGTTAGCACTTGTTTTAAGTTTAATCTGTTTACTGAAAACTCCTATCACTACCTCTACTTAATTGTTTAGCATTCTCTTGTTTTCGAATTCAGAAATTAGTTTCCAAAAATTTTGTAAGTGCTTGAGTAAGTTTCCATTAGGTTGAGTTCTTAAGTGCCAATTTCTTCTTTAGTGCACTAGTTTGGTTTCTTTCATTTTCATTGTTTTTCCATTTCTGATTGCAACCTCAAAACCCAAATCATTTATTTGAAACCCAAAAACACAAATGACACATAAACCAAGCTCGAATCAAACACGAAAACTAGTCCCCGAGAAAAATACGACCTGTGGCCCCTATATTACATTTTCATACCTTTGATTGTAAAAGGGTTTCCAGTTATTCATTCACATCTAAATTTGAGGCCCACATTCGTGACACATAGATTGGGTCCATCAAATTTTTGGCGCCGTTGCCGGGGAACTACTAGTTGATTTGTTTGATTTTAGTTTGTGTACTTATTTCATATCATTCATGATTTATTTTTGTGCTTATTGTTATATCTGTGATTTGATTCTATTTGTTTTATCTCTTTATCCACTTTTACTGCGATTTATTTTGTTTTATGACCAGGTCTTCAGGTGGTGATTTAGAAGAATTCGACCCTGAGATTGAGAGGACTTTCAGAGCCAGGAGGAGCCAGGGCATTCTTTCTGAGACTACAGATATCCCTCCTATTCAGACTATTTTCACTCACTCAGGGAGTAACATGACAGATCACCAGAGAACAATGAAGGAGCTTGCAGCACCAGATGCTGCATTTCAGTACTCCAGCATAGCTTATCCAGAGCTGGGGGGAAATTTTGAGTTAAGATCTGGACTTATCAATTTGTTGCCAAAGTTTCAGGGATTAACTGGAGAGGATCCTAACAGACACCTGCACGAATTCCATGTGGTATGCTCCACTATGAAGCCTCAGGGCATTTCTGAAGAAGACATCAAGCTGAGAGCTTTTCCCTTCACATTGACAGGAGTAGCAAAAGACTGGTTCTATTATCTGCCTACAGGACATGTGTCTAGTTGGATCGCTATGATGAAGGCATTTTTGGAAAAATATGTCCCAGCCTCCCGTACAGCTATAATCAGAAAAAGCATCTGTGGGATTCAACAAGTGGTTGGTGAGACACTATATGATTACTGGGAAAGATTTAACAAGTTGTGTTCAAGTTGCCCCCAGCATCAAATCAGCGAACAATTATTAATTCAGTACTTCTATGAAGGACTACTGCAGATGGACAGAGTTATGATAGATGCTGTAGCTGGAGGGGCTTTAGTGAACAAGACGCCAATGCAAGCTAGGGAGTTAATTTCTAATATGGCTGAGAATTCCCAGCAATTTGGAAGTAGAGCCTTGACCACCAGAGGAGTGGGTGAAGTTCAGATAGTTCCTACTGATCAGAAGGAGTTTAAGAATGCATTGATGGAGCTCACCTCGGCTGTTAAGCAAATGGAATTAAAAATTGAAAGACAAAATTCAACTCCTTCAGTACCTCCACAGTCAAGTCAAATGATAAGTGTGTGTGGCATTTGCTCTAGTCAAGAGCACACTTCAGACTCATGCCCTACCCTCCAACAGGACGAGACAGTAGCAGCCTTAGTGAGAGGACAATTCCAAGCAAGAAACAATCCGTATTCCTCTACTTATAACCCCGGTTGGAGGAATCATCCTAACTTGAGGTACGGGAACGCTTTCTATCAACAAGAGCCTCAAAATCAACCCTCACAGTAGCCTCAACCGAATTTCCAGCAGCCCCAGCAAACTCAAAATAATCAGCAAGTTTTTCAACCGTCAAACCAAAATTTTCAGCCTCCAATTCAGCCTAATTTCCAACCAACTCAACAGCAATTTCAGCAACAATTCCAGCCATTCGAACCTCAATTCCAGCAATATCATCAAGGGCAACAAGGTTTTCAATCATTCCTAGCTTTCCAAGCTCAAAACCAACAAAATTTTCAGCCTTCACAGCCCTTGAATCAAAATTTTTAGCCCTACAATCAAGGTTTTCAAAATCAGAACTTTCAAGGTTACAACTCCCAGTAAGGTTTCCAAGCATATCAGCCATTTAATCAACCCTATCAACAGCCCACTTAGCCCTTTAATCAGCAAGCTCAATATTTTCAGCCTACTTCATCCTTTCAAGGCCAATCAAGGAGCTATTCTAACCAAGGAGGCTATGGAAGCTCAAGTGGAGTAAATGCGCCCCAACAGAGGGTCGATGATATGTTTCAACAGATGATGCAGCAACAACAAGCTTGGCAACAACAAATACAACAAGTTCTACAACAACAACAACAACACAATCAAAACGTTGAGAGGCAAATAGGGCAATTGGCTAGTGGAGTTAATTAGAATCAAGCTCAAGGATCAAGTCAACTACCTTCCCAAACTGTTCCTAATCCTAAAGGAAATGTGAGTGCTATAACTTTGAGAAGTGGGAAGGTTACAACATCTCCGAAGAGTCCAAGAGTAGAATTTTCAGGAGACCGGACAGCAACTCCAATTCCGGCCCAAAACAGCAATGAAATGACTTCAAATTCAGTTGATTCCAACCCTAGCCCATTCCCAACCCTTTCCTCAAGCAACCCTCCAAATTTGGTGGCAAACGGAGAAGAAAACAATGCCGAGACGCAAGGGACAGCAGCCACTACGCATGGGACAGCAGGGCAGAATTCAGTTTCTCCACTTCCGGCCAAAGAGGATGATTTTAGGGTTCCATTACCCTTTCCACAGCAGAGAACACATGCCAAGAAGCAAGTGGAGGAGGAGAAGGCCAAGGAATTCAATGAATTAGTGGAACTTTTCAGTAAGGTAGAGATAAATGTACCTTTGTTGACCATGATCAAGCAAATTCCAAAGTATGCTAAGTTTTTGAAAGATCTTTGTATTCATAAAAAGAAACTCAAGGAAAATGAGTTGGTCAGCTTTGGGAAGAATATCTCAGCACTTATCCACACTATTCCTCAGAAATGTGAAGACCCAGGGGTATTTACTGTTTCTTGTGAGATTGGGAGCACGATATTCCATGATGCTATGCTTGATTTAGGAGCTTCCATAAATGTGATGCCCAGGTCAGTATTTCAGATGCTTGGTATAGGCCCTTTACAGCCCACTGGAGTGGTGATACAGCTAGCAGACAGGAGTCAGACCCACCCAGCAGGTATGATTGAAGATGTTTTGGTGAAGGTAAAGGAGCTGATATTTCCTGCTGATTTCTATATTTTGGATATGGAGGGAGATTACTTGGCACACCGTTCTCCACTTATCTTAGGCAGACCTTTTCTGAAGACGGCCAAAACAAAGATTGATGTATATGCCGGGACACTTTCTATGGAGATTGGAGACACGGTTGTACAGTTCAGCCTTTTTGATGCTATGAAGCATCCGAGAGAGGACCATTCCATCATGAGCATTGATATTCTTGATGAGTTGGCACAGACAGAGTTAGAGGCTGAGGGATTTCTAGAGGATTTTTCTGGAGGAGCTATTGATTCAGAGGAGGCTGAGAAAATACTTGCTGCTGAGACTGAGGATTTTTCAGAAGATATTTCAGACACATCACCAGCTGGAGAGATTTTTCTAGGTGTAGGGGATTGCACAAAGCCCCAAGGATCACCTATTTTTCTTGATATTCAGAGTGTAGGGGATTGCACTAAGCCCCAGGGACCACTTATTTCTGCTGAAGAAGACCAGAGTGAACTGAAGCCATTACCAGGCCATTTGAAATATGCATACCTAGGAGAGGAGCAGACTTTCCCTGTGATTATTGCACAGCATTTGGAGTCAGAACAAGAAGAGAAATTACTGCAAGTCCTGAGGCACTACAAGAAGGCAATTGGGTGGACTTTATCAGATATACCAGGTATCAGCCCAACTATCTGCATGCACAGGATATTTTTGGAAGATAATGTAAAACCTGTGAGGCAACCACAAAGGAGACTCAACCCACTTATTTTGGATGTTATAAAGAAAGAGGTGACTAGACTTTTACAGGCCGGTATCATTTACCCTATTTCTGACAGTCAGTGGGTTAGTCCTATTCATGTGGTGCCAAGAAATCTGGAGTGACCGTGGTGGCAGATGAAAGCAATGAATAGTCCCACCAGAGTTAAGAATTCCTGGAGAGTCTGCATTGATTACAGGAAGCTCAACAAGGTCACAAGGAAAGATCACTTCCCTTTACCATTCATTGATCAGATGCTTGAGAGACTGGCAGGGAAGTCACACTACTGTTTCTTGGACGGATTTTCAGGCTATTTTCAGATTTGCATAGATCCAGAGGACCAGGAGAAGACCACCTTCACTTGTCCTTTTGGCACATTTGCCTATAGACGTATGCCCTTCGGACTCTGCAACGCACCCGGTACCTTTCAGAGATGTATGGTGAGTATATTTGGTGAGTTGCTAGAGGACTGTATGGAGGTATTCATGGATGATTTTTCAGTTTATGGCACGTCTTTTGATTCATGTTTGAATAACTTGTCTAGGGTTTTACATCGTTGCATTGAAACTAACCTTGTTCTTAATTTTGAGAAATGCCACTTTATGGTAGAGCATGGGATAGTACTTGGACACATAGTCTCTCAGAAAGGTATTGAGGTAGATCCTGCTAAAATCAGTGTTATTTCTTCTTTATCTTACCCCGTATGCGTACGGGATATTCGTGCTTTTCTTGGACATGCAGGATTTTACCGCAGATTCATTAGAGATTTCAGCTTGATTGCTCGACCCTTGACACGACTGTTGCAGAAGGATGTTGAGTTTCACTTCGATGAAAAATGCAAGGAAGCTTTTCATAGACTCAGGGAGGCTCTTACCTCAGCCCCTATTATTACATCACCTGACTGGACTTTACCGTTTGAATTAATGTGTGATGCTTCTAATTTTGCAGTGGGAGCTGTATTAGCACAGAGGGTAGATGGAGCACCACATGTCATTTCCTATGCCTCCAAAACCCTAGATGCCACCCAAGCCAACTACACCACGACTGAAAAAGAGCTTCTTTCCATTGTTTTTGCTTTAGATAAATTCAGATCTTATTTATTATGCTCACATGTGATTATTTTTTCTGATCATGCAGCTCTCAAGTACTTATTGAAGAAGCCTGATGCAAAACCTAGATTGATCAGATGGATGCTCCTACTCCAAGAATTTGACCTGGAGATCAGAGATAGAAATGGAAAAGAGAACTTAGTTGCAGATCATTTGAGCAGACTTGAAGGAGATGGATCTCCTACCACCATTGATGACGATTTCAGAGATGAGCACTTGATTTCAGTGCATGGTGAGACACCGTGGTATGCAGACCTAGTTAACTTTCTTGTTGCACATGTATTTCCCACTCAATTTTCTAAGCTCAAAAAGATAAATTAAAAAGTGATGCAAAGTTTTATGTGTGGGATGATCCTTATTTGTGGAAATTTTGTAATGACCAAATAATTAGGAGATGCATACCTGATCATGAGTTTACTTCTGTCCTTACTTTTTGTCATTCATCAGCTTGTGGGGGGCATTTTGGACCCCAGAGGACTGCTAGGAAAGTATTAGAGTGTGGATTATACTGGCCCACCCTTTTTCATGATTCACATGTTTTTTATAAAAATTGTGATAGATGTCAGCGAACTGGGAACATAGGAGCGAGACAGGAGATGCCCCAGCATGCTATACTTTATTGTGAGATTTTTGATGTTTGGGGGATAGATTTTATGGGACCTTTTCCTGCATCTTATGGTTATCTGTATATCTTACTTGCTGTGGATTATGTTTCAAAATGGGTGGAGGACATTCCCTCCAGGACTGATGATTCTTCTGTTGTTTGTAGTTTTGTTAGGTCACACATTTTCTGCAGGTTTGGAATTCCAAGAGCAATAATTAGTGACCAAGGATCTCATTTTTGTAACAAACACATGAAGGCTATGCTTAGCAGATATGGGGTGGTACATAAAGTTTCTACATCCTATCATCCCCAAACAAATGGACAGGCTGAGATTTCAAACAGAGAGATAAAATCCATTCTAGAGAAGACAGTTGGGCCCACTAGAAAAGACTGGAGCAAGAGACTAGATGACGCACTCTGGGCCTACAGAACAGCGTACAAGACACCGATTAGCATGTCACCCTACCGCCTGGTTTATGGTAAGGCTTGTCACCTCCCTGTGGAGATAGAACACAAGGGATATTGGGCGGTGAAAGCTTGCAATTTCGATGCTACCAAGGCGGGGGAAGAGAGAAAATTGCAACTCCAAGAACTTGAAGAGATTCAGTTGGAGGCATTTGAAAATTCAAGGATTTACAAGGAGAAGACCAAGAACTTCCATGACAAACACATTATGAAAAAGGACTTCAAAGTTGGCGAGAAAGTTTTATTGTATAAATCAAGGCTGAAATTGATAAGAGGTAAGTTGAGATCAAGGTGGGAAGGTCCATTCATTATAACTGACATTTTTCCCTATGGAGTTTTTGAAATTAGGGACGAAGCTAATGGATTTGTGTGGAAAGTTAATGGACACCGGCTCAAGAAGTATTTTGAAGAACTAAAGGAGCTAGAGGTGGAGGATGTGTACATTGAGGACGCTATCTACCCAACTTAAGGGGAGTTCACTTTCTCTACATTACATTCCATTGTATATATCATTTTTCATAGTTTTAGGAATAAATTCTTTCTCTTTTGGAGTAGTAGTTGATAATAATTTCTTAGGAAACATGACATGAATAAATCATTGTAAATACATGTTTTATGTTTTAGCACTTTTATGCATGACTAGAAATAAATGTATCCCTCTAGGTTATCTTCATGTCATTTTAGATCTTTGGAAAATAAATTAAATTTGGTTGTCAAAACTTAGGGTTTGAGTTCATGGATGAAATCTTGGATGCTTGAGTACGATTTGCTTGGATTCTTAATTGAGGATTTGAGATGGATTATTTTTACCTAGTGAGATTAGCCTTATTTTGTGATACACATATGTTATTGTATTCTAGAACTTGCTTAGGTTCTTTCAAAATCATATTTCAATGGTTGGATCACATCTATAGGGACTAATCGTTTTATTTACCTTTCCACATCAATTTGTCTATTCTATTCTAGTTGTCTTTCCTTATTCCTAATTTAACCCCAATTTTCTATGGATTGTTTGCTTGGGATGTTTTCTTGATGCTATTTTGCCCGAGACGGACAAAGATTAAGTGTGGGGGAGTGATTAGTGATTTGGAAGCAATTTGTATCAAAAGAGGCAATTCATTCAAGAGAAAAAAAATTTTCTGCATTTTCATGTGCCAAATTGATGAGTTTGGTGCAAGAATGAGCAAGAGAGATGGAAGCAATGGAGATCGAGTTTCTTATCACAATTTGAAGATCAAAGTGGAGCCAAGAGAAAAGGAAGAAAAATCTGATTAAGAAATGGCACACAAATGAAGACAACTGTGCCAAGAAAAAGAAAAAAAGTACAGCTTTTTGATGCTTGAATGGATTCAGATCCAACTGCTAGAATCATTAAAGCACTCCACTGCTAAGAAGTTGAACAAATCAAGGGAGCTTCTTGATCAGAGGACAATTGTAGCTGAATAATCTCTGGGGAGCATATTTCTGAAACCTGTTATTGAGGAAGACCTAAATTCCTGATCTGGAATGGAATACAGCTGAGAACAAGCTGAACAATTTGAATTGAAGTGGAACAGCGAAAAGAAGAAAAGAATGCTGAAATGTTTGTGCAAAGGAAGTTTGTAACAACTTGAAGATGAATATGAGTTTTCTGGGTGTGAATCCAGCTGTTGGATGTGAAAAGAAAAAAATCAGTTATCAAAAATGTGCAGTTGATTGCAAAGAATTCGGGAAATTGTTATCCAAAACAGGAATGGTGGCAGTTTGGAATCTGATGAAAAAAAAGAAAGAAAAATTACAGTGAAGCTGGAACAAAGCTGAGTTCAAGGCAAAATCGAAGAGAAAAATTCAGGTGAAGTTGAACAAATCTGAACCATTGCTGAAAATTCTGTCCAAATTAAATGCTGCACAGATCAGTAACTAAACTGCATAGCTATTGAATGGGAACTGAGCTAGGAGCTGAAGCAGGGAAACAAGTCTATACAAATCTGCAATTGAAGTGCAGATCATCAAGTTGGTGATGCCAAGTTGAGAAAAGATGTGCCAAGGTCTGAATTGGCACATTTAAGCAGGAATTCTGAGCTGACAGCAGTGATCTCAAAGTGAAGAATTCAAACTCTCCACTTATAGTTGATGCTAACTGCTATTAAGAAATCCGAGAGGTGCAAGGATGAAGAAATGGATAATTTTGGATTCTGAAAATTAGTGTAGGAAATTAAGTGTAGATTGTATCTGAAGTTGAAGGTGCACATTCAATTTCGGATATAAGAAGAACCAATGGATGCTAGAAGCTGCTGAAGAAATCAGAGAATGGAAGGCAGTGGTTTGGCTGAATTCGATTTATGAGCTGATTTGAATTGGTGAGTGGAACACTTAAGGCTTTCACTACCATTTGATGCAAGAACTATGTGATGACAATTGTTTCAAGCTGAATTGAAGTGGAATATTAAGCTGATGATCTGAAGGAAATTTCTGCGAACTTCAAGAAAAAAAAAATCAGTGCCAAAGGGAGTGCTTTCTTTTTCATCTTGCCGAGTGACTTTTAATTAAACTAGACTTCTTGGGAGCATATTTTAAACTGCTGAATGAGAGAAACATAGATGGAATCTGATCTCCAGCTGGATACAATCTGCATTGGAGGCTGAAATTGGGTTTTGAGGTTATTTTGCAAGTGGAACATCCAAGCTTTCCACTACTCAGCCATTAACTTGCAACTGAAATGGGTTTTCAAGGGCTGCTGACAAGGATTAAGAGAGCAACCTTCACCAGCCATTAGAAATGTCGAAAATGCAGCAAGCTGAGAATGTAGCTAGGAAAAGAAGAAAAAAAATCAGTTAGAGTGTTACAAGTACTAGATGAATTCAGCAATGAAGTGATAATGAGAGAATGGTAGTGTAGTGCCGAAATACCAAGGGATCATTTAATTCTTCACTTTCCATTCGATGCAAGTTTCTATTGATGTTAATTGTTTGAGAAATCAGATTCTTAATTCTGAAATGAACTGAGGTGGGACTGGAATCTGAAATAAAAAAAAAAAGAGAAAGAAGAAGAAGTGAAAGTGGTGTGCCAATTTTAAGGTGAAGTGTATCAAGAAGAGTTGCAATGGTTGTTTAGTGAAAGTTGCATGTTGAGTATCTAGGCTACTTGATATCAAATGTTCTCTGATGCAAGGCTGATCTAAAATGCTCATTAGAAGGATTCAGAGCAGAGAAAGATAAAAAATTTTTTAAGAAGATTGGATGAGGAGAAAAGAGGAGGAAATTTGGCACGCAAATGGAAGATTGGCACATTGAACCAAGGAAGGAGTTTTCATCCAAATCAAAGGCAGTTATCGAAATCTGACTTCACACATTTTTATAACACTAGAGGACTGTTAAGAGAAGCAAAGAGCATCAAAAATATCCTCAAGCACTCAAGTCTTCCACTTTATCAAATTTTTCACTTTTCTTGGCTCTTATTCCATTTTTCACTATTTCCATGTTTTCACTTGTTTTTGTAGATGTGAATCCTAATCATGATTAATGGTGGAGAGTAGATAATAAGCAAGCCTATGGTAGTGCAAGAATCATATGTGTTTGAGTGAGCTCCACTTCCATCATCAAG
This sequence comes from Boesenbergia rotunda, assembly GCA_024364735.1. Taxonomy (NCBI): domain Eukaryota; kingdom Viridiplantae; phylum Streptophyta; class Magnoliopsida; order Zingiberales; family Zingiberaceae; genus Boesenbergia; species Boesenbergia rotunda. The sequence continues at coordinate 356,669 of JAGFNQ010001387.1, forward strand.
TTAGAACTTAAGGAGAGAGCCACCAAAATTCTCCTTGAAAGGCTATGAGTTAGATTCATCTCAATGAATCATGATGGATGAAAAGGGCTAAGTTGTTGATTTAAGGACAAGATACTAATCCATAGATCTTAGATTTATGAGAATTAACAACTTTAGGTAATTTCTTTTCATTTGCTTCTAATTATGCTTAAGAAAGCCTAAGGGATACATATTTACTGTTTTCGCGAGACGCTCAAGCTCAAGTGTGGGGGAGTTGATAAATACTATTTTATTGATTATTTGAGCTGCTAAAATCCATGTTTGATCTATGTTTTTATTGCTTAATTGTGAAATTGCCCTAGGTTTTAGAACTTACCTTTATTTTGGACTTAATTGCAAATATGCACAGTTTTGGATTATTTTGCTACTAAATTCTTGATCTATTTTTTGTAGGCATGAAAGGTTCTTGGACCTAGGGCATATTGGGTCAAACTTGAGTCGGAAGTGACCCGGATCGAATTATCAAGATTTAGATTTAATCTGGGCCGTCCGATTCAAGAGCGGGTAGATCTGAGCCATCCGGGACGATCCGAAGCAATCTGAGCTAGGGAAAGAGTTGATCAAGAACCCTGATCAAGATCTGAAGATTTCATCCCAATCAGAGCTAAATCAACCGTTGGATCAAGCTTGGAGGGCTCTAGATCATCCATTCAAAGATTAGCTTGATCTGGACCATCCGTTGTACATCTGGAGGATCCGAGCTACCACAAGGTAGATCCTGACCCCAGATCATCATCATCAAAGTTTGGCTCAAATCAGAGCAAGATCAGTCGTTGGATTGAAGTGGATCAATCTGGACCGTCCATGCTTAATTACTTAAGGAAAAAAATCGCGCAGTTTCCCTTTCATCGCGTCTTCGCCGCAACAGTAGGTTCTGCCGTTCTTCATCATTTTTCTTCCATTTTTTCATCCAATCGAAGGCGTGATCACTCAATCCATCATCAGAGCAAGAGCTAGGTCAGTGAAGAGAGTCTCAGTGAGGTTTCAGATTGGATTTTTGCTCAAAAGTGAAGCTGCGTGAGGTTTCAGCAGTTTCACTATCCGATTTTAGCAAGCTCAGCTGTGCTCCATCGCCATTGCATCCGAGCTGACCAGAGGGGTTCCCTGGAAGGTCTCGGTCATTCCCAAATCCAAATCGCAAGCCACAACAGCAAGTTTGAAGAATTCGGAAGCAAATTTCAGCTTGAACAAGAATTTATCTGATTCGGCAGCAGAGATAGCTTCTCACTGATTTGTTGAACTTGCGGGTCCGAAGTTCACTCTTGATTGACGACCAAGGAGCTCTTGAGTTGGAGAAGGGTTGAGGAGTAGCTTAGATCCTTAATTTCCAAGTTTTGTAGCTGTAATTGGAATTCTGCACTTGTTCTGTTTTTGCACTTTCATTCCAGCAACTTATTTTGAAGTTTCTGAATTGTTTAGCTTAATTAAGTTTTAAATCTTCAAGTTAGTTAGTTTATGAGCTTGTTAGATGACAATTAAAGTAAATTTCAGCTAGTTTGCAATTTATATTGTTGCGTGCCAATTTAGTTAGCTGTGTGCCAAGCTTGTTTGCTGCGTATCAACATTTTCAGTCCCCTTTCACTAGTTTTTGTTAAGTAACTGCTAGCTAAGTTCCCTTGCACCTAGATTAGTTGCTTTAATTTGTTTTGCACTAGCTAGTTTAAACCTTAATCTATTGCGAGAACAAAATCCGTAGCTAATCCTTGAATTTCTGAACATCAAGTTAATTTCTGCATATCATCATTTCTGAATTTGTGCTTTTCAAGTTCTGATTTCCGTTTCAATTCCCTGCCTTGGGTTTGCTTAGTTTTTCCTCATAGCCTAGTTTCCCAATCGAACCAATCAGCCTAAAAATTTGAGTTGAAAGATTACTCATTTCTTAACTTGGAGAGTGTTTTTGGCACAAAGAATTTCTCCTTGCGTGCCAACTGATTTGCAGCTTTTTGCAATCTGAATTTAACTTGGTTTTGTGGCATGTGAGTGTGTTCGGAATCAAGGAGCTTCCTTGATTATCTCACCTATGAGGCAAGTGAGGTTCACCGTTCTTGGTTTGTATGGTTTTGCAGGTAATACCGAAGATACAGAGACTTGAGGTGTTTCCGTTGGTGGACCGATATTGGGAAGGTATCGCGAATGGTGTGGTGAGATATCTGGTATTTCAGTAGATGAAGGTTGAACCCTAGTGACCCACTGGGTTATAGTAGACGATCCCAAATGATGGTTGGAAATGGGATTGGTATTAAGGACCCCGTCGGGGATTTACTTAGGACTCGGGAAGGTTTGAAGTGAATTGGGTGATCGTTTCAATTTGCATAGTTTCCTGGGTTCGGCTGGCTATTACTGACGCTTTGTCGAAGGTTTCTCCAGCTTTGCATCACCACTTACACCCCTGACCGGGAAAGACGTGAAGTTTGGGTGGACTCAGGCCTGTGAGACCAGCTTCCAGGAGCTGAAGTGGAGGCTTGTATCTGCGTCAGTTCTAGTACTGCCTTCTGGGGAGAATGGTTTCACTCTGTATACTGATGCGTCTCTCCTGGGGCTGAGTGTGGTACTCATGCAACATAGACGAGTGGTTGCTTATGCTTCTCGGTAGCTGGAAGAGCATGAGAAGAACTACCCGTTCATGATTTAGGGTTGACCGCTAACATTTTCGTACTGATGATTTGGAGACATCATCCTTATAAGATCACCTTCTAGATCTTCACAGACCACAGGAGCCTTCAGTATCTATTTACTTAGTGAGAGTTGAATATCCGACAGAGGTGGATGAGGTTTCTGAAGGATTACGACTGCACCATTAGCTACCATCCTGGGAAAGCTAATGTAGTTGCCGACGCTCTCAATCGGAAGTCCAGAGCTGTTTTAGCATGCCACAGAGTGATGGTCACAAATTTGATTCAGAGTTTCTCTGAGTTGGGGTTAGAGGTGCAGTCTCGGACAGAGAGAGGATTGCTGTGACTTTGATGGCTCAGTCAGAGATTTGGACGAAGATCAGAGAGGCTCAGGCCAGTGACCAGCACATTTTGTTTTGGGGCAGTCAGGCGATTTCAGGAGAGCAGCCGGATTTTTTTTACATGATAAGGAGGGTGTTCTGTACTTCTGAGGGAGGTTGTGTGTACCAGAGGCGCACCCTGTCTTGGAGGAGTTGCTGCAGGAGGTCAACCGATCATGTTTTGCTATTCATCCTGGTAGCACTCGTATGCATCGTGAGTGGAGACATTCCCTATTGGTGGAACGACATGAAGAGGGACATCGCAGATTTTGTTGCTAGATGTCTTGTTTGTCAGCAGGTTATGGCAGAGCACCAGAGACCTGCTGGACTCCTTTAGAGGATTCCCATTCCTGAGTGGAAGTGGGAGCATATCATCATGGATTTCGTTGTGGGTTTGCCGATGACTAGGTAAGGTCATGATGCGATTTGGGTAGTGGTGGACCGACTAACCAAATCCGCTCACTTTTTAGCTATTCGGATGATGGATTCTCTTGATAAATTGGCAGAGTTGTATTGCTGGGAGATAGTCAGATTGCACGGAGTTCCTTTAAGTATTATCTCAGATACGGATCCGCGTTTTACATCTCAATTCTGCAGAGTCTGTAGAGGGCTATGGGTATAGAGCTCCGTCTCAGCACAGATTTTCATTTCCCAGACAGACAGTCAGAGCGTGCTATCCAGTCTTTGGAGGACTTGTGGCGCTCGTGTGTGATAGACTTTGGGGGCAGTTGGGAGGACCATTTGCACTTGGTGGGGTTTGCCTACAACAACGGCTTTCATTCGGCGATATAGGGCACCGTTTGAGGCGTTGTACGGTAGGGCGTACAGGACACCCACCCTCTAGGATGAGGTCGATGAGACTCAGCTGTTGGGACCCCAGAGAGTTCAGCACGAGGTAGAGTTAGTACGGACTGTCAGACGGAGATTATTAGTAGCGCAGGATCGCCAGAAAAGCTATGCTGACCGGAGGCGCAGACCCATATAGTTTGCTGCGGGTGATCATGTTTTCCTTCGAGTTTCCCCCAAGAAAGGGGTGAAACGTTTTTGTCTCAGAGATAAGCTAGCTCCACGGTATATTGGTCGGTTCCAGATTCTGGAAAAGATTGGAGCTGTAGCTTATCGCCTAGCACTCTACCGTCTTTGACGGGCGTCTACGACGTGATGCATGCATCCATGCTGAGAGGTCATGTGCCAGATTCCACACTCAAATTATCCGAGGAGCCTGTTCCGCTTCTGTCTGACAGCACATATAAGGAGGTGTCTGTATGGATTTTGGGTTCCGGGAGCGTTAGCTACGGAACAAGATGACCCTGGCAGATGACAGTATAATTCTGATACGGAGGCGACCTGGGAGCTCGAGGATATAATTAGAGCTCGTCATTCCCACTTGTTTATTTGAGATGTGTATGATTTGTTTTGTACAGTGTCCATATTGTCTATTTCCGTTTTAGTATTGTGTGTTGTATGATCGTACCTAGCACATGTGACAACGAAATTTGGGGATCAAGTTTTTGTTAGTGGGGGAGAATGTTAGAATACTGAAAATTTTAGGGGCTAAAAGGCAAAACTGCTGAACCTAAGGGTAAAAGTTGGATATTAGAAAAGAGTGGGGGCTTTAATGTAAAAAGTCCCACCCACGTATAAAAAATTTCCTTTTCCCTGCGGCCGCAGCCAACACCCCTTTTTCCCTGCGCCTGCAGCCAACACCCCCGATCATCCTCTTCCCTTCTTCCCCCTCGCACACCCTAGATCGCAGCCGAGCCGATCCTTTTTTTTCTCCCATTTCGCGAACCCTAGTCACGTGTATTTACCCTCTCCTCAGCCAGCTGCGAAACCATTGTTCCTCAGAGGCTTGTCGGAGGAGCGAGGGAGGAGGCCTCTGATCATTGCCTCTTCTTGCGATTGTACATCGAGCGGTACCATCGCCAGGGATTGCTGGCGTAACTTCGAGTGGCTGTCACAATTAGGTATGGGTTTTCCTTATAGCTGAACTTCCTATTTTCCTTTCTGATCTTGACCTGGATCTAGGGTTTGCCTCCCTCCACGCGATGATCTGGTCTTGCTTGGTAGAAGGGCAAAATTAGGGATCAAGGTTCGCGCTATCACTGTTTGGTACTCCCCGATTGCATCAATTTTGGGCGATCGCACAGGTATGGGTAGCTTGTGTATGAGTGTTTGGGTTTTAATATTGGCCTATGAATGAGGATGTGGATCGATTTTGATTAGATCAGGAGATGTAACTAGTGTTTCTGCTTCGGATTTGGGTCGTGTGGTCTTGGATTTGTGTGTCGATCTGTTCTGTTTCTTTTGGTTATGGGGGTTGCTCTTAGTGGGATTGTTATTGTTTCCTGGATCTCAGAATAGATGATATTCTTCCTGTATCTTGGATTAATCTTGAGATTTGAATGATTCGTGCTAGATTGGTTGTTTTGGGAAGTTTCTGTTTTGCCGGGGAGTTTGATGGAGCTGGGATTGGAAATTAAACAGTAGGGTTATGTGGATGCGGTTGTGGATTTGGGTTAGCTTGATCTTTTGGGTTTTTGCAAGGTCTTGCCGTGTACTAATCTGATCTTGGAGGTATTTTGGTCATGGAGTATTTGGGATAGCTCTTTTGGACCTTGTGTGTGTTACCAGTAGGGCATTGTATATTGATCAATACATGGTGATACATTGCAATTATTTTGTCATAGGTTACCACCCTTAGAGTGGATCCTTTCTCTTGGATTGGGTTGGGAAGTGGAACATAATCTTAGTGACTAGAGCTAGTCATATAATTAAAGTTGATTAACTGCACATGATAATTAGAGTTAGATCCTAATATTGTTTAGCATTTGTTTAGCTATTATTACTATTATAAATAGCTAAACTTATGTCATGATACAGGATATTGACTTGGTGATCGGTTATGAATTATTGGACGGGGATTTCCCTTCGCCTACGAGCTTCTACATCGAAGGCGGGTATCTCTGACTCATCTTTTAGAATTGTCACAGATATATATATACTTGATATGCTTGTTTAGCGATAGAGTAATAGATTGTGGCATACCTCTTATAATTGTTTTGCTGATGTTGTTTGTGCCACGACTGACATGTGATACCTATACCTTTAGGACTTAGGTTATGGTGCATTACTTATGAACCTTGCATATCATGTTGATATAGGTGGATTAGATAGTGGATGCCGTTTTGACCAGTGTTATGCATCATCGTGCATTGTGCATCACTGTCGATCAGGGGCCCCTTTTGGGTGAGCTAGGTCGGCAGTCATACTGACCTACCCATACGGCCACTCATGGGTTAGTGGTTGACGGAGTATTGGGTAGTGTGCTGATTGATTATATTCCGCAAGTGCACGGTTTGTCGTCAAGTAATAAAGTATCGATCCCACAGGGACTGGGACAAGTACTAGAATTTTACGAGTTTTAATTATCCAGATGAAGGTTCTAATGATAAATTTTCTCTAAATCAAACAATTCGAACGATCGAAAATCAGCGAAAGTATTGAGGGATAAAAGACAATCTTAGGATTACGGTTTCACCACGCTAACTATTATCATGACAGTTCTCCGTTGACGACTGCTTATACCCAGGTCGGTTTCCTTTCTTCGAAGGCAACTTTACCTATCAAGGTTTCCGAAATAGACGATCTTTTTATGCTTTGAAATCCTGTCACTGGATTCCCGCAGACCTATCTAAACGTCTACCAGGTTCGTAAGCTGGTTCC
>JAGFNQ010001388.1:0-30789 GCA_024364735.1 Boesenbergia rotunda
CGAGGTACTTGGTAAATTAGTTTACTTTTCCGCAAAGTTTATTTATGATTATGTCAACACACCATAAGATTGCATGCTAGATACGAAGTTAAAATAATTTAGGAAATTATTTATGCAAACTCTTCCGCTGCACGTAAAAATTTTAAATTTTACGAACTCGTATCCTTGTCGACATGCACCCGTCCCAACAATGGTATCAGAGCCGGTTAGTGTTCGACTTAATCATATAATTGTTTTGTGGAAAACTTTGTCATGATCTCAATTTCGGAAAATTTTCCAATTATGGAAACTTTCAATTATAATAAATTTTAGAATTAGGAATTTCAAAGTTTGGAAATCGTCATGAAATTTCGCAAACGTTTGAAATTTTCTAGTTTCTAAATTTTTATAATAATTGTGAAAATTTCCCATCTTGGAAACTTTCCCAATTTTGGAAATTTTTCTATTTTAGAAATTTTCCAACTTTGGAAATATGTAAGTTTTCTTTGTACCAGAAACTTACAATTATTCTGAAAACCTATTTTCGAAATCTCGCAATTTTGGGCACTTTCTTTTAAGAAAGTCTAGACAAATTCATGGACAGTTAATTGACAATTAAATTGAATTGGTTTTTAAATTGACAACAAATTCTTTATTTTGGATTGAGCCTCGGGGAGCCGTCCAATTTAAAGTTAGATGTTGTAATTTAATTTCCCAATTTTAATTGAAATTGTCATGTTTGATTTGGATTGAGCCTCGGGGAGCCGTCCAATTGGATTACAACACTTTACTTTTCTTTGGGTATCTGAGCCTCGGGGAGCCACCCTTAGAAAACGATTTGTTGTAATTAATCAATCCATGAATAAAATATGTTTTAAGAGGTGATGCTCTTACATATTGTTGTCTCCAAAATTAATTAGGAAAATGGTTTCCTATAGAGTTTTCTTAAATGAGATTTTCATGAAAATAATATGTAGTTGAATTAAGGGATTTGTCTCTTAATTTAATAAGATTTGATTTAGAGAAATCAAAGTCTTGAACATATTATTTCCGAAATTAATTATGACAATTTAGGAAATTGTTTCCCAAAGCAATTCCTTTAATAAAGTATGAAATTAGAATTAAGGAAATCCGGTTCCTAATTCAATTCATGAGACTTGATAAATTAAGTCACATACATACTTTATTAAGGAAATCGTTAGTCATGACATATGTCATGAATGTGCATTAAAAGGAAAAGATGAGACCAAAACCCCTTACAAAATATTAAGGCCAACACCTTCCATTAATATGGTTAGAATCGGAGTTTTGTTTCTCGCTTGGGTTGATGGACACATCCATGCCCGACTTGAACCTTAACATGTTCAAACCATGGAATTAGTTTATGAATAATATAGTTGGAGTCAGAGGTCAATCCTTAGTTTTGGTTGTTGGACACATCCAAGCCTGACTAAACGGTTGAATGAGCTCCAACCATATTAAAACTATTTCTTGATTAATGGGTCAGCCTTAAGCTTGGAGCATCGATTTGTTGTGCCACAGCCAAGGTCGATGTAAAGAGAGGTGCAGTTGGGTGCTATGTATATGATGCATACTTGTTAATGAGTTAACAACCCAATGATTTATGCAAACATTCAATTAGTTGATAGCATAACGTGATAATTACATATATGTGATATGTAATCGGTATAATTACCTACCTTCATAGCTAAGAAAAACTTGATGGCCACAGCCATGGTGATTCTTATCTATGGTTGGATATCAACCTATTTGGAGATGTTCCTACGATCTCCCGAATTGATAATAAGGGTTATTCAATTTGAAAAATAAATAGGATTTTATTTATGTATGTTGATACATTCTTTAATAAATATTCTCACATAATCTCAATTTGTATTTCTAAGATAATCACTCGATCATGTCTTCTCTGAACTTGCGTTCCATTTTAGACACAAATAAACTGACTGGGCCGAACTACATGGACTGGCTTCGAAACCTGAGGATAGTCCTCAAAGCAGAGAAGCTTGCTTATGTCCTTGAAGAACAACTTCCCACCCATCCTCCAGAAAATGCAACTCCAGACCAATTGTTGGCCTATCAGAAACACGTGACCGATTCTGAACTTGCGAGTTGCATCATGCTAGCCTCTATGGTACCTGAGTTGCAAAAGCAGCATGAGCATATGGATGCTAATACCATCATCTTCCATCTTCATGAGTTGTTTGAAGAGCAGGCGAGATCCGAAAGGTTCGAGGTCTCCAGACTCCTCTTCACCACTAAAATGCAGGAAGGCACTTCTGCCTCGCAGTTTGTGTTAAAGATGTTGGGGTACATTGAGCGACTGAGCGCACTCGGTTTTGCAATGGATCATGAACTAAGTATTGACTTAATTCTGAGTTGTTTGTCCAAGAGTTGTTCACAATTTGTGATGAACTATCGGATGAACAAACTGGAGACTACCATTCCTGATTGATCAACATGCTGAAGACTGTGGAGCCTTCTGTAAAGCCAGATCAAAAAGCAGTACTGTTAGTTGGTTCCTCGAAGAAAGGTTCTAAGAGGAAGGCCAAAGAACAGAACAAAGGGAAGAAGAAAAAGGCCAAGAAAACTGAAAAGAAACCAAAAGGAACTTGCCATCACTGTGGCAAGGAAGGTCACTGGCGAAGAAACTGCAAGATTTATCTTGAGTCCGTGAAGAAGAAGGCATCCGATGCCCCATCCTCTTCAGGTATCTTCGTTATTGAATGTCACTCTATTTCCTCAGATACCTGGGTACTTGATACTGGGTGTAGCTCACATATATGTAATGACATACAGGGGCTAAGGAATAGAAGAAGGCTCGTCAAGGGAGAAGCGAATTTGCGGGTTGGAAATGGAGCAAGGATTGCTGCTATTGCCATCGGAACATATTTGCTAAAGCTCCCAACTGGACGTGTCTTAGAATTGGATAATTGTTATTTCGTTCCTTCGTTAATAAAGAACATTGTATCTATTTCATGTTTGAATGAAAAGGGTTATCATTTAACTTTCAGTAACAATTGTTGTTACATAACTTTAAATGGCGTTCTTTATGGGAATGGAACTTTGTGCAATGGCATCTACACGTTAGATTTATCCAGTGACGTTTTCAATATCGAAGTAAGCAACAAACGTGCTCGAATAGATAATCAAATAGACTCCTACACGTGGCACTGTCGTCTTGGCCATATAAGTAAGAAATGCATGACCAAATTACACCGATGTGGAATTTTGGAATCATTTGAACCCGGTTCATTTGATACATGCAAATCATGCTTAAAAGGCAAGATGACCAAATTACCCTTTCCCGGAAAAGGTAATCCAGTGGGAGAATTGCTTAGTCTAATACATACCGATGTATGTGGACCAATGTCAACTCTTTCACAAGGAGGCTATAGCTACTTCATCACCTTCATCGATGATCACTCACGATTCGGGTATGTGTTCTTGATGAAACACAAATCTGAAGCCTTTGAGAAATTCAAAGAATTCAGAAATGAAGTAGAGAAACAGCTTGGCAAAAGTATTAAAATACTTCGATCCGATCGAGGTGGTGAATACTTAAGTCAAGAGTTTCAAGATTATCTAAGGGACAATGGGATATTGTCCCAATGGACTCCGCCGTATACACCACAGCATAATGGTGTATCTGAGAGGCGCAACCGAACCCTGATGGACATAGTTAGGTCTATGATGAATCATGCAACTCTTCCAAAATCCTTTTGGGGCTATGCACTTAAGACAGCTGTTTACTTGCTAAATAGAGTCCCGACCAAGGTAGTCTCTACTACTCCATATGAGATTTGGAATAGTAAGAAACCTCACTTAACTCACCTTAAGATATGGGGTGTCCTGCTTATGTGAAGCGGGTTGTATCAGACAAATTGGATGCTAAGTCTGATAAATGTCTATTTATTGGATACCCTAAGGAAACGAAGGGTTACCAATTCTATCATCCCTTGGAACAAAAGGTGTTTGTTTCAAGGCATGCTGTATTTCTAGAGAAAGAGTTTCTTTTGCAAGAAAACAGTGGGAGTGGGATTGAACTTGATGAAGTTCAAGAAACTCCAATAGATATCACAGAGACACCTAGTCTAGGCCCACAACCGATAATTCATAGTGATGAGCTATCAGTTGAACCTAAAACTACACCACCTCTTCGTAAATCTGATAGGACACGCAACATTCCAGAGAGATACGGATTTCTCGTAAGTGAATCGAACGACGTGTTGCTCATTGGCGATGACGAACCTATCAGTTATGAAGATGTTCTGAAGAATTCAGAAAGGGACAAATGACTTGAGGCCATGAAGTCGGAAATGGATTCCATGTATGAAAATCAAGTATGGGACTTGGTTAACCCACCTGAAGGGATTAAGCCCATAGGGTGCAAGTGGGTTTTCAAGAAGAAAACCGACATGGAAGGTAATGTTGTTACCTTTAAGGCTAGATTAGTGGCAAAAGGATATCGTCAAAAACAAGGAGTTGATTATGACGAAACCTATTCGCCAGTAGCTATGCTTAAATCCATTCGGATGCTCCTAGCCATAGCAGCTCATTATGATTATGAGATATGGCAAATGGATGTGAAAACAACTTTCCTTAATGGAAACCTACTTGAGGATGTATACATGATACAACCTGAAGGTTTCACATCGGTTGATAAAACCAAGGTATGCAAGCTTCGACGATCCATATATGGACTAAAGCAAGCATCTAGGAGCTGGAACATCCGTTTTGATGAGACAATCAAAGAGTTTGATTTCTCACAAAATCCTGACGAACCTTGTGTGTACAAGAAGGTTAGTGGGAGTGCAGTCGTATTCCTAGTATTATATGTCGATGACATCTTACTTATTGGAAACGATATATCAGTTTTACAGACAGTTAAGATTTGGTTGTCCAAAACTTTCTCCATGAAAGACCTGGGAGAAGCAACTTATATCCTTGGGATTAGAATCTATAGAGATAGATCAAAACGGTTGCTTGGTCTTTCGCAGTCTACATATATAGACCGAGTGCTAAAAAGGTTTAGCATGTCGGAATCCAAGAAAGGTTACCTTCCCATCAGGCATGGGATCAACCTTTCGAAGTCTATGTGTCCACGCACAGAAGACGAGAGGATTAGCATGAATAAGATTCCCTATGCATCCGCAATAGGATCTATCATGTATGCTATGTTATGTACTAGGCCCGATGTATCATATGCTCTGAGCGTCATGAGCAGATACCAATCTGATCCAGGAATGGATCATTGGGCGGCTGTTAAGACAATCCTTAAGTACTTAAGAAGAACTAAGAATGTATTTCTAATATATGGAGAAGGAGATTTGAAAATACGTGGGTATACAGATGCCAGTTTCCAGACGGATAAGGATGACTCCAAATCGCAGTCTGGATACGTATTTACTTTGAATGGAGGCGCAGTAAGTTGGAAAAGTTCCAAACAAGACACTGTAGCGGATTCTACCACGGAAGCGGAATATATCGCAGCTTCGGAAGCAGCAAAGGAAGCAGTCTGGATCAAGAAGTTTGTCTCCGAACTTGGCGTGGTTCCAACCATTGATGAAGCAGTGCCGGTATACTGCGACAACAATGGAGCTATTGCACAAGCGAAGGAACCAAGGTCTCATCAGCGATCCAAACACGTGCTTCGACGCTATCATCTGATCAGAGAGATTATAAGTAGGAATGACATACAAATTGAGAGAGTTCCCACTGAAAGGAATATAGCGGATCCTTTAACTAAGGCCTTGCCTCAAAACAAGTTTGAGGGTCATGTTAGAGCCTATGGTATTGGATACCGTAGCGATTGGCATTAGGCCAAGTGGGAGTTTGTTAGTGATATGAGAGAAGTGTCCTAAGGCAATCGCCTTATGATGTAAACATTTATTTTAATAAATGATAATTCACTATTTGAGTATACATGTTTTGTGTATTTGATTGGGATCTTGAACTCATCTACTGAATGTCCGCAATACAACTCACAGCATAAGAGAATTTGTGATGGGATCACAACTAGTGATTATCTCTAATGTGCAATTGTGAAGTATTAAAATTATCCCTAGTCGATGAATTGATAAAAACGGACACTATCAATTCTGTTGAGACTAGCATGGGTTATTCTCTAATCAGCTGATTCTCACTAGCTGGTGACATTGGGATGTCCGGAGATAAACATGGATGCTAGTTAAGGGAACTAGTTCATTGGAGTGACTAGCTGTAAGACTTCATATGGGAATCTATATGTAGATATGTCAATGAAGGTCTTACTGCGGCTTAAGTGCGATATTCCTTTGACTTGCGGTGTTCAAGTCATCTTGGTCATGGAGACTTATACTTTGACATCTTAAGCAAGCATCTCCAAGGAGGTGTGGACCCAGGATGATCGGGTATAAGCCGAAGTGCCCGAAGATGTTTGAACAGCCTACAAAGGATTCACCACTCCTTGCGAGGAGATGTATACCCAGGCCTATCGTCGGATTGTTACTCAAAGCCTCTGGCCAGAGCATATCATGTTAAGAGTGCGAGTCTCTTAAATACATAAGAGTAATTAGAAATCCAAAGGACGAGGAAGACACTACTTGGGCTAGGTGTGACGTAGTCAGCCTAGTGGGGACTGACACCATAGACCGTGTCCTGATCCAAGTGGGTATAAGGTGGTGAAGGGAATGAGGCACGATTCATTAGAGCTGCTGAAGGGTTTCAGAATAATTTCTTCTGGGGTCAAACCGTTGATCTTTCGATTAATTGGGGATCATGATGTACTACTAGGTGCCACTCATGATCGTTCTATAATTAATGGGTTAATTATAGACGGCCAACATAAATCGAAAGCCTATTTAGTCACACGCAATACGAGTAATCCGAGGGATTTAAAACGAGTTGAAAATTGGATTTTCCGATCAAGAGAAATAAGTCGAATCTGAGTTGGTCAGAGGCGCAATGGAAGCTAAAAATGGCTAAGTCTTTTGAAGGCTTTTTGGGCGAATTAAATGAGTTTAATTCGCGACGGTTCGGGTCGGTTTGGGCCGGCCAAAGAGGGTGTTAACCCTCTTTGGGTGGCCGGCCAATAAAGGAGAATAAACCAAGTTTATTTTGGTTTAATTAATAAAATAAATCTAGTGTGATTTGTTTTATAAATTATGGATAAATAAATTTGTATAAAGAAATTTATATAAATAAAATTTATAGAAATTTATTCTTTTATGGAAGATTAAAATAATCCATGAATTGGTTTATTTTAATTTTATAAAATCAATTATGAATTGATTTTTCCATAATAAGAAAGTTTATAAATTTCTTATAAAATTTATTCCATAATTTAAAGAGAAGAAGAATTAGTTTTATTATAAATTAGTTTATAATAAAACTTAGTTTAAACGGAATAATTAGTTAAGAAAATTTATAGGATAAATTTCTTATAACTAATTCTGTTTAGAGGGAGACTTGGCAAAGAGTTGCTACTATATAAAGGAACCAAAGGCTAGCCCGTAATTCCTAACTAATCAATCAATTAATCAAGAGATTAATTACTCCCTCTCTCTTTCTCTTAATCTCCTCTCCTCCTCCTCTTCTTCCTCCATTAGGGCCGGCGCACCCTAGCCTCTCTAGGGCTGGCGCCCAACCACAACACCAACAAGGGTGTTTGCCGTGAGCTTTGAAGAAGGAGGAGAACTCGAAGACGAAGAAGAAGAAGCGGATAGCGACTCCTCTCTTCTCGGAATTTGATTCCGTTACTTCGTTGGTTAGTTTTTCCATTATTTCTCTTAATCTTCTAGTTGTGCCTTCCGAGAATCTAGTAGTTCTCGTCAGCACAAAACTCGTGACTTTGTGAAGTCATCCCGAAGAGAACTCGGCGTGGACGCGAATAGAGGCGGAGCTTCCAAGGGACGCTACGGTTGGATCTCGTCCCTTACTTCGAGTTACGCGAGGTACTTGGTAAATTAGTTTACTTTTCCGCAAAGTTTCATTTTATGATTATGTCAACACACCATAAGATTGCATGCTAGATACGAAGTTAAAATAATTTAGGAAATTATTTTATGCAAACTCTTCCGCTGCACGTAAAAATTTTAAATTTTACGAACTCGTATCCTTGTCGACATGCACCCGGTCCCAACACTCCCCACCCCCCTCTCTAGCCATCCAAGGTCCAACAGATGAGCTGAGGGATGCGGACTTCGAGGCATGCATGGAGGATGACATGGAGGCAAGCCGAGGGCTTGTGTGCGCATCTGAGGGACGGGTGCCGAAGATGAAAAGGGCATGAAGGCAACAGATCGAGGCTGCTGAATGAAGAGTCAACCAAGTCGTGAGGGTCCGAGTGTTGAGGGATTGTACTCAGGAACTAAGCCGGGAGGGTTCGAGTGCGGAGAGAAATGTACTCGGGAAGGGTAACCCTAGGCTTAGGGAAGGACCAGTCAACTACCCCTGGGGCAATCGACTGATGTGGCCAGACTTCGAAAGGTCACGCTGTGAAATTCGAATTCGAGTAAGACCAGTCGACTGCCCCTAGGGCAGTCGACTGGTAGCAGTCACTTTCAGACTCGAGCTCTATTTAAGGGAGCTCGTTTAAGGCATTTTCTTCTTGGCGAAACTTGCTTGGGTAAAGCTTGTTAGTAGCCTATCTTGCTCGGGGGTTGTCTAGAAGTTGTGGTGAGGTTTCTCCACCCACAAGGAGCGACAAGAGCTAGCCGGAGCTGCTCCCGGGAATCATCCACCGAAGGATTAGAGATCGTCCACCTTACGAACAGCCGTAGAGTAGGAGTGTCATCTCCGAACTACGTAGATCGGTTTGTGTTAGCGTTGTTTTAGTTTTTATTTTGTTTATTCCGCTTACGCATACTAACGTTGTAGGTCGAAAATCGAAAGAAGTTATTCACCCCCCCCCTCTAGCTTAACAATCACGGTCCTAACAGTGCCCGTGAGGGCATATAGGCATCCGGGACAAGCTTTTTAAGGGGCTTCGACCAAGAGCTTCAACAATCAATTCTCGACAATCTTCTTTCTTGTGTGTTATGCCAGAAACTGCTCAACGATGACGAAACACTGCTCCGACGACAACACGCTTAATCTACAATTCTCCTTTAAGTCGTCGATATACTTTAATTTTGAATTGTACTTTCATACTCAAACTTTGTACTTATTCAATTTGATAGTGGATTGCCCAAACTAATAGATCAAGAATCGTGAGATTTGAAGTAGGAGCGGTCACATAGTCTGAACCAAGTTAAAAAAAAACCCGTGTTAGCATTGTTTCTTTTACTCTTACTTTTCTGCTGCATACTTGACTTAATTTATGACTCGATTTCTGAAAATGTGAATGAACATTATTCGCCCTCACTCTATCGCTTTCCATGATCCTACAATTAGTATCATAGCGAGATCTCTTTGAATTGGTGAAACCATTATTCGAACATTTTCTTTCGTTTTCGAATTTTTACTTTTAAAATTAATTAGAACCAATGGATCCACCTATTCTGATAATTTTTTACGTTCGAGTTTTTCTTGTTTTTCAAAGTTGGTGCAGCACCACTCAAGATTTTTGTTTTCTTAATTTCTTTCCATATTATTAATCCAAGACCAAGGCACTCATTTCTTTGTTTGTGTACTTATAAGATTCTATGACCCAACGAGAAGGCTACAACACTTCCCGCTCGTCTCTTTATTCTGGCGAGGATTTTGGCTACTGGAAGAGCCAAATAGAGGTCTACCTAAAAACTCAGGTGAATGTATGGATTATCATCCGAAGCAGCCTCGAGTTACCCTGCAATGTGGAAGGAAAACTCTTGGATAGCAAGAATTAGGACCTTGCTTTGAAGAAAAAGATAGAGGTCGATGCCAAACTCACCCAAACACTTCAATGTGGCCTAATCAAGGAGGAACTCAACTACTTAGGTCCTTTCAACAGTGTCGAGGAACTTGAACAAATTGATTAAGCTCCACGAAGGAACTTCGGATACCAAGGTAAGCAAAAGGGATCTTTATTTGAATAAATTGTATAAATTAAAACACAGGAAGGAGAGACATCGAGCCAGCTCCACGCATGTATCTAAGATTTGATCAACAGACTCCACGCAATCGATCAAAAGGTGGAGAACCTTGCCATCATCAGGTATACACTGAACTTTCCTAGGAATACTTTATGGGCATCAATGATAGATGTTTACAATGTTTTCAAGGATCTCTCTAAAATTAAATTAAATGAGTTATTTTGAAATTCAAATTACATGAACAAATTAACGCATGGCATTCTAAGAAGGGTATAACTTTCGTTGTACGTAAACACAAGACAAAGAAGAAGCCACAACCAAAACCTGAATCCAAAATTGAATCAGATTTCGGAGATGACAAGGATATTACCATCGAACTAGTCAATCTAGTGGAGAAAATATACAAGAAGAAGAAGTTCCTCAAGTCAAAGAAGGGAGTTCAATCAAAATAGACTCCACCTAAACCAAGATTGAGCCAGAAGAATAAGTCAGAAGTAACCTATTATGAGTGCAACAAGAAGGGATATTTCAAATCTGAGTGCCCCAACTTGAAGGATGCGAAGAAACAAAGAAGAAAGAAGGTGCTTCAAGCTACGTGGGATGAATCTTCCTCAGAGAACTCAGATGAGGAAGAATTGGCCCACTCGAACTTCCTCGCTTTGACGGCCCAAGTCGACACCGAATCGGAGTCCAAGTTAGAAGCCGAGCTGGAAAGAAGCCAAAGATCTATATCCATTTTCGAAGGGTGAAAATTCATTGTAAGTGGTTACTCTGAAAATGAACTATATGATCTTGTATCTTATCTCGTAAGTTAGCTAAGGCCAATGTCCGGGTCAAGTCTTTCAAAAGGAGATAAAAGTCCTTAAGAAAGAGACTAACCCAAGTCCCTTGGCTGAGACCGTTCAATGACTTGAGAAAGAGAATTTTGCCTTGAAAACTCAAGTCAAGGAATTTAGGGAAACTATGGAACAGTTTACTTTGAGTTTGAAGAATCTTGAATGATCCTTGGAAAATAAAAGGTCATATACAACTGATCCGGACTTGGATACAAAGACAACTTGCGATTTAAGTCATACAATCACTTGTGAACTGCAATAGTACCTGAGCCCACACATGAGTCCCTAAGACAAGCTTGACTAATCAAGTTGAACCAAATTACTATTGGATCTCCAAGGATCAAATCCATTACCTAGATAGACCATATCGAGGTTATGATCCAGGGGGAGCCAATAGAAAGATTATTTATATTATTAGATGATTTTTGCATACATGCTTGATTGTGTGTTTATTTCTTTTCTGTCAATTGCCAAGCTTACGATAGAAATGATTAGATAAAGACTTAAACTTGATTAACACTTGCTCAACCTAATATCAGGGTGGGGCGAGATGACAGTACGCTAGGGAAGATTGTCTAAGGAGTCAGGTAGGTAAGGAGCACCCTATTTGGTCTACTTAGCCTAGTAGAACAAGTCGAAGCTACCTCGCCACATCCTAGACTAGTTAGACTAGGATTTCTCAAATGGTAAAGTAAAAGTATAATTTCTTTAATATGCTTTGACTAAAAAACGACTCAGTGTCTTGCCACAATTTGGAAGTTGATTATTGAAATGTGTTTTTAATTTACTAGATGTTAAACCTGAATCTATCTCAAGATTCAACCAAATATTAGAATTCAAACCTAAATTTAAAAATAAAATTGACAATATTTCACAAAATAGATAAGGTTCGCTGTTTTGAAATTTAAAACGGATGTGATGTTAGGGCTTAAAATTTAGTCAAAACCCAACCATTTTCAACTTAATTAATTCTACTTAATTAAAATTTTAATTTAATTAATTCTACCTAATTAAAATTTCAACTTAATTAATTCTATCTAATTAAAATTTTAATTAATTAATTTTACGTAATTAAATTTTCAACTTAATTAATTTTACCTAATTAAATTTTCAACTTAATTAATTCAACTAAATTAAATTTTTAACTTAATTAATTCTATCTAATTAAATTTTCAACTTAATAAATTTTACCTAATTAAAATTTCAACTTAATTAATACTATGTAATTAAATTTTTAATACTACCTAATTAAATTTTAATTCTACCTTATTAAATTTCAACTTAATTAATTCTAGCAAATTAAATTTCAACTTAATTAATCAATTTTTTAAAAAAACTTTAACTTAATTTTCAAAATTATTTTTTTCCAAACTTTAACTTAATTTTAATTTTTTTTTCAAAAACTTTAACTTAACTTTCACCCACCTCCCCACCCCTCGTGTACATAGATGCTATAGGTATTATATATATCGATTATGTACCGTTTATACAAAACTATCGCATTATGCTATCAACTAATTGAATATTCACATAAATAATGGATTGTTAACTTTTTATTAAGTATACATCATATGTATGTCACCCAACTTCACCTCTATCTACATTAATCTTGGTATAAGTCCAACAAGCTAATACTTCAAGTTAAAGTCGACCCGTTACTCACGAAATCGTATCTCTATGGTTTGACCATATCTAATTTCAAGTCGAGCTTGGAGTGAGTCCAACAACTCAAATAGGAAATTAGACTCTAGTTCTTATCATATTAACGAAAAATGATGACTTTCATTTTTATGTAAGATTTTTAGGTCTCATTGTCATATGCAAATATACTATTTACATGACATCACACGCACGCATAAATGATGACATAACATATCTACGCATAATATATAAAATAATATAACACATAACACACATAACATAAATAATAATATGATACATCATATACATGACATATAAAATAATATAACATATCACGCATAACATAAAGAATGCATAAATCTAATGCATCTACGTGTCATCATATATTGCATAAATAATACTATTATTAAATCCGACATTTTTGTCCCGCACCAGAAATTTTTTTGAAAAAGATCCTAAGGTTTCCGGGCTCCTAGACGAAGTTTAGGGGATACAAATGGTTTAAAACTAAACCTTTTGAGGGACTAAACCCTATTAAGTCCTAGGTGAGGGGTGTATTTTTTGAATGGAAAATAGGGGAGGATGAAAACGCAAAAGTGGCAGGTTAAATAAATCATTTCGTGCTTTCTGCCCCAACCAGGTCGCGAACAGCCATCTCTTCCGATCGAGAGCCGACGCCACGCTGCCTCTTTCGGTTTCTTCCCCTCCGGCGAACCTCAACCTCAGATCTAGCCGGCGTCGAAGTTTCCATCCCTCAATCCTCAATCCCTCTCGTAAACGGGAGCTAGGGTTTTCACTTCAAGTGATTTGGGGCAGGCGTTCAGAGCATTGGAGGAGGCGTCGCCGGTACAACAGGCAACCCGATTGGAGGTGGATCGATCGGAAGGAGGCAGAGGAGTCTTGAGCTCTACAGTATCGCCGGAGTTTGATTCTAGGGCGTGCTTCCAATTTTGGGCCTTTCGTGGGGTTCCCTGGTGAGGCCAGATCAAATCGGCTAGAGTGATTGCTGTGGAGACTTACCGAGCTCAGGTAAGCATATTGATGTGGAGATTTGTTTTGTTGTAGGCTTGTGTTGTGAGTATTTCTTCCTACCGTGAGCTGTTGATTGGAGTTTAACCTTGCTATGTGTTTTTGTTTGAAGCTGGGATTTAAGGTAAGATTAGGAGTTTCGGATGGTTACCTGATTGAACAACATATCTTAGATGAATTCCTATGGTGTTATAATCTGTTCTATCTTGATTCTTCTCCAGCTATCACCTTTGGATACCCCTGCTGTGATCTGTGTGGAACTGGATTGAGCTAGGATAGGTGAATGCAAGCTGGGGAAAAAAGGAAATTGCAATATGATTCATGATCATCATATAATTTTCGTTGATTTATGGTTCTGTTAGTTTTGTTGTGAGGGTTGTTTCCTTGGGACCAATGTGTTTTCAGTTTGTATTGTTTTGGGATCTGATTGGGATGAAGCTGTGAGGCCATGAGTTAGATCATTGTCAATCCTTTGATTTTTAGTGTTTCCATACCATGGGATACCTTGGACTCGTGATTGGTTTTGTAGCATGTTGGTGTAGGGATTTGTCAATGTCGTGTGATACTTGGTGTGGGGAGTTGAACCCATTTGATGTTGTTGTGTTAAGCTTGATCCATTAGGGTTGTAATGCTTCCACGGTGAGGTTGATGGTGTTAGGTTAGTCTCCTATGTTGAGTTGAGGAATTTTCTTTGATCAGATTTATGTAGAATGCTACCTGAATTTTTTATTCTTCCTAGAACCATTATGGTAATGCTCTAGCTGTTAGTGATATGAGAGAAGTGTCCTAAGACAATCGCCTTATGATTGTAATCATTTATTTTAATAAATGAATATTCACTATTTGAGTATACATGTTTGTGTATTTGATTGAGATCTTAAACTCATTTACTGAATGTCCGCAATACAATTCACAGCATGAGAGAATTTGTGATGAATTCACAACTAGTGATCATCTCTACATGTGCAATTGTGAAGTATTGAAATTGTCCCTAGTCGATGAATTGATAAATACGGACACTATCAATTCTGTTGAGACTAGCATGGGTTATTCTCTAATCAGCTGATTCTCATTGGCTGGTGACATTGAGATGTCCGGAGATAAACATGAATGCTAGTTAAGGGAACTAGTTCATTGGAGTGACTGGATGTAAAATTCATATGGCAGTCTACATATAGATATGTCAATGAAGTTCTTACTGCAGCTTAAGTACGATGTTCCTTTGACATGCGGTGTTCAAGTCATCTTGGTCATGGAGACTTATACTTTGACATCTTAAGCAAGCATCTCCAAGAAGGTGTGGACCCAGGATGATTGGGTATAAGCCGAAGTGTCCGAAGATGTTTAAACAACCTACAAAGGATTCACCACTCCTTGCGAGGAGATGTATACCCGAGGCCTATCGTCGGATTGTTACTCGAAGCCTCTGGCCAGAGCATGACATGTTCAGAGTATGAATCTCTTAAATACATGAGAGTAATTAGAATCCGTAGGACGAGAAAACGTTACTTGGGCTAGGTGTGACGTAGTCAGCCTAGTGGGGACTGACACACATAGGCCATGTCCTGAACCAAGTGGGTATAAGATGGTGAAGGGAATGGGGCACGATTCATTATAGCTGCTGAAAGGTTTCAGAATTATTTCTGAGGTCAACCGTTGATCTTTCGATTAATTGGGGATCATGATGTACTACTAGGTGCCACTCATGATCGTTCTATAATTGATTAATTATAGACGACCAATATAAATCGAAAGCCTATTTAGTCACACACACTATGAGTAATCCGAGGGATTTAAAACGAGTTGAAAATTGGATTTTCCAATCAAGAGAGATTAAGTTTGGTTGAGCCAAACGATAAGTCGAATCTGAATTTTTCAGAGACGCATCAGAAGCGTAAAATGGCTAAGTTTTTTGAAGACTTAATAGATGAATTAAATAAATTTAATTCATTGGGGCTTGGCTTGGATGGGCCGGCCAAAGAGGGCCTCCATCCTCTTTGCTTGGCCGGCCACAACAAAGGGGGAGAACCAAGATTTTGGTTCAATTTATAAAATAAACCAAGTGTGGTTTGTTTTATAAAATTATGGATGATATAAATTTTTATATAATAAACCAAGATTTGGTTATTTTCATGGAAATTAAAATGAACCATGGATTGATTTATTTTATAAAATCAATCATGGATTGATTTACCATGATAAGGAAATTTATTCCATAGGAGAGAAGAGACTTGATTGATTTTTTTTTATCATGAATTAAAATATGATTTTAACCATGATATAAAATCAAACTTGGCATGATGGAATAAGTTATTCCATATTTGAGAGGTTTGATGGTTGAGAGGCCACTATATAAAGGACCCAAGGTAAGGCTTGGGTGATAATAAAAGAGATGAAGACATAGAATCTCTCCCTCTCTTTCTCTCCTTCTCTTCTCCCCTTCTTGCCGAGCGCCAACCAGCCCCAAGAAGGAGCACCAGCCGGCTGCCCCTGCCCTTTCCCTACCGACCACCACCTACTGCCGGAGAAGGAAGCTCCGGCCATCTCTTGGCGGAAGAAGGTGCTGCCGGAATAAGAGTTTGCCGCAAGGATCTTTTTGCCGCAAGCCTCTTCTTTTGCTTCGCCGGAATTTTGATTCCGACCATCCTTTTATGGTTAGTCTTCTGACTTCTCTTTTGGTTTTTCTTGTCGCGTTCTCGGAGAATCTAGTAATTCTCGAGAACACGAAACTCGTGGCTTTGCGAAGTCATCCCGAAGATACTCGGCGTGGACGCGAATAGTGGCGGAGCTTCCAAGGGACGCTCAGGGTTGGATCTCGTCCCTTCCTTCGAGTTACGCGAGGTAATACGTAAATTAGTTTACGTTTCTGCAAAATTTTAAATATATGATTATGTCTACACAAGATAAAAATGCATGCTAAGATGTGTGGTTAAATAATTTGAAAAATTATTTATGCTAAACATTCCGCTGCACGTAGTTAATTTTTAAAATCACGAACCCGCATCCATGTCAACATGCACCCGGTCCCAATAGTGGTATCAGAGCCGAGGTTTGTGTTCGACATAATCATGTAATTGTTTTGCGGAAAGTTTTATCATGATCTCAATTTTGAAAAATTTTCAATTATGGAAACTTTCCAATTATGGTAAATTTTCGATTTAGGAATTTCAAAGTTTGGAAATCCTCATGAAATTTCGCAAACTTTTGAAATATCTCTATTTCTGAAATTTTATGATAATTGTGAAAACTTTCCATTTTTGGAAACTTTCCAATTTTGAAAATTTCCAATATTTTCTAATTTTGGAAAACGTAAGTTTTCTTTGTACCAGAAACTTACAATTATTTTGAAAACCTTTTATTTTTGGAAACTTTTCATTTATGGAAAGCTAGCAATTTTGGGCACTTTCTTTCAAGAAAGTCTAGACAAATTATGGGAATATTAATTGGCATTTAAATTTATAATTGAAAATTAAATTATTTACAAAATTCTTTATTTTGGATTGAGCCTCGGGGAGCTGTCCAATTTAAAGTTAGTTATTATAATTAAAATTTCCTAAATTGAATTAAAGCTGTCAAATGTTTAATTTGGATTGAGCCTCGGGGAGCCGTCCAAATTAAGTTATTGATATTAATTTTCTATAAATAAAATATGTGATCAAATCTTAGAAATTTTTGAGGTGATTCTCAAACGATAATTTCCTTATTTGATTTATGAGGTGATGCTCTTACATATTATTGTCTCCAAAATTAATTAGAAAATTGTTTCCTATAGAGTATATTTCCTTAAATAAGATTTTCATGAAAATAATATGTGGTTGAATTAAGGGAATCTGTCTCTTAATTTAATAAGATTTGATTTAGAGAAATCAAAGTCTTAAACATATTATTTTCGAAATTGATTATGATAATTTAGGAAATTATTTCCCAAAATAATTCCTTGAATAAAGTATGAAATTAGAATTAGAAAATCCGGTTCCTAATTCAATTAATGAGACTTGATAAATTAAGTCGCATACATACTTTATTAAGGAAATCGTTAGAACATGACATAATTATATGTCATGAATGTGCATAAAAGAAAAGGATGAGACCCAAAACCCCTTACAAAATATTAAGGTCAACACCTTCCATTAATATGGTTAGAACCGGAGTTTTGTTTCTCGTTTGGGTTGATGGACACATCCATGCCCGGCTTGAACCTCAACATGTTCAAACCATGGAATTAGTTTATGATTAATATAATTGGAGTCAAAGGTCAATCCTTAGTTTTGGTTGTTGGACACATCCAAGCCTGACTAAACGGTTGAATGAGCTCCAACCATATTAAAACGATTTCTTGATTAATGGGTCAGCCTTAAACTTGGAGCATCGATTTGTTGTGCCACAGCCAAGGTCGATGTAAAGAGAGGTGCAGTTGGGTGCTATGTATATTGTTGCATACTTGTTAATGAGTTAACAACCCAATGATTTATGAAAACATTTAATTAGTTGATAGCATAATGTGATAGTTACATATGTATAATATGTAATCGGTATAATTACCTACCTTCAGAGCTAAGAATAACTTGATGGACTCTAGCCATGGTTGTTCTTATCTATGGTTGGATATCAACCTATTTGGAGATGTTCCTACGATCTCCCGAATTGATAAAAAGGGTTATTCAATATAAATAAATAGAATTTAATTAATATATATTGATGCATTCTTTATCATTCTCATCACATAACCTCAATTTGTATTTCTAGAATAATCACCTAATCATGTCTTCTCTGAATTTGCGTTCCATTTTGGACACTAATAAGCTGACTGGGCCAAACTTCATGGACTGGCTTCGAAACCTGAGGATAGTCCTCAAGGCAGAAAAGCTTGCTTATGTCCTTGAAGAACAACTTCCCAACCATCCTCCTGAAGATGCAACTCCAGACCAGTTAGTGGCCTATTAGAAATATGTGGCCGATTCTGAACTTGCGAGTTGCATCATGCTGGCCGCTATGGTACCTAAGCTGCAAAAGCAGCATGAGCATATGGATGCTCATACCATCGTCTTCCATCTTCATGAGCTGTTTGACGAGCAGGCGAGATCCGAAAGGTTTGAGGTCTCTAGACTCCTCTTCACCTCTAAGATGCAGGAAGGCACTTCTGTTTCACAGTTTGTGTTGAAGATGTTGGGGTACATTGAGCGACTAGGCACACTCGGATTTGCAATGGATCACGAACTAAGTATTGACTTAATTCTGCATTGTTTGCCCAAGAGTTACTCACAATTTGTGATGAACTATCGGATGAACAAGCTGGAGACTACCATTCCTGAGTTGCTTAACCTGCTGAAGACTGTAGAGCCTTCTGTAAAGCAGGATCAGAAGACGGTACTGTTAGTTGGTTCCTCAAAGAAAGGCTCTAAGAGGAAGCCCAAAGAACAAAATAAGGGAAGGAAGAAAAAGGCCAAAAATATTGAAAAGGAACCAAAAGGCACTTGTCATCACTGCGGCAAGGAGGGCCACTGGCGAAGAAACTGCAAGGTTTATCTTGAGTCCCTGAAGAAAAAGGCATCCGATGCCCCATCCTCTTCAGGTATCTTCGTTATTGAATGTCACTCTATTTCCTCGGACACCTGGGTACTTGATACTGGGTGTAGCTCACATATATGTAATGATATACAGGGGCTAAGGAATAGAAGAAGACTCGTCAAGGGAGAAGCGAATTTGCCAGTTGGAAATGGAGCAAAGATTGTTGCTGTTGCCATCGGAACATATTTGCTAAAGCTCCCTACTAGATTTGTCTTAGAATTGGATAATTGTTATTTTGTTCCTTCGTTAATAAAGAACATTGAATCTATTTCATGCTTGAATGAAAAGGGTTATCATTTAACTTTTAGTAACAATTGCTGTTACATAACTTTAAATGGTGTTCTTTATGAGACCGGAACTTTATGCAATAGTATCTACACATTAGATTTATCCGGTGACGTTTTCAATATCGAAGTTAGCAACAAACGTGCTCGAATAGATAATCAAATAGACTCCTATACGTGGCATTGTCGTCTTGGCCATGTAAGTAAGAAACGCATGACCAAATTACACCGATGTGGAATTCTGGAATCATTTGAACCCGGTTCATTTGATACATGCGAATCATGCTTAAAAGGCAAGATGACCAAATTATCCTTTTCCGAAAAAGGTAAACCAGTGGGAGAATTGCTTGGTCTAATACATACTGATGTATGTGGACCAATGTCAACTCTTGCACAAGGAGGCTATAGCTACTTCATTACCTTTATCGATGATCACTCACAATTCGGGTATGTGTTCTTAATGAAACACAAATCTGAAGCTTTTGAGAAATTCAAAGAGTTCAGAAGTGAAGTAGAGAAATAGCTTGGCAAAAGTATTAAGATACTTCGATCCGATCGGGGTGGTGAATACTTAAGTCAAGAGTTTCAAGATTATCTTAGGGACAATGGGATATTGTCTCAATGGACTCCGCCATATACACCACAGCATAATGGTGTATCTGAGAGGCGTAACCGAACCTTGATGGACATGGTTAGATCTATGATGAATTATGCAACTCTTCCAAAATCCTTTTGGGGCTATGCGCTTAAGACAGCTGTTTACATACTAAACAGAGTCCTGACCAAGGTGTTCTCTACTGTTGGTGCAATCTTGGTTAGGTCAGGGTTGACCTAGGTTGACTAGGCTCAGGTGAGCCGATGTCTGATAAGCTTGGTGAGCTTATGTTTGGATGTTTCGATGTTTGATAATTATGTTTGAATGTCGGATGAAGTCAAGTGAGTCAAGGTTGACTGGAGACTTGACTGTGAATATTGTATGATGTCAAGTGGGTCAAGGTTGACTGGAAGCTTGACGGAAAAGACCTAGTGGGACTAGATACACCTAGTGGGACTAGGTGAAGTCCAGGTGGATCGGGGAGATCGTACGCTGGCATGGGAAAAAACCTAGTGGGACTAGGTGAAGTCCAGATGGATCGGGGAGATCGCATGCTAGCAAGGTGGAAGTCTACCGAGAGACTAGACCTAACTCGAGGGTTAGGCGAATCTGGTTGGGAACCAGGCTAAGTCCGAGCTGGGAGCTAGGCAGTAGAAATCCAGGTTGGTCAACGGGGTTGACCGGACACTTGGTAGGGGATCCTAGCTTGTGGAAATAAGTTAGGTTGGACTCAATCGATTGGGTAATCGATTGAGTCAATCGATCAGGTGATCGATTACAGCAGTTTGTGCGAGGGAGCAGAAGAGTTCTGAATCGATTGGGTAATCGATTCAGGGTATCGGTAATCGATTGGGTAATCGATTACGGCAGCTTGCGCGAGAGAGCAGTTGAGTTCTGAATCGATTGGGTAATCGATTCGGGACACTCGTAATCGATTGGGTAATCGATTACGGTTCGAAAACTAGCCGTTGAACGGCAAAATCCTACGTGGTAATCGATTGGGTAATCGATTCAGAAACCCTAGGTGTCGGGTATAAGGGCTTTCGCGCAGGTATGTGGCTGTAGAACCTCTCCTCTTCTTCTCCAACTTTATTGCCATTTCAAAGGAAGCCTTGGAGGACATTGCTGCTGCATTTCCAAGGTTCTAGAGGCAATCACAAGCTTGAAGATAGCAAGGAAAGCAAAGTGTGAGCTTAGTATAGTGAATCTTGTAAGATTTCATTTTGTATTTGCTTTGTTCTTGTTGTATCTTTGTAACAAGCTTGTAAGAGGTTTCTCCACCTCAAGAAGGAGACTTTCATAGTGCACAGAGTGTGAGGAGAGTGGATCCTTGGATTAGTCACTCGACCGGGGTGGATACCAAGTAAATCCTTGTGTTAGCGATTGCTTGAAGTCTTCCGCCGCGACAAATCATCCACAAGCGAATCGAAGCTAATCACCCCCCCCCTCTAGCTCGTCTACCGGTCCCAACAAGTGGTATCAGAGCGAGGTTGCTCTTCATTGGACTCATCGCCAAGAGGGCAAGATCTAGAGGAAGAAGAAGAAGTTGGAAGAAACCCTAACTTCAAGAAGTCATCATCGAGAGGGTTCAACTTCAAAATGGAGTTTGGCTATGATACTAGGGCACCTCCACCATTCGACAAGGCAAATTTCAATCTTTGGAAGTCAAAGATTGAAAACTACTTCATGATGGAGATAGAGCAATGGTTTGCTCTAATGGAGGGTTTTGAAGCTCCAACAAGCTCAAAAGGAAAGCTCCTCAAGAAAAGCAAATGGAATGAGGACCAAATCAAGAGATGCGAGGCCAACAACAAAGTGACCAAGTTATTGGTCAATCTATTGCCAAGCACAATCTTGGACAAAATTGGGGAATTTCAAGATGCCAAAGAGCTTTGGAGCAAATTGGCAAGGCTTCATGAAGATCCTTCCACTGTACCAAGTCAAGAAAAATCCGAAGAGGGAGATTCATCAAGTGAAGAGGACACGGAAGTTGAGAGGTGCTCAACATCCGAAGATGAAGCTCAAGAAGCCTCCACTTCAAGGGTTGAAGAGGAGCAAAATGTGTCATTGGCATCGGATCAAAGAAAAGCGTCAACATCATCATCTGAGATCAATGAGGAAGAAGAAGAAGTCTCCACCTATAGGATTGAGGGGGAGCAAAGGTCATTGACTCCGGAAGAAGAAGAAGTATCTACTTACGGATCAAGTGAAGAGTCATGCCACACCCCTACAAGCAAAGGTATAAAAATTTCAATTTGTAAAAATAAAGATCACATCATTTGCTTTGAGTATAGGGAGAAAGGACACTACAAGAGTAAGTGTCCCAAGTTGGTCAAGAAGAAGGTGCTAGTGGCACCCAAGACCAAAGAGAAGTCAGAGGAGGTCGGCCCCTTGGCAAAGAAGGATAAGAAGCACATTGTATGCTTCTCATGCAAAGAAAAGGGACATTATCGAAATCAATGTCCAAAGGGGAAGAAACCGACCAAGCCAAAAGGGAGAAGCTCAAATCAAGGGGGAGCCTCCAAGATTAAGCCAAAGGTACCATTAGGTAATGGTAATTATTTAAAACATGATAATATGCATGCTAGGGAAAACTTTTATCATTTTAATGCTATCTATCATGAAAATAGGAGGCATGAGAAATCTAAGGAAAACTATAGAGCTTTCCATGCTAGGACTACCACATCTAAGGATAGGGAAAATATTAGATCATTTCATGGTAGACCTATCCAATCCAAGGCCAAGAAGAATAATCACCAAGGCTATACTAGAAAACCAAACCTTGAGTAGGTAATGAAGGAAAATCAAGTTTTGAGATCAAAACTTGATAAATTAGAAAAATCCCTCAAAAAAATAGAAAATCTATTTAAGGGATCTAAGGATCAAAACCTAGATTTAGGAAATCAAGGACCCTCTAGGAGCAAGAAAGGTTTGGGGTACAAACCTAAAACTAAGGATGATGGTCCATCCTATCATAGAGTTCCATATAGGTATGGAACTCAATCTAGGTCTAGGAGTCAAGTCAAGGTCACAAGGGAAGCCATCCCTAGAGTTGATCAAGACAAGACTAACATGACTAAGGTTTCGGAGAAGCTTAGAAGAGTCATTAGGAAGGTATCAAGGGAGGTTATCCCTAGTGAGTACCTAGAACACTCAAGGAGCGCAAATAGGTTTTGGGTTCCTAAGAGTGTGTTCGCCACACCCTAGATAGGTCTAGGGAGTGTCAACTCAAATTGGAAGGGTAGTTAACCTAACCTTGATGAAGTTGACACTTTGGGACATTTTCAAGGAATTACTACCCTTGAAAATGAAGGAATCAACTGTTTACTCTAGGAGGAGTAAATTTGTGCCAAACTATATTTTTGGAAGATTAAACTTGATAAGGTTGGCACAACTAGGTTAGAATCCAAAGATAGGCCAAGTTGGGGAGTTTTGGCATTATCTTGGAAATTAGGGGCAAAGTTAGGATTATCAATGGCTTAGCGATGAGTTATTGATACTTAGATAGGAAATCTAGGTATTTTTTTCTCTATGTTTTGTATGCCCTATCACATGCCATGACATCATATTTCATCATTCATATTTATTATGAAAATATTACATGTCATGTCATACATGCATCATCTAGTTATAATATTATTTAAATTTTCATATGATGCATGTCATAGTCATAATCATGCATTTAGTTAATTTTATTGAAAGTAAGGACATTGGCATTAATTGGCATCCTAGATGGATGATCAAGGTTTATAATGCCTAGGTAGAAATGCATGAACCCTTAGATTAGGGAGAACATGACTTTCACATCTCACTAAGACTATAAGGTGACTTGTGTGTGTTTTTGAGACACATTAGAACAAGTGAGATGTTAGGAAAATGAACAAAACTCAAGGTATCGATTTATCTTCATCTTATTGAGTTTTTAGTATCATCAAAACATGAAGTTCAATGAACTCCAATCATTGGGAAAACTAATGTACAAGTCATGTGCATTTAGCCCAAGGAACATAGTTGGATATTGTTTTTGAAAAACATTTTACAACTATTATGGAAAACCTTGGTGAAAACTATCTTTTGATAGCACTCACCATTGATAAAATGGATACAAAATGGAGTGAAACATTGAAATATTTCAATGGTTTCCAATTTTGTGTCAATCTTTGGAAATAAAAGTTATTTTCATAGAAAACTATTTTTCCTTGATAGTATATGTATTAAATAATGTCTACACAAAATTTTAGAATTTTTCGAATTTTGTAGAATTATTTAGGGGTTTCTGAAATTCGAATCTGAAATTGTTTTCAGAATTCAGAAATCCTCAATCGATTGGGTGATCGATTAAGACACTGCAATCGATTGGTTAATCGATTGTTAGCCCTGT
Organism: Boesenbergia rotunda; assembly: GCA_024364735.1. Taxonomy (NCBI): domain Eukaryota; kingdom Viridiplantae; phylum Streptophyta; class Magnoliopsida; order Zingiberales; family Zingiberaceae; genus Boesenbergia; species Boesenbergia rotunda. The sequence goes on from JAGFNQ010001388.1 coordinate 24,327, forward strand.
CTGCGAGCACAGAAGCTCGCGTAATCGATCCCGTGATCGATTAAGGGCAGCCGTAATCGATCAGTTGATCGATTAAGGCACAGCGTAATCGATTGGTTCCCAACGCCAATCGATTGTTAAGACTGAAACTGTCTATTTTCAGTCCAATAACCCATTTTTGAGAAACCTACCAATCCCTAGACCCTTAAATTACTTTTATAAGTATATTTGGGTAAATTTCGTTGTGAAATCAAAAGAGGGATAGTTTTGGTGAAATCTTTAGGGTTAAGGAGAGGTTTTGATTCAAGTTTTGAATCTTAAATCTCATAACCTCAAGTTGAGATTTCCTAAAGTTTTAGGAACTCCCAAAATCATTGTTGGTACAATGTTAGAGGTTTAGAGCATGTTTTGAGGGGGAGGTCTTCCTTAAAAGCTTGAGCTAAAATTTTTACTTTAGGGTAAGTGAAATAATGAAGATAGGAAATCTTCATTACGATGAATGCTCAAGGGTGAGCATGGGCTAAAATGAAAGGTATGGGACTTTCATTGGGCGAGCCTTTGACCATATAGACTCTCGGGGAGAGTTTTTGATGTATGTCAAAGGGGGAGAAATTGAGAGAGAGTGAAAGGCTAATAGGGATTAGTCTTTCTCAAACATATTGTCAAACATCAAAAAGGGGGAGATTGTTGGTGCAATCATGGTTAGGTCAGGGTTGACCTAGGTTGACTAGGCTCGGGTGAGCCGATGTCTGATAAGCTTGGTGAGCTTATGTTTGGATGTTTCGATGTTTGATAATTATGTTTGAATGTCGGATGAAGTTAAGTTAGTCAAGGTTGACTGGAGACTTGACTGTGAATATTGTATGATGTCAAGTGGGTCAAGGTTGACTGGAAGCTTGACGGAAAAGACCTAGTGGGACTAGGTGAAGTCCAGGTGGATCGGGGAGATCGTACGCTGGCATGGGAAAAGACCTAGTGGGACTAGGTGAAGTCCAGATGGATCGGGGAGATCGCATGCTGGCAAGGTGGAAGTCTACCGAGAGACTAGACCTAACTCGAGGGTTAGGCGAATCTGGTTGGGAACCAGGCTAAGTCCGAGCTGGGAGCTAGGCAGTAGAAATCCAGGTTGGTCAACGGGGTTGACCGGACACTTGGTAGGGGATCCTAGCTTATGGAAACAAGTTAGGTTGGACTCAATAGATTGGGGTAATCGATTGAGTCAATCGATCAGGTGATCGATTACAGCAGTTTGTGCGAGGGAGCAGAAGAGTTCTGAATCGATTGGGTAATCGATTCAGGGTATCGGTAATCGATTGGGTAATCGATTACGGCAGCTTGCACGAGAGAGCAGTTGAGTTCTGAATCGATTGGGTAATCGATTCGGGACACTCGTAATCGATTGGGTAATCGATTACGGTTCGAAAACTAGCCGTTGAACGGCAAAATCCTACGTGGTAATCGATTGGGTAATCGATTCAGAAACCCTAGGTGTCGGGTATAAGGGCTTTCGCGCAGGTATGTGGCTGTAGAACCTCTCCTCTTCTTCTCCAACTTCATTGACATTTCAAAGGAAGCCTTGGAGGACATTGCTGTTGCATTTCCAAGGTTCTAGAGGCAATCACAAGCTTGAAGATAGCAAGGAAAGCAAAGTGTGAGCTTAGTATTGTGAATCTTGTAAGATTTCATTTTGTATTTGCTTTGTTCTTGTTGTATCTTTGTAACAAGCTTGTAAGAGATTTCTCCACCTCAAGAAGGAGACTTTCATAGTGCATGAGAGTGGAGGAGAGTGGATCCTTGGATTAGTCACCCGACCGGGGTGGATACCAAGTAAATCCTTGTGTTAGCGATTGCTTGAAGTCTTCCGCCACGACAAATCATCCACAAGCGAATCGAAGCTAATCACCCCCGCTCTAGCTCGTCTACCGGTCCCAACATCTACTACTCCATATGAGACGTGGAATAGTAAGAAACCTCATTTATCTCACCTAAAGATATGAGGTTGTCCTGCTTATGTAAAGCGGACTGTATCAGACAAATTGGATGCTAAGTCTGATAAATGTCTATTTATTGGATACCCTTGTTGGTGTAGTTTACACTAACGGTCAAACTCAAGTTTTGATGAATGACAAACAGGTTAAAGTTAGGTTGTTATGGTTCTAACCTCTTTACCAAGTGTGCAGGGTTGAAAGACTTAGGACCAGACACTAGGCTGAAGTCCAGGATGGTTGAGTCCTGGCAGAAAGTCCAGTTGGGTCCGCGAGGCCTGACAACTGGCTGAAGACCAAGTTGGTGGAGACTTGGCAGAAAGACCAGGGTGGTTGAGTCCTGACAAAAAGTCCTGGTAGGTCAAGAAGTCAAGTAAAACTGTACAAAGGGTAAGTAAGGTAAGTCACTGGAGGAGCGAACCAGTGAGGACGGGTCCCATTTTGGGACTTTAGGCGCGGTCCAACTTAGACCCATTTGGGTGATCTAAGTTGAGTTTTGGTTAGATCCTGGTCCGAATGTGGACGGGATCTAATTACCTTTGAATATTTCACATTTTAGTCCATTTTATTATTATACTAACTCTGGTTTACAGGGTTTATTTGGTATATGGACTAAGTTGATTTTGCAGGTGAATTCTGCAAAATTACTCCTCATTATTTTTTAATTTGAAATTTTATTAAAGAATAAATTTATTCTTATTAATAATAATAAATTCATTCTTATTATTATTATCCACACCTTGGGTAAGATGAATTTCTATTCCTATTATTTTTTTTTGTTAATAGAAATTCAAATGATGGATAAAGCAGATTGAGTTGTGCTACTTCAAATGATGGATAAAGCGCTGCACAAAAATAGGATCTGGATGAAACTCAAAGCTCGAGAAGTCCTCTATAAAAAGCATGAGAATTAGCACAGAAGAAAATAGAAAACGCCATCATCTCTTCTTCACGCTTTCACGCTCGGTGCTTCCACGCTCTTTTGCTACGGCCTGTCTTCCAACTCGTCTACGTCCAATTACTGCTGGAAGACCACCCTTAACATCCAAACTCATTCAGATAATTTTTTTTGGTAACGATTTTATTACTGCATTATCTGTACTCATTTCTATTAGAGAGTGTGAGGTTGTCACACTCTCTATCTTCTGTATTCGCTTACTCTACCGGGGGTCTCCGGTAGAGAGTTTTAGTGAATTGCCCACAGAAAAGGTCCGAGGGACCTGGGCCTTCGAGTAGGAGTCGCCGAAGGCTCTAAACGAAGTAAAACTCATTCGTGTTTTGTGTGTTCGTTTTTTATCGTTTCTTTTGTTTCCGCTGTGATTTGTTTCCGCTATGCACGACTTTACGAACACATTCTTTTTACTCTGAAAAATATATTTTTTTTAAACACACGTGATTCACCCCCCCCCTCTCACGTGCATTCCGATCCTACAAGTGGTATCAGAGCAAAGTTCGCTCTGAATCGGTGCAACCACCGTAAGAGCAGGGGGAAATCTGTTTTGTGTCTTTTGTTGCATGATCTAAATTTGGTATTCTTGCCTAAATTTAGTTATTTTTCTCGTTCGTTGGTTTTACTTGAATCTGGTGCAACACCATTCAAGTTGCTTTTCGTTAGTTTATCCTTTCCTGCACTACTAATCCAAGACCCAGTCTTGGGATATTTTTTCTACTTTTATTTCGTGTGCACAGAATTTAAATGGCCCAAGGTGAAGGCTATAGCACTGCCCGCCCTCCCCTCTTTAATGGGGAAGACTTTCCCTACTGGAAGAGAAGGATGGAGGTTTATCTGAAGACCGACATGGATCAGTGGTTCGCAGTTCAAACAGGCTACACACCGCCAATGGATGAGGGAAATAATGCTCCACTGAAGCCCGACAGATGGAACTCGGAGATGAAGAAAAAGGCTCAGACCGAGTTCAAAGCTCAGAACACCCTCCAGTGCGGACTTACCAAAGAGGAGCTAAACAGAATTGGACCAACCGACTCAGCGAAGGAGCTATGGGACAAATTAACAGAATTACATGAAGGCACTTCTGATGCAAAGGTAACAAAGAGAGATCTGTTATTGAATAAGTTATTTAACATAAAAATGCAGGAAGGAGAATCAGCAAGTCAACTCCAAGCCCGGATTAAGAACATATTGAATGGACTCCACATGATCGGGCATAAACAGGAGAACCGGGACATCATAAGGTATGCGTTAAATGCGTTCCCTAGAAATTCACTATGGGCATCTATTATAGATGCCTATAAAATTTCTAGGAACCTTTCAAAAATTAATCTGGATGAACTATTTTGTAAATTAGAGCTGCATGAGCAAACTAACGCCAAGGTCGAGAAAGGGCTAGCTTTATTTGCAGGTTCACCAAAAGAAGCCAAATCAAAGAGAAAAATTCAAGAAGAACCTGAAGATGAGTCAGACTCTGACTCAGATGAAGAAGAACAACTGGTGAACTTGGTAAGAAAAAAGTTCACCAGAAGGAAGAACAAATTTTCAAAGAAAGATATTCAAAAGGTAATGAAGCCCTCCAGCACTGAAGGTAAAAGTAAAATGATCTGCTTCGGCTGTAATAGAAAAGGGCACTTCAAACATGAATGCCCTTACAAGAAGGAGGACCAACCCACTAAGAACAAAAAGAAGAAGGCTCTTCAAGCCACGTGGGATGAAAGCTCGGACGATTCCGACGATGAACAACCAAAGAACGCAAGCTACCTCGCACTGATGGCAACCGGGCCAGAATCGGACTCGGAGCAAGACGAGGATTCCGAATACCAGTCGAGCCAAGAGATCGGACTATTTTCAGACGGCTCGACTAAGGTATATTTAGATTCAGTGAATGAAAAGTTCTTTAAAATTATTTCTGTCTTAAATAAGAGATTAGATGCATCTGAGCTTAGGACTGATCAGCTCCTTAAGAAAAATCAAGACCTTAAGGGAGCAAATTCTAAATCAAAACACAACTGAATTAAACTCAAAAATTTCTGAACTTGAAAATGAAAAACTCCACCCTTAAGGGTGAAGTTCAAAAACTTAAGGATCTACTAGCAACTTTTACAACTCGATCCAAGAACCTTGACCTTATACTTGGATCACAAAAGGGCATGTACAATAAGTCTGGGATAGGTTTTAAATCAGGATCGGCCCAAAGATCCTTTCTCTCCTTTGTCCACTCACGCAAAAGCAATGTAAGGCATGGGTCCCGAAAGCTTACCTAACAAAGCAAGTAGGGCAGAATCAATATTATGTTCCCAAAAAGGACATTCATTACATTGACCCTAAACAACCCACCTATCATTTAGGGGGAGGCTCCAAACTAGTTGGCACCTCAAAATCAGCCTTTGCCCAGTTGGGCACTTAGGACTAGTCTTAAAAGTTAATCTGACTCTTGACCTACTTAGTATTAGGGTGGGTCGAGATAACGGTACGCTAGACAGACTCTCGGGGAGAACTAGCCGAAACTATCTCGACACATCCTAGACTAGTTAGACCAGGGTGTCTCAATAGGTAGGGTTAAAGTACAACTTCCTTAAGCAGCTTTGTCTAGAAAGAGGTTGTTGCTCCAATAAGGCTTCGGCCAAAGAAGGCCCCTGTGCCTCGCCTCCCACCTGGAAGCTAATTATCGAAGTATACTTTTAAACTACTTCTTGTCAAACCCGAATCTAACAAAAGGTCAGATTAATTTCTTTTATGAATCAAACTCAAACTCATCTCACACAAATCATAGGATCCCTTTGTTTGATAACTTAGATCAAGTGAGATGAATAAGGATAATAAGTTCAAATCATCGATTGATAATTTAAAACTTAAACTTGAATTTAAAATCTTACCTTTTAAATCCAAATTTAAATATCAATTAAATCAAAATTCAAAATTTAAACTTAGCTCTTAATTAATTCAAATTTCAAAATCAAATATTAATTCAATTGTTTTCAAAACTCTTTTTAAGTTTTTTTTCTCAAAATTTTTTTTCAAAAATTTTTTTTAAGTTTTTTTCTCAAGTTTTTTTTTCAAAAATTCTTTTAAGTTTTTTTTCAATTTTTTTTCAAAAATTCTTTTTAAGTTTTTCAAAATTCAAATGTTTTCTGTTTTCAATCTTTTTCAAAAATGTAAACTTAACTTAAAATTAACCTTTTCAAAAAGATTAAACTGAACTTCAACTTGAATTCTAATCAATCCTACTTAACTGTAGGAAAATAAATGGATTATCGACAGTGGGTGCTCCAGACACATGACTGGGGATCCCACCAAGTTTACAGAACTCAAGTACAAACGACAAGGGACCGTTGCTTTTGGAAACAACGGTAAACTTAAGGTAATTGGTCTAGGCAATATTGAACTTGAATATGATTTTATAATTAAAAATGTCTTACTTGTTGAGAACTTCAATTTTAATTTACTAAGTATTAGTCAATTATGTGACACTGGATATAAGGTTAAGTTCTTATCTAATGAATGTCTGATCAAACACACTGACAACCCCGACATCACACTTAGAGGA